>SJYT01021826.1:178989-211740 GCA_006410635.1 Cephalophus harveyi | reverse complement strand
CCGGGAGATGGTGATGAACAGGGAGGCCTGGCGTGCTGCGATTCATGGGGTCGCAAAGAGTCGGACACGACTGAGCGACTGAACTGAACTGAACTGAGTTAATAATTCTCCTTAGTCACTAGCCTGTTTAAGATTACTTGTAATTATTTTGCTGAATTATACTTTCTTTATCTGTGATCAACAGTCTCTTCTTGATGCCCCACTCTACAGGCATCTATCTTAATGGGCTTGATTTCTATTCTTGAAATTCTGAAGATAGAAGTAAGAAAGTATATACCTACCATGTTTTTATCCATTCTTAAGTTGGAGACTAAACTAAAATTTAAACTCCCTACTAGTTGAATGCTGTGATTATTATCCTTGTAAAGATTCCTATATGGAATGAGATTACAGTATCATGGGTTATAGCTTATTTGATTTTATAACATGTTGACTATTCTCCAACACAAGTACACAGGTCAGTACCTTATTTTAGGTCATATAGTTTCCTTTTTCACCAAGTACTTAGCAATTATTTGTATAGTTTTATTTTTTTATCAACTTGATGTATGTAAAATAGTATCTAACCTTTGTTTTTCCTTTTTCTGATAGTTAACAAGACTAGGAATTTCTTGGTAAATGTGCCTACCATTCAGTGGTAATGAGAAAGCTGAGCCCATGGTAAGTGACAGAACTCTCAGAGGTATGGTTTACTGGGGGCAAAGAACACAGAAGGGAGGTTTGATTCTGGGCTGATTCTGTTGTAACTGCTGAACTTGGAAGTAAACATTTATTGCCTTTAGGAGAAGAGGCATGTTCAGAGGTGAGCAGGAGGTAGAATGGAGCTCATTGTAGAGTTCAAATCCTGTACAGAGCCCAGTCATTTCCAGAAGACATAGATTGAGGCCTGAAACAAGAAGCCTAGAACATGAGCCCTTCAGGCTTCACAAGGACATGATTCATGGGGAGGGCCAGTGGGGTGTGAAGACAGGGGCTTCCTCTTTCTCCATACCTCTGGGAAAGTGAAAAAAAAAGAGCGGCATGAGACAGTAGCTTTTAAAAATTCACGAGAGTATTCTCAATAGTGGAGTAAATGTATTAATGTTAGAATTGTGTGGAATTATGAGATATTCTCACATCTACACCTACATTGCAACATACACCTCACATATAACTTATATTTGTACATAAGTTCAGTAGTACACTAATACAATACATATTAGTAGACATATCTGTGAGACAGGCATGGTTCTAAGCCTAGTACTCTCACATAAGGCCTTATCCTCAGCTCTGAGAAAATTCAGTAATGTGGTTATCACCCTGGACACATAAAATATTTTCTTCATTTAATCCATGTCATCTATCCTCTAGCTTTGATATCAGGTGCAAGAAATAAAAATTCAAGTTAATGGTAGAGTTTTTGTTGGATAAAAGGAATCACCCTAGTCATTGGGCTGCCACAGTCTTGCCATCTTGTGAATACTAGCTGAGCCCTGGAGTGTAAGGATGTAACCCATAGATCATAGAATCCTGCTGAGATCCTAGTGACTTATGACTTATGCCATAATGCCTCTGAAGTACTGGTCAGGACAGTGATTTGGTGAGGAAACAGACTTTCAAATGAGTTGTTCTTGAATGTACTAATTTGATTCTTTGTCATTATCAGCTGACTCTCTGGCTGCAGAATTTCAGGGAGAAAGTTACCTGATTTTAATCACTCTCCAAAGAATTGAACTATGAAACAGAAACAAAAAAGGAGATGCAGAAAGAACATACTCCTCTAGGCTCGCAAAGATGTCAAGAGGTATGTGTTAAGCCTATTTACTGAGCATAGGGAACTGCCTTCTGAAGAAAGAAGGGAAACATTTCCTATTTGTGGTGAGGGAGGAAGGGAAAGAGGGAGAGGAAGATGCATGTAAACTGGTCTTTCTGGGACTCCAGGTGGTCTGAGAGTAAAGAGAAATGTTAGATGATCAGGTCTTTGTCTGCTGCTTTGGACTTGAGCTACATATACCATCTCCCTCTTGAGTTACTGTCACATATGTAGTGGTTCATTAGTATAATTTTTTTTCAAAAATGTTTTTCCCTTTATTTGACTTCTACCTAAGAGTGAGGGTTAAATAAGTGATGCTCTTATACATTTTCCAATAGTACTTTCTCTTGTTAATGAAGAAGAAAGTGTGACTATAAAGTAGAGGGAAAAATTGGGGGAAAATATTTAAACATTAAATCTGGTTGTGCAGGGATGAGAGAATAAAGTCATATAGAATTTACTCAGGAATAAAGACAAATTGTTTTCTCAGATTATTAAAATGTAATATGGGGGCATTCCTCTGTGAAATGTAAGGAAATTAAACAGAATCCACACAACACAGCAAAACACCATTAAACCAAATGGTTGACTTGAAGAGCAAGTTGGACTCTTTCTTTAAAAAAAAGGAGGGGAAGAGAAATTGAAATAGTTCTGGTTACTATGGAGGTTCACAGTAGACAGGTAACTAGTATGAGAAGTAATCATTGCTCAATGAGAGGAGAAAGACAAATTGGAGCCTACCCTAAAGCTTTGAGCGATAGCTCATACCCATGAAAGGAATTTAATATTTCCAAGAGCATGTTACATCATGAGGAAGGTGTGAAAGCAGTAACAGTTTAAAACAGACAAATAAATGGACATTTCTCCAAAGAAGACATACAAATGATCAACAAACACATGAAGAAAATGTTCGACATCATTCATTATTAGACAAATGCAAGTCAAAACTACAATGAGATATCACTTCACACAGGTCAGAATGGCCAACATCAAAAAAATCTAGTAACAATAAATGCTGGAGAGGGTGTGGAGAAAAGGAAACTCTCTTGTACAGCTGGTGGGAGTGTAAATTGATACAGCCACTTGGGAGAACTTAAAACACTAAGAATAAAGCTACCATATGACCCAGCAATCTTACTACTGGGCATATACCCTGAGAAAATCACAATTCAAAAAGACACATGTACCTCCAGTGCTTATTGCATCACTGTTTACAGTAGCTAGGACATGGAAGAAACCTAGATGTCCATTGACAGAAGAATGGTTAAAGTTGTGGTATATGTATATTTATATGAGTGCATTTAGTATTACTTAGCCATAAAAAGAAAAGAATGTGAGTTGGTTCTAGTGAGGTATATGAACCTAGAGCCTGTTATACAGAGTGAAGTAAGTCAAAGATAAAAACAAATATCGTATATTAATGTATATATATGGTATCTAGAAAACGGTACTGATGAACCTGTTTGCAGGACAGCAGGAGAGATGTCAACAGAGGACATACTTGTCGGCACAGAGGGGAAGGTAGAGGGTGGGACGAATTGAGAGAGTGGCATTGAAACATATATATTACCATATGTAAAATAGATACTAGTGAGAAGATGCTGTATAACACAGGGAGCTCAAACCTGTGCTCTGTGACAACATAGACGGCTAGAATGTGGTGGAGAGTGGGAAGGAGGTTCAGGGGGGAGGGGACACATATATGCTGCTAAGTCACTTCAGTTGTGTCCAACTCTGTGTGACTCCATAGATGGCAGCTCGCCAGGCTCCCCTGTCCCTGGGATTCTCCAAGCAAGAACACTGGAGTGGGTTGCCATTTCCTTCTCCAATGCATGAAAGTGAAAAGTGATAGTGAAGTCACTCAGTCATGTCCGACCCTCAGCGACCCCATGGACTGCAGCCTTCTAGGCTCCTCTGTCCATGGGATTTTCCAGGCAAGAGACTGGAGTGGGGTGCCATTGCCTTCTCTGACTTATGTATACTTATAGCTGATTTACATTGTCATACAGCAGAACCCAACACAACGTTGTAAAGCAATCATTCTCCAAATAAAAATGAATAAAACAGGCAAAACATAGTAGTATCCTCAAGATCTAGTCTTGAGATGAGGTCATCTAGTTCAGGACCACATCACCTCCATCACATCTAGGGCTCGCACAGTCATCCATATGTAGACCCAGCTGCACTAGCTATCCTCATCATTCATTTCCTTAAAATATTCCACAGGCACCCAAAGTCTCTGTGCTCTGTTTTTGTCCTGGTAGGCACAAAGAGTGGTAACTTCTCTGACTTCTAAAATTCTAGACTAATTATCTTTGTTTTTTTTTAAATCATGTAAATAAAAGTGTACAATTTATACTTTGTGCCTGGTTTCACTCATTTCTATATTTCTGAACTTCATGTTGCCTGGGATTTTAGTTTCTTCATTCTTGATGTATATCTTCCATTGAAGCATTTGGGTTCTTCTTGATCTGGGGCTACTATAAACAATGATATGAATATTATATACATTTTCCCATTGTGACATATTTCTGATTGGTAAATATTTGAGAGTTAAACTGCTAAGCAATATTGCATAGGAACCTGGAATGTTTGGTCCATGAATCAAGGTAAACTAGAAGTGGTCAAACAGGAGATAGAGTGAACGTTGACATTTTAGGAATCAGTGAGCTAAAATGGACTGGGATGGATGAATTTAACTCAGATGACCATTATATCTACTACTGTGGGCAAGAATCCCTTAGAAGAAACAGAGTAGCCATCATGGTCGACAAGAGTCTGAAATGCAGTACTTGGATGCAGTCTCAAAAATGACAGAATGATCTCTGTTCATTTTGAAGGCAAACTATTCAATATTACAATAATCCAAGTCTATGCCCCAACCAGTAATGCTGAAGAAGCAAAGTTGAATGGTTCTATGAAGACCTATAAGACCTCTAGAACTAACACCCAAAAAAGATGTCCTTTTCATTATAGGGAACTGGAATGCAAAAGTAGGAAGTCAAGAAACACCTGGAGTAACAGGCAATTTGGCCTTGGAGTAGAGAATGAAGCAGGGCAAAGGCTAACAGAGTTTTGCCAAGAGAATGCACTGGTCATAGCAAACACCCTCTTCCAACAACACAAGAGAAGACTCTACACATGGACATCACCAGATGGCCAACACCAAAATCAGATTGATTATACTCTTTGCAGCCACAGATGGAAGAGCTCTATACAGACAGCAAAAACCAGTCCAGGAGTTGACTGTGGCTCAGATCATGAACTCCTTATTGCCAAATTCACTTATATTGAAGAAAGTAGGGAAAACCACTAGACCATTCAGGTATGACCTAAATAAAATCCCTTATGATTATACAGTGAAAGTGAGAAATAGATTTAAAGGACTGGATCTGATAGAGTACCTGATGAACTATGGACAGATGTGCATTACATTGTACAGGAAACAGGGATCAAAATCATCTCCAAGAAAAAGAAATGCAAAAAGGAAAAATGGCTGTCTGAGGAGGACTTACAGATAGCTGTGAAAAGAGAAGTGAAAAGGAAAGGAGAAAAGGAAAGATATACCCATTTGAATGCAGAGTTCCAAAGAATAGCAAGGAGAGATAAGAAAGCCTTCCTCAGTGATCAGTGCAAAGAAATAGAGGAAAACAATAGAATGGGAAAGACTAGAGATCTCTTCAAAACAATTAGAGATACCAAGGGAACATTTCATTAAAAGGTGGGCACAATCAAGGACAGAAATGGTATTAACCTTATAGAAGCAGAAGATATTAAGAAGTGGCAAGAATACACAGAACTCTACAAAAAAGATCTTCATGACCCAGATAATCATGATGGTGTGATCACTCACCTACAGCCAGACATCCTGGAATGTGAAGTCAAATGAGCCTTAGGAAGCATCACTATGAACAAAGTGAGTGAAGGTGATGGAATTCCAGTTGCGCTATTTCCAATCCTAAAAGATGATGCTGTGAAAGTGCTGTACTCAATATGCCAGCAAATTTGGGAAATCAGTGGTGGCCACAGGACTAGAAAAGGTCAGTTTTCATTCCAATCCCAAAGAAAGGCAATGCCATGAATGCTCAAACTACTACACAATTGCACTCATCTCTCGCGCTAATAAAGTAAGGTTCAAAATTCCCCAAGCTAGGCTTCAGCAATACATGGACTGTGAACTTCCAGATGTTCAAGCTGGCTTTAGAAAAGGCAGATGAACCAGAGATCAAATTGCCAACATCCTCTGGATCATCGAGAAAGCAAGACAGTTCCAGAAAAACATTTACTTCTGCTTTATTGACTATGCCAAAGCCTTGACTCTGTAGATCACAATAAACTGTGGAAAATTCTGAAAGTGATGGAATACCAGACCACCTGACCTGCCTCTTGAGAAACCTATATGCACGTCAGGAAGCAACAGTTAGAACTGGACATGGAACAACAGACTGGTTCCAAATAGGAAAAGGAGTACGTCAAGGCTGTATAATGTTGCCCTGCTTTTTAACTTACATGCAGAGTACATCGTGAGAAACACTGAGCTAGATGAAGCATAAGCTGGAATCAAGATTGCCAGGAGAAATATCAATAACCTCAGATATGCAGATGACACCACTCTTATGGCAGAAAGTGAAGAACTAAAGAGCCTCTTGATGAAAGTGAAAGAGGAGAGTGAAAAAGTTGGCTTACAACTCAACATTCAGAAAACTAAGATCATGGCATCCAGTCCCATCACTTCCTGGCAAATAGATGGGGAAACAATGGAAACAGTGACAGACTTTCTTTTTGGGGGCTCCAAAATTACTGCAGATGGTGATTGCAGCCATGAAATTAAAAGATGCTTGCTCCTTAGAAGGAAAGTTATGACCAACCTAGATAGCATATTCAAAAGCAGAGACATTACTTTACCAACAAGTTATGTCTATTCAAGACTATGGTTTTTCTGGTGGGCATGTATGGATGTGAGAGTTGGACTATAAAGAAAGCTGAGCGTTGAAGAATTGATGCTTTTGAACTGTGGTGTTGTAGAAGACTCTTGAGAGTCCCTTGGACTGCAAAGTGATCCAACTAGTCCATCCTAAAGTAAATCAGTGCTGAATATTCATTGGAAGGACTGATGTTGAAACTGAAACTTCAATAGTTTGGCCACCTGATTCAAAGAGCTGACTTGTTTGAAAAGACCCTGATGCTGGGAAAGATTGAAGGCAGGAGAAGGGGATGACAAAGAATGAGATGGTTGCATTGCATCACTGACTCAGTGAACATGAATTTGAATAAACTCTGGGAGTTGGTGATGGATAGGGAGGCCTGGTGTGCTGCAGTCCATGAGGTCACAAAAGAGTCGGACACAACCTAGCTACTGAACTGAAATGAAGCCACCTGGCTTCTCAGGTTGTCCTAGTGGTAAAGAATCTGCCTGCCAGTGCAGGAGATTAAGAGATGCAAATTCCATCCCTGAATCAGGAAGATCCCCTAGAGGAGCTCATGGCAACCCACTTCATTATTCTTGCCTGGAGAATCCCATGGACATAGGAGCCTGGGGGCTACACTCCATAGGGTCACAAAGAGTCTGCCATGCCTAAGGTGACTTAGCATACACACACGTTAACCAATGGCACTGAGGTTGGTTGATGTTGAAACAGTGACAAAATAATTGAGTATAGTTAACTTTTAAAAACTTGCCTACTGTTTCATTTGAGGTTGTACATCTCTATGAGACAGAATCCATAGGTAAATATAGAGGGAGATTAATGATACCAAAAATCTTAGCCAAGGTAAACGAATATGTGGTGCCTTGCTGTCAGGAGCCAGATGGAAGCACAGATTACTGAAATATGGCAATTATCCACCCATGTTCAAGATTCAGTACAAATAAGTATCTCTATGGAGTTGGTGGGGAAAGAAGATTAGGGAGAAGAATATATAAGAAGAGAATGGAACTAATATTCTTATGACTTTTATTCCATGTTCTAGAAATCTCAAAATTACATGAATATGATCTACCATCAGTGTCCTCTTTGGAGTCCAGTGCCTTGAACCCTGAAGAAAGAGACATGTCCTCTGAATCAGAATACTTCTCCTGTGCCTTCTCTTTTTATACTCCCTTCTTTGCTGGTAAGGATGAGGGAAGAATGTTAGAGTCTAGGCAGATCAGAGAAATGGGTGTTTGAGCAGCTCAACATTTCTACATAGCCCCTGGGGGAAAGATGTACTTGAGATCCAGTCATAGTCTTTTCTTTCTCTCTTATTTGGGAGTCTAGGTCTCTCTGTTCCATCATAGGAACTCATCAAAAATACTTTTCACTTTTTTGAGAGGTAGGTGAGGAACCCTGTGCACATCTTTAGGGCAAAAAGTCATTTATCAAGGCACAATGTCCACAATTATTATATAATTTGTTAAACCTCAGAGTGAAGAATTAATATAATACTAAATTGTTGCTAATAATACACCAGTAACATCCGACAGTTGAAAATGTAAGAGTTCTGGATTGTCAGTCCACCACATTGAAGAGTCCTGTAGATAATGACTTGCTGAAAATGAGCTCACACTCTAAGACTATAAAATATAACTCTAAGGTAGATTCTAATATGAACAGCAAGTTTTAACCATAAAGGTAATTTAATTGAACAATGTTGTAAGAATAGTAACTAACAATGTTCAAAATGATTAAAACTGTAAGAATACAAAACCCAATAAAGAAAAAATTTACAAAATAGCCAAATAGTTGTAGAAATTGAAAAATGTTGTTCTAAAACTTATAAAATATGAATATGAGTTAAACAGCAAATTAGACATAGATGAAAACTGGTGAACAGGATGGTAGAGCTGAAGGATTACCTACAATATAAGTCAGAAATAGATGGAGTTATAAAGGAAGGATTCAGACAAAAGAGGGTAAAATGTGAAAATATGATGCATTGAAGTTTCTCAATAAAATTTTATAGTAAAACAAAGAAAATTAGACAGATAATCAAAGGAATGATGGCTAAGCACTTTTCAGAACTGATGAAAGACCTAAATCCTTGGGAATCAAACATTATTAGAAAGCTCATTACAGAATAGGAAAAAGAAAAATCCGCACCTTGGTACACTGTACCACAAATTCAGAATCCCAATAGCACAGACCTTAACAAAACTAGAGAGGAACACAGAATAATTACACAAGAATGATGATATTTTCAGACTTTAAGCTTCTCACAGTAATTCAGATAATAGAAATAAAAACCTAATGTCAACAATGTAAAATAGTGTGTTTAAGAAATAGTCACTCTTCAACAAAAAAGGGTAAAATTGAGACTTTTTAAAATAAAAAACTATGAAAAATAAAGTATTAAATATTCAAAGCATCATATACCTTCTAAAATTCCTGTCTGTTCCCAAATCCTTAGTCCCTTCACATAATTCCACAACCTAGGGGCTCACATGATCTCCCTCACATGTATCCTTCATCTGGTCAGTGTGTAACACGTTCATGGTCTCAGCAGGATTCACAAAATTACTCATACCTACACACTCTCTCATATAAATCAAACAGATAGATAACTACTTGATCTTTAATAGTACATGACACATAGATCATTCATGATACAGGAGAGATGTACTGCCTTTGTTGTTCAATCACTCAGTTGTGTCTGACTCTCTGTGACCCCATGGACTGCAGCATGCCAGGCTTCCCCGTCCTTTACAATCTCCCAGAGTTTGCTCAGGCTCATGTCCATTAAGTCAGTAATGCCATCCAACCATCTCATCTTCTGTTGTCCCCTTCTCCTCCTGCCTTCAGTCTTTCCCAGAATCAGGGTCTTGTCCAATGAGTCTGGTCTTTGCGTCAGGTGGGCAGAGTATTAGAGCTTCACCCTCAGCATCAGTCCCTCCAATGAATATTCAGGGTTGATTTATTTCCATGCAGTCCAGGGGACTCTCAAGAGTCCTCTCCAACACTGCCGTTCAAAAGCATTAATTCTTCAGTGCTCAGCTTTCTTTATGGTTCAACTTTCACATCCATACATGACTAATAGAAAAACTATAGTTTTGACTAGATGGACCTTTGTCAGCAAAATAATGTCTCTGCTTTTTAATAGGCTGTCTAGGTTTGTCATAGCTCTTCTTTCAAGGATCAAGTGTCTTTTAATTTCATGGCTGCAATCGCCATCTGTTGCAGTGTGACCCAACGCATCATACTCATGCTACTTTCATATACAATGACCATCTCATCCCCACATTCACTATGTAAAATTGTTGAAAAAGGTAAACCGTGCTCAGTAAATATGACATACAAGGCAATTCTAAAAATTATAGCATACACACCACATTTTCCCACACTAATATGACCCACCAGACATTCTCAGTGAGCTAAGAGACAAAGTAGATATATTTGAGAAATAAAATTCTGTTGTAATCTTAACTAAAACTTTTAAACAGAGGGAGTGGTTTAATGTGTTTGTTATTTTATCTGGAACAAGAATTTACCTATTTGCTGAAGCTTGTGTATTTAAAGATATAGTCCTTTCCATTAGAAACTTAGATTAAGAGGAAGTAAAAAAAGTGACTGGGTATATTTTTGATATGTTTAGATCATTGATAGATAGAGGTGATTCAAACACTACAACATTTATTTGGGGAAATTCCAAGAACCTAGAATTTATCTGTAAATTGATGAGGTTTAAAGATAGACTATGATTATGGTGAGTATAAATAAAAAGCTGAGTCAGAGCCCTGTCGGCAGAGGCCACTGAGAAAGGTGACATCACTGACTAGGCCAAGGGATGACCTGTTAGTTGATGACCAGGTTAGTTCCTGAGAAGGGAGCTGTAGCCAATGTTGGGAGTTACAAGTCTGGACTCAACCCTGGATATCCTGTGGCAGTCTCCTACTCAACCTTAGGACCTAGCAGTTCCCCCAAAGTTCTGGCAGCTCAGGTCTCTGAGTAAGATTCCGCAAGAACAAATAAGTGAAAGGTGGAGCTGGGGACTAGCAATAGATGTCAGTAAATTATTTTCTGTGAATTCTAACTCTTTCAGGAAGCAATCTTATTTTTATATGATAATCCATAGCTAACAATCTGATGTGCTTTACTTATGTACATACACTGAATTTATTCTTCTAGTAAATAGAGTAGGAATAACAACATGTACCTGACAATGTGCAAGAAATGGAGCCTCTCATAAAGTGAAGGAAATAGTATAGGCCACTTATAGGTAATTAGCCACATGATTCCAGCAAATATATTTGTATACCTGGGTTTTGGAACTTTGGACAAAAACCAGACCATAAATTTCATGACGATAAGTGCCATGTGTGTTATTGTACATGGTATTTCTTCAGTTTTCTTTGAAGGGAAATTATATCATGGGCTCAGGAGAAGAAACTCTGCTGTCTGGAGTTTGATCCATGGCCACAGCCAGACAGCAGAGGATTCAGACTGAGATGACATCTCCTGTGCCTTTTCTGTAGACAGACTTATTCATAGTGGTATAGGTGTGGGAAAGAGGAGGTGCTGAGCAGAAATCAGGGCAGTGGGCCAGCATGATGGTCTAGAATTGGGACTGAGCTCCTTTGCCCAACCATGGCCATGAAAAGTGAAAGTGAAAGTCACTCAGTCATGTCTGACTCTTTGCGACTCTATGGACTGTACAGTTGATGGAATTCCCAGGCCAGAATACTGGAGTAGGTAGCCTTTCCCTTCTCCAGGGGAATCTTCCCAACCCAGGGATCCAACCCAAGTCTCCCACATTGCAGGCAGATTCTTTACCAGCTGAGCCAGCAGGGAAGCCAGTCATGGCCATTGTTAACCCATTTTCTCAATGGGTGCTTAAGGCCTCTGTTTCTGATCAGTGGGAAGAAATGGACCACATAGGTGTCCCCTGTCTTCTTTGAAAGAGACCCTTAAAGGATATGAATGGAAAGGTTACAAACTGAAGAGAAATGTAGAAATGCATTTTCAGGAGTCTAGGGCAAGTCTATGAAGTCTTCATCTGAACATCTCCAACACCATGGCCAGTTCCCTGGGAACTCTGAAAAAAAAAAATGACATTGTGGACAGAAAGAAAAAAAAGCACAACAACTGACAACATGTGAGTTGTTTTCCTGGGGCCTTCCTGAGATCTATAGATCAGGAGACAGATAAGTCTGAGGGACTGCTCCGAAGAGATGGAGGATGGTCATTATATATGTGCTTTGGATGAAGAGGATACATACATGTCAAACACACATCTTGGTAAAAAGTTTCTTCCTGTCACAAGAAGGTTGCTACTAGTCATGAGGAGCGCATATCTCTATGAATGATTTTAGTGCTTTTCTAGGTATGAGAAGATGCAAGACACTGGGTTTGTAAAATTTTGTCATTAAAATAACTGTGTGAGGACCTGCAGCGCAGAATGTCTCTTTTCTGATCTCCACTGTGAACCCCTTTTAGGATATGTTAAAGGTCAGCAATTGCAGTGGCTAATGTCCTGATCCTTGTAGGGTTAGATGGTGAGAGACATTCTTTAATTATGGCAGAAAGTGAAGAGGAGCTAAAAAGCCTCTTGATGAAAGTGAAAGAGGAGAGCGAAAAAGTTGGCTTAAAGCTCAACATTCAGAAAACGAAGATCATGGCATCTGGTCCCATCACCTCATGGGAAATAGATGGGGAAACAGTGGAAACAGTGCCAGACTTTATTTTTTTGGGCTCCAAAATCACTGCTGATGGTGACTGCAGCCATGAAATTAGAAGACGCTTACTCCTTGGAAGAAAAGTTATGTCCAACCTAGATAGCATTTTCAAAAGCAGAGACATTACTTTGCCGACTAAGGTCCGTCTAGTCAAGGCTATGGTTTTTCCTGTGGTCATGTTGAGTGAACTCCGAGAGATGGTGATGAACAGGGAGGCCTGGCGTGCTGCGATTCATGGGGTCGCAAAGAGTCGGACACGACTGAGCGACTGAACTGATATGTATCTGTCTCTCTTTCCATATATATGTGTGTGTATATCTCTCTGTGTATATCAGTATAGATTTCAATGTAAATATAGAGTTAGACATATATGCAGAATAATTAAAAACGTGTATCCTGTATCCCCTAATGGAATAATCTCTGATGAGGAAAATTGAGTTAATAATATTCAAATTTTCATGACTATATACTGTACTTCAGGCATGGGCCTAAGTTTTTGATGTTCTGTATACATCTCTAGAAATATCATATACAAGATATGCAACATCCCTGACATGCACCAGACACACCATTTTGATAATTGTTTATTTACATTTTGGAGTAAGTGGAGTTTCACACAGGATAGTCACCCCAATATCTATGAAAGCAAGACTCGTGTGTGGTAGAAATGTTTGACATATAATATCCATTCAATGTGTCCTTTTTAGAATGGACACAGATCCCAGAAAATGTCACTTCTCATTTTTTTTTTTTTTTTTAAATTCAGTCCCATAGAATCCTGGAAGACTCAGGAGAATGCTCCTAAGCCGGAGTCATTTGTGATGGTCCCAGCCTATAGTCAGATAATAGGAGAAACTTCCTCTGCCTCCACAGGATATTTCTCTTGTGTCTCCTCTGAATGCGAGCTTGTCTTTTCTGATGAGGATGGTAAGGAAGATGCAAAGGTGGACTCTGAGCTTGGAAAGGGAGTACAGTTGAATTGCTTAGCCTAATCCCTATTTACTTTACTCTCTCTTTGAAAACAAGGAAAGTCAGGGCAGAGGGACCAGAACTGAAGTCTCTGCCCAGGGACAAATAGGGGGTGTGCCTTCAAGAATAAGACAAAGTTTCTCAGCACTGATTTTCATCACATGAACCCTGGGATAGCTGTGAGGGAGGTAGGAGGCAGTGCTGATAGTCACATGGGAATTTAATCAGAACCTTCCCCCTTAGATCAGCACAAACTCATATCCTCATACCTACTCAAACAGAGTGCACAGAGTCCCTCATACCAAGTATGGCCCTGTTTCTCCTTCCTTTCTCTTTTGCTCTCAGATACACACAACTTCATTCCTCCGTCGGTCTTTCCCATTCTCTAATAGCATTACACAGCTATACATTTATACCTCATTCTTTCACCCCGTCATTTTTAGATTCATCTTTACACACTGATCCCATAAATAATTCACATCCCTTTACACATATGACCTCTTTTAACTCACTATATGCTAGGTCAAATTCAAGAAAATTCATATGCTCTGAAGGGAATACACTTTTCTATACAGTCTTTCTAATTTAATCACTTCACCCACAAAACCTTCAGTCCTTCCTAGAAATACACATTCTGAGAAGTCACATACACTTCCTCAAAGTCTTATTATCTCACGATAAGAACATGTACCACTCTTGAACTTGTTTATGTATACTGAAACACCTCATACTACACATAGACACCCGTTCACCATCCCCTTTCACCATTAGACATGCCATATATGCCCCAGAACATACATATATCATACCCTCATTCCCAGATATTTATAGCATACATGAAGTCCAAATATAACATGCCACAAACAGAATTCTGAAATAGCCCATATAAATGTACCTTCACTCCACATGCCCAGATAGAAGTATTTTCACGGCCATCTCAACTTCTATAGACTCCACAGTTTTCTTATGTTTGAAATTTATCCTAGTTTTCTTATGTTTGAAATTTTCTTTCCTAGGAGTCCAACAATCATGTCAAGATGTTTCTTGTCTTGAATCCACTGAGATGCCTCCAGTCCTGGATTTGGAGCAAGGAGAAACTTCTTCCCCTTTCCCACAAGTCTCTTCTTCACTTAATTTGGCTAGTAGTAATAAGTCATTGTCATCAGTACATATGAAAAAGAAAAGAGCCATGAAAATTTACTACATGCATATTCAAACAAAAAAGGGTGTGGCTTCCTTGCAGGATACAGAGGAAGAACTGGAGTCCCCCACAAAGAAGATACAGATGGAAGAAATGACCTCTCCTGAAAAAAGATATACAACATTCACCCCCTCTCAAGTGACTACAACGGAGCTCCTGACTGACAGTGAATCCAGTTTGGATATCCAAGCCAAAGATGAAAGGGAGAGGGCTGATAGTCCACAGAACCTCAAACTTTGGAGGAATGCTCCAGGGCCAAGACACCAGAATGTCTGGCAGCCCTGGACAGTGGCTTCCAGTGCATGAGCTGCTACCAGATCTTCCCCAGCTTAGAGGACCTTCAGAAGCACGTGGAACATGGGATCAGTGAGGGCTTTAGCTGCTATGCTTTCCATTTTGCTTTGGCTTGGCTAAAACGAAAGCGGAACAGAAAAGGGAAAAACAGGAGGAGGAAGAAGATTATCAAGACGGCCACATCTGGTTGCCACAGAGAAAAACATTTTGGCATGAAGATATACTCATGCAAAGACACTGACTCTCACCCCTAAAAAGAGAGGAAATGAAAGAGGCCAGCCTCTGTTGAGGAGGCTTCCTCTCTAAGCAGCCATCGTACCTACCTTTGTTTATGCATCTTTGTCAGCACACCACCCAAAGAGCAGAGAACCCATTCTAATATTATCCACTGCTCTCCTGAGGAGAGTAGAGAGGAAGGCGGATCTCACCATACAGAAGAGCAAGATGTTCTTAAGCAAACTAAAGAAAAATGAACAACAGCATATCATCTCCACCACTACAGTGAAGAAACGATGAAAGTGAAGCTGCTATGGACTAGATCACAGAAGCAGTGAGAACTGGAAGGGTAAGAGATCATGTCAAGAATATTCAGGATGCAGGATTCTGAGAAAAGGTGGCATCCACCAGTGATGCCTCCCAAGGTCCCGTAATCACTGTAATGAATAATTTCCTTCAGAATAATATATTCTTGGAAGTGGAATATTTTTTTTGTTGTTTAGTTACTCAGTCATATATGACTCTTTACAACCCCATGGACCTGCAGCATGCCAGGCTTCCCTGTCCGTCAGTATCTCCTGGATAGTCTGGGACACTAAACTCATGTCCATTGAGTCAATGATGCCATCCAACCGTCTCACACTCTGTCACCCCCATCTCCTTCTGCCCTCAATCTTTCCCAGCATCAATTTCTTTTCCAATGGGTTGGCTGTTCACATCAGGTGGCCAAGTACTGGGGAGCTTTAGCTTCAGCATCAGTCCTTCCAATGAATATTCAGGGTTGATTTCCTTTAGGATTGACTGGTTTGATTTCCTTGCTGTCTTTGCTGTGGAATATTGTGGAATATTTGGTTGAAGACGAATTAATGAGAATGTCTCCTGTCCACTCCCTTGGAAGGGATAGGAAAAAATACCCAACTAGGAATTCTGCTACTCATTGGAAAAGACCCTGATGCTGGGGAAGATTGCAGGCAAGAGGAGAAGGGGGCCACAGAGGATGAGATGGTTGGATGGCATCACCGACTCAATGTACATAAATTTGAGCAAACTCCAGGAGACAGTGAAGGACAGCGAAGCCTGTCATGATGCAGTCCACGGGATCACAAAGAGTCAGACATGACTGAGTGAATGGCAAGCAGTTCAGCAGGGCAGAAAAGACCTGGCCAACAATTTCTAGATAAACCAGAGGTCACCAGTGTCCCATCCCCTCTAGGTTTATTCCCTGGCCTGCCTCCCTCCCAGAAGCCACAGGGTAGGACAGAGACAGGCCCTCTATCTTGAGGAAGGGTTGTTGTGCAGGCCTGTCATGGTTCCACCCTTTCTCTGGGTGTGAGTGAGATCTCAGTATCTGTCGAGTCATTTCATACCTGGGAGGGGACTACTGAGGAGGTGTAACTACTTGAAATAAACAACTAATCAAATCCTTTTTTAATTTTTTTTTTTCCTGGAAAGAGTTTCCCTTCTTGTATACTATGAGCCAGTATTTCTGTCTGTCTCTTCAAAGTGTCAGATATCACTGACACTTATGCCATGAACCATTTTTGAAAACTTTTAATTTAATGCATTGCTTCTTGGAAGACCTCCATATCTTTTTATGAAGGGTCACCATTCTTACATCTTATTCTTTGTTACAGCATCAATCATGTTATTCTAATTGAACAGCAGAGGAATTGAATACAGACAAAGCTGCAAAGCCAGGTTCATACTACAGTAAATGAGAGTGTGTCTTTTTAGTTAATGGAATAAATGAAGGGCTCTTCTCCTATGCTCCAAAAGTCACAATTAGAATGGAACCTATCAATTTTCCTGAATTTTCTATATCATGCAGGAAATATTGAGACAATATTTTAGTTTAATATTGAGACAATATTGTACCATAGTGACAATAAACACTTGTCACTAAAGTATGAAAAGCTGCTTTCTTCACTGAGTGGATTCCCTTCTCTGATTCATTTTTCATACAGTGACATAGACCTAGTCACCTGAAGACTTCAAACGATGATGTCCAGCACATTCCTATGATCTCATGAGAGCCCCGCAGTCCCTGTGAACACCACAGCATCAAGGTAGGGTTGGCCGGAAGGCATATGTACCTGATTCTCTGTGGCTCCTTTCAGTTGTTCTGGTAAATGTGATGCCAAACTCTGGAGAAAATGGTTCACATAGAACAGGGCTTGAACACCTGGCTGATAGCTTTGTTCTCTAGCCCAGATTAATTGTCCTTAACTCCAGTTTTATTACCTTTCCCTACATATAAATCCATGAACACAGACATGATGCAAACAAGTATGGACACTGCTGAATTTAGTACAGACTGCAATACCCCTTCTCCCATGTACTCATGTCCATGCATTTATCTCGAGGTTATTTTTCCATATCTTTTTCTTTAAATGAACATAAACTTTTCCTCATATCTCCCTTTTACATACTCACTTGCACAGTTACTTGGCTGAAAGACAGACATTCTTACTATTGAGAGAGGAAAAGATACTGGATAAAGCCCAAGGCAATTAAAACACCCCGCTTGGCTTCTCTGGACTTGTGTAGGTGTAGGTGCACAAACACTTCTTATATTAGAAGTGATAAAATGTGTAAAAATCATCTGAGGCAATTGATATGTGTATATACGGGTCGTAATTCAGTTTTAAGCTTAACTTTAGAGCTATAAAAGCTACCAATTTTTGGAAAATGTAATTTGCATGTTTAATTATTTGTATGTGATTTACATGGACAATTTTTGCACTTTCAAAAATTAATTTTAATCTTTCTTTGTCACTCCAACATCTTCAGTCATAAGGGCAGAAACAAAAAATAAAAATTTTAAAAGTATTATGGAAAATTCACAAAACTATATAGGAAAAGGGAAATTAAAATATTATTTGTTCGACTTTCAAGTGATGTTCTTCATTATTTCTAGCTTTACCCTACTGAAATTATTAAAGCTTGAGATTGCATAAATAAATAATATGTATAACAACTGTATGTATACCTGTGTGTGTATAAATTCATAGAAGACAAGAGATGGGTTAAGTTGATTTTGCTTTGATTTGCCAAAGACTTTCTTTCTTCCCTTGATAAGAGGCTCTGCCTTCAGAACAAATATGAGGGCAAGTCATGCTAGCCAAATGAAGTCATTACTTCAACGATTGGCTTCCCTCATTGACCTACTGGTAAACATTAGTCTATGTTGGATCAATCTGCACTGATAACTTGGACAAATCAAAATAGAAGAGTTTGTGGTGGTTAGTGGTGGGTTTTCCTTTGCAACTGACATTAAGGCCCATGAGCCTCTACTACTGGACTTGCTTCAGTTCCTCTTTTTTTGAAAGGCCTGGTTGTTTTACCTGTTTTTTTAAATTTATTATTATTAAGCATCCCAACTAACCATTCAATAAATTCTTGCTTTGCTCAGGTAGCCTGAGACATTTACTGCTGTCTGTAACCTAATGTACCTTTATTGATACAAATTAGCTTCAACATGATAATTTCTTCCATTTTAATAATTGAAATGATACAGTCCAGAAAGGAGTAACATATTACATTCCTCTGATTTTATATGGAAACAATAGGGGATAAAATTATACTTAGTATGTATATGATGTCCTTGATTAATTAAGAAAGTGCATTGAAAATGTATGGGCATATAAACAAAATTACTTATTTGGACAAAATGGACTTCAGTACACTCAGTTCAGTTCAGTCGCTCAGTCGTGTCTGATTCTTTGCGACCCCATGAATTGCAGCACACCAGGCCTCCCTGTTCATTACTATCTCTCGGAGTTCACTCAGACTCACATCCATCGAGTCAGTGATGCCATCCAGCCATCTCATCCTCGGTCGTCCCCTTCTCCTCCTGCCCCCAATCCTTCCCAGCATCAGAGTCTTTTCCAATGAGTCAACTCTTCGCATGAGGTGGCCAAAGTACTGGAGTTTCAGCTTTAGCATCATTCCTTCCAAAGAAATCCCAGGGCTGATCTCCTTCAGAATGGACTGGTTGGATCTCCTTGCAGTCCAAGGGACTCTCAAGAGTCTTCTCCAACACCTCAGTTCAAGAGCATCAATTCTTCAGTGCTCAGCCTTCTTCACAGTCCAACTCTCACATCCATATATGATCACAGGAAAAACCATGGCCTTGACTAGACGGACCTTAGTCAGCAAAGTAATGTCTCTGCTTTTGAAAATGCTATCTAGGTTGGTCATAACTTTTCTTCCAAGGAGTAAGCGTCTTCTAATTTCATGGCTGCAGTCACCATCAGCAGTGATTTTGGAGCCCCCCAAAATAAAGTCTGACACTGTTTCCACTGTTTCCCCATCTATTTCCCATGAAGTGATGGTACCAGATGCCATGATCTTTGTACATTAGGCCTGGTAAATCCCTTATTGCTGGTTAGCAACTTTGAGTATTTTCTGAGTCTGCTCTCCCATCTTGAAAACAGAGATCATAATACCTAAAATGATGGAGATTGTGAGAGTAAGAAGACATGGGTAAATGAACCCAACATAGCCTCATTTATCACTCACTCTTGAAATTTGCTTTCTTTACCTATGAGCATCTGCAGTTTGATTATGATGTGTATAGTAGGATTTTTTTTTTAATTTATATTGTTTGATACTAGCTGAGCTAAGCTTTTTTAAAAAATCTTTTGGCTTTTGAAAAAATTGTAAACTCACAAGAAGTTTCAAAAACAGTCCACAGTCCAGAGGGGTCCCATGTGTGCATCACGCATCTTCCCCAACAGAATTCTAGTACATTATCAAACAAGGGAACTGATGAGAACAGTATGACAAATCAGACTACAGAACAGACCTTACTCAGATTTCACTGTTTTCTTAAGTACTCACATTTTACATGTTTTTGTGTATAATGCTATATTTTACATGTGTTGATTTTTGTATGTCCATCACTGAAGTCATGGTACATAAATGTTCTGTCCCACAAAGCAGTTCTTTCATTCTGCCCTTGACAGGCACATACATCCTGTTTTCCTAACTTCTGGAAATAGCTGTGCACTCTTTTTTTCTTTTTATTCCAAGAATTGTATACAAAATGAATCATGTAGTATGTAAACTTTTGAGATTGGCATTTTCAGCTAAGCCTGATTCCCATAAAATTGAGCCAAATTGTTGCATATATCGTAATTTATTACTTTTATTGCTGAGGAGTATTCCATTGTATGATGTGGAACAGTTAAATGTGTTATACATTTAAGGGCATTTGGATTATTTCAAGTTATTGGGATTGGAAATAAAGCTCCCAGGACATTAGTGTGCAGGTTTTATGTGAACATGTTTTCATCTTTCTAGTATAAATGCCTGAGAGTATTATTGTTTGGTTAGATGGCAAATGTGTTATCCTCTTAAAACAACTGTAGGCTAATTTCCACAGTGGTTGAACCATTTTTATATTCCCACTAATGTATGAGAAGTGTAGCTTCCCTGCATCCTCACCAGTATTTGATAGTATAAGTATTTTTAAGAGCCTTTAGTAGGTATGTGGTAGACTCTTGTGGCTGTTTAAATATTCATTACCCTAGCGATTTGTGATGCTGAACATCTTTTCATGTAGATGTCATTTGCATATCTTTTTTGGAACACCTATGTAATTCATGGGGTTGCAAAGAGTCGGACACGACTGAGCGACTGAACTGAACTGAACTGATGTAAATCTTTTGCCCATATAAAAATTAGATTATTTTCTTTTTATCCAGAGCGTTATTTAGTTGTTGGATATATAATTTGCAAATATTTTCTCCCAGTTGGTGGCTTGTCGTTTCATTCTCTTAACAGGGTCTTGGGTAGATTAAAAGGTTTTAAATATTAATGAAACCACATATCTCAGCTGTTTTCTTTTATGGAGGGTGCCTTTTGTGTCACATCTAGGAATTTGGCACTTAACTCTGGGTCTCAAAGATTTTCTTCTATGTTTTCTTCCAAAGGTTTTAGAGCTTTACATTTAGATTTATCTGTGATTCTGTTCAATTTTTGTATAAGGTGTAAGGTTCAAATGGATTTTTGGTCACTGTTGTCCAGTTGTTCCAGCACAATTTATAAAAATGTTATTCTTCCTCTATTGAGTTGTTTTTGAATTATTTCAAAAGAAGGTTGTCTCATTTGTCTGGGTCTATGTGTGGTCTCCTCATTCTGTTACATTGATTTACTCTTTATCCCTCTGATATCATATGCTGTATTGATTGTTGTATTGACTATGTCTTAAAAATAGGTGGTGTGATTTCTCTGGCTTGATGCTTCTTTTTGAATATTGTTTAAACCATTCTAATTCATCTGTATTTCCACATAAATTTGAAGATAAGGTTGTCCATATTTATTTTAAAATTCTTGCTGGGATTTTAACAGGGTTTACACTGAATGTACATATCATTTTGTTAAGAATAGCATCTTCAATTGGAGAAATAACTCCAGAAAGAATGAAGAGATGGAGCCAAAGCAAAATTAGCACCCAGTTGTGGATGTGACTGGTGATAGAAACAAGGTCCGATTATTGCAAAGAGCAATATTGGATAGGAACCTGGAATGTTAGGTCCATTAATCAAGGCAAACTGGAAGTGGTCAAACAGGAGACGGAAAGAGTGAATATTGACATTTTAGGAATCAGCAAACTAAAATGGACTAGAATGGGTGAATTTAACTCACATGACCATTATATATATACTACTGTAGATATAATATCTACTACTGTGGGCAAGAATCCCTTAGAAGAAATGGAGTAGCCATCATAGTCAACAAAAGAGTCCAAAATGCAGTACTTGGATGCAATCTCAAAAATGATAGAATGATCTCTCTTCATTTCCAAGGCAAACCATTTAATATCATGATAATCCAAGTCTATGCCTCAACCAGTAACACTGAAGAAGCTGATTGAACTGTCTATGAAGACCTACAAGACCATTTAGACCCAAAAAAGATGCCCTTTTCATTGTAGGAGACTGAAATGCAAAAGTAGGAAGTCAAGAAACACCTGGAGTAACAGGCAAGTTTGGCCTTGGAGTACACAATGAAGCAGGGCAAAGGCTCATAGAGTTTTGTCAAGAGAACACACTGGTCATAGGAAACACCCTCTTGCAACAACATAAGAGAAGACTCTACATGTGGATATCATGAGATGGCCAACACCAAAATCAGATTGATTATATTCTTTGCAGCCAAAGGTGGTGAAGCTCTATACAGTCAGCAAAAGCAAGACTGGGAGCTCACTGTGGCTCAGATCATGAACTCATTATTTCAAAATTCAGACTTAAGTGGGAAAAACCACTAGACAATTCAGATATGACCTAAATCAAATCCCTTATGATTATACAGTGGAAGTGAGAAATAGATTTAAGGGACTAGATCTGATAGACAAGGTGCCTGATGAACTATGGACGGAGGTTCATGACATTGTACAGGAGACAGGGATCGAGACCATCCCCAAGAAAAGAAAATGCAAAAAAGCAAAATGGCCATCTGAGGAGGCCTTACAAATAGCTGTGAAAAGAAGAGAAGCAAAAAGCAAAGGAGAAAAGGAAAGATATACCCATCTGAATGCAGAATTCCAAAGAATAGCTAAGAGAGATAAGAAAGCCTTCCTTAGGGATCAGTGCAAAGTAATAGAGGAAAACAATAGAATGGGAAAGACTAGAGATCTATTCAAGAAAATTAGAGATACCAAGGGAACATTTCATGCAAAGATGGGCTCAATAAAGGACAGAAATGTTATGGACCTAACAGAAGCAGAAGATATTAAGAAGAGGTAGCAAGAATACACAGAAGAACTGTACAAAGAAGATCTTCATGACCCAGATAATCACCATGGTTTGATCACCCACCCAGAACGAGACACCTTGGAGTGTGAAGTCAAGTGGGCCTTAGAAAGCATCCCTATGAAGAAAGCTAGTGGTGGTAATGGAATTCCAGTTGAGCTATTTCAAATCTGAAAAGATGATGTTGTGAAAGTGCTGCATTCAATATGCCAAAAGATTTGGAAAACTCAGCAGTGGCCACAGGACTGGAAATGATCAGTTTCATTCTAGTCCCAAAGAAAGGCAATGCCAAAGAATGCTCAAACTACCACACAAATTGCACTCATCTCGCACACTAGTAAAGTAATGCTCAAAATTCTCCAAGCCAGGCTTCAGCAATATGTGAACCATGCACTTCCAGATGTTCAAGCTGGTTTTAGAAAAGGCAGAGGAACCAGAGATCAAATTGACAACATCAGCTGCATCATCAAAAAGGCAAGAGAGTTCCAGTAAAAAACATCTATTTCTGCTTTATTGACTTTGCCAAAGTTTTGACTGTGTGGATCACAATAAACTGTGGAAAATTCTGAAAGAACTGGGAATACCAGACCACCTGCCCTACCTCTTGAGAAATCTGTATGCAGGTCAGGAAGCAACAGTTAGAACTGGACATGGAACAACAGACTTATTCCAAATAAAAAATGGAGTATGTCAAGGCTATATATTGTCACCCTGCTTATTTAACTTATATCCAGAGTACATCATGAGAAATGCTGGGCTGGATGAAGCACAAGCTAGAATCAAGATTTCTGGGAGAAATATCAATAACCTCAGATATGCAGATGACACCACTCTTATGGCAGAAAAGGAAGAAGAACTAAAGAGCTTCTTGATGAAAGTGGAAGAGGGGAGTGAAAAGATTGGCTTAAAGCTCAAGGTTCTTAAAACTAAGATAATAGCATCCGGTCCCATCACTTCATGGGAAATAGATGGGGAAACAGTGGAAACAGTGTCTGACTTTATTTTTTGGGCTCCAAAATAACTGCAGATGGTGACTGCAGCCATGAAATTAAGGCACGCACTTTTTGGTAGGAGAGTTATGACCAACCTAGACAGCATATTAAAAGCAGAGACATTACTTTACCAATAAAGGTCCATCTATGGGTTTTCCAGGAGTCATGTATGGATGTAAGAATTGGAGTATAAATAAAGCTGAGCACCTGAGAATTGATCCTTCTGAACTGTGGTGTGGAGAAGAGTCTTTAGAGTCCCCTGGACTGTAAGGAGATCCATCCAGTCCATCCTAGAGGAGATCAATCCTGAATTTCTTTGGAAGAACTGATGTTGAAGCTGAAACTCCAAAACTTTGGCCACCTGATGTGAAGAGCTGACTCATCTGAAACGACCCTGATTCTGGAAATGATTGAAGGCAGGAGGAGAAGGGGACAACAATGGATGAGATAGTTGGATGGCATTACCGACTCAATGGACATGAGTTTGTGTAAACTCCGAGAGTTGGTGATGGACAGGGAGGCCTGGCATGTTGTGGTCCGTGGCGTCACAGAGTTGGACATGACTGAGCACCTGAACTGAACTGAACTGAACATCTTCCATGTGCTAACTCTTCCAAACGTTGAAGATCATATTTAATACATTTTACTTGCATATTTTTTATTTAAAATGTATTTGTGTTTTTCATTTTATAAATTCTTCAAATGTTTATAAAATTCATTCACCAGTCTTCTTGAATCTGTAAATTTGTCATTCACAAAATTTGGAAAGTCTTTGGCTGCTATTTCTTCAGATATTTTCTGCATTTATTTATTCTCCTTACTTTATTGTTTCATGGTTCCTTGAGGTTCTGTTCATTATATTTCACAATTTTTTTCTCTCTTCTTCGGATTGAAATTCTATTTAACTAGTTTTAAATTTACTGAATCTTTCCTTTGTCATCACCATTCTGCTCTTTGTGACTCTACTGTGACTTTCTATATCCATCAGAGGGCAGATAGAGTGAGAACCACAGTCACAGAAAACTAACCAAGTTTATCACATGGACCACAGCCTTGTCTAACTCAGTGAAACTATGATCTATGCCATGTAGGGCGACCCAGGACAGATGGGTCATAGCGGAGAGTTCTCACCAAACATGGTCCACTCGAGAAGGGAATGGAAAACTACTTCAATATTCTTGCCTTGAGAACCCCATGAACAGCATGAAAAGACAAAAAGATATGACACTCAAAGATGAACGCCCCAGGTCAGTTAGGTGCCCGATGTGCACTAGAGAAAAGTGGAGAAATAACTCTAGAAAGAATGAGAAAAGATGGAGCGAAAGTGAAAACAATGTGACAAATTAAGTCTGTGACTGCTGGTGAGGATAAAGTCTGATGCTATAAAGAACAATATTGCATAGGAACCTGGAATGTTAAGCCCATGAATCAAGGTAAATAGGAAGTGGTCAAACAGAAGATGGTAAGAGTGAACATCGACATTTTAGGAATCAGTGAACTAAAATGGACCATATTTGGTGGATTAAATTCCCTTAGATGAAATGAAGTAGCCATCATAGTCAATGAAAGAGTCTGAAATGTAGTACTTGGGTGCAATCTCAAAAATGTCAGAATGATCTCTGTTCATTTCCAAGCCTAACCATTCAGTATCACGGTAATCCAAGTCTATGCCCCAACCACTAATGCCAAAGAAGCTGAAGTTGAACGGTTCTATGAAGACCTATATGACCTTCTAGAACTAACACCCAAAAGTCCTTTTCATTATAGGGGACTGGAATGCAAAAGTTAAGAAGTCAAGAAATACCTGGAGTAACAGAAAGTTTGGCCTTAGAGTACAGAATGAAGCAGGGCAAAGGCTAACAGAGTTCCGCCAAGAGAATGCACTGGTCATAGCAAACACTCTCTTCCAACAACACAAGAGATGACACTGCACATCACCAGATGGTCAACACCAAAATCAGATTGATTATATTCTTTGCAGCCACAGATGGAGAAACTCTCTACAGTCAGCAAAAACAAGACTGTGAGCTGACTGTGACTCAGATCATGAACTCCTTAGTGCCAAATTCAGACTTAAGTGCAAGTAGGGAAAACTACTAGACCATTCAGATATGACCTAAATCAAGTCCCTTATGATTATATAGTGGAGGTGACAAATAAATAGATTTGAGGGATTAGATTTGATACACAGAGTGCCTGAGGAAGAATGGACGGAGATTCATGACACTGTACAGGAGGCAGTGATCAAGACCATCCCCAAGAAAAAGGAATACAAAAAGGGAAAATGACTGTCTGGGGAGGCCTTACAAATAGCTGAGAAGAGAAGAGAAGCTAAAGGCAAAGGAGAAAAGGAAAGATATACCCATCTGAATGCAGAGTTCCAAAGAATAGCAAGAGAGATGAGAAAACATTCCGAAGTGATCAATACAAAGAAATAGAGTTAAAACAATAGAATGGGAAAGACTAGAGATCTCTTCAAGAAAATTAGAGATACCAAGGTAACATTTCATGCAAAGATTGGCACAAGAAAGGACAGAAATGGTATGGACCTAACAGAAGCAGAAGATATTAAGAAGAGGTGGCAAGAATACACAGAAGAACTGTACAAAAAAGATTTTCGTGACCAAGATAATCATGATGGTGTGATAACTCACCTAGAGGCAGACATCCTGGATTGTGAAGTCAAGTGGACCTTAGAAAGCGTCACTACGAACAAAGCTAGTGGAGGTGATGGAATTCCAGTTGAGCTATTTCAAATCCTGAAAGATGATGCTGTGAAAGTGCTCAACTCAATATGCCAGCAAATTTGGAAAACTCAGCAGTGGCCACAGGACCCGAAAAGGTCAGTTTTCATTCCAATCCCAAAGAAAGGCAATGCCAAAGAATGCTCAAACTACTGCACAATTGGACTCATCTCACATGCTAGCAAAGTAATGCTCAAAATTCTCCAAGTCAGGCTTCAACAATATGTGAACCCAGAACTTCCAGATATTCAAGCTGGGTTTACAAAAGGCAGAGGAACCAGAAATCAAATTACCAACACACATTGAATCATAGGAAAAAACAAGAGAATTAAAGAAAATAAAACACATCTACGTTTGCTTTATTGACTACACCAAAAGCCTTTGACTGTGTGGATTATAACAATCTGTGGAAAATTCTTAAAGAGATGGGGATACAGACCATCTGACCTGCCCCTTGTGAACTCTGTATGAACATCAGGAAGCAACATTTAGAACCGGACATGGAACAAAAGACTGGCTCCACATTGAGAAAGAAATCATCAAGGTTGTATATTGTTATCCTGTTTATTTAACTTATATATAGAGCACATCATGCAAAATGCCAGGTTGGCTGAAGCACAAGCTGGAATAAGATTGCTGGGAGAAATATCAATAACCTCAGATATGCAGATGACACCACCCTTATGGCAGGAAGTGAAGTAATGGCCACCTACTCCATTATTCTTGCCTGGAGAATCCCCTGGACAGAGGAGCCTGGTGGGATACTCTTCATAGGGTTGCAGAGAGTCGGACACGACTGAGTGACTAACACACACATCATTCCACTCATTTAGTGTTTATCTTCACCTCATAGATCAGTTATAATAGCTGCATAAAGGTCTTTTTCTGAAAATTTGACCATCTGTGTCATCATAAGATTGGCATCTGTGGGTTATCTGCTTCCTTGAGAAACAGTTCTTTTTTGGTAATTTAAATTGTATTTGACATATTTTTAATCCAAAGAATGATTCTGGCTTCTGTTAAAATCATATGGAAGATATTTATTTTATGTTTTTACATGCAATCAGCTGAATTTCAGAGTGCAAATTCTGTACCATTTTCTGCAGTGATGGTTTGTTTTCATGTCAATTCAGTTTTCAGTGCCTTTGTTTGGCTTCTTTGGGTCTACCTTGCAAATAGGGACTTGGCACACAATGGATACTCAAAACATTTTTTTTTTTCATTTTCAGTTTTTAGTACAGCTTGTTTGAAGCTGAATCATGTGGAAATAATATGCTTTGACAGTCTGTTAATTGTTAAAAAAATATACCTTATCTCTCCAATAACAGGTATGTTTCTTCAGGGAATGGAGCATAACATGTATTTTGCAAAGTGATATATTTAAAGAGCACCCAGTGGATTTTGTTAAATATTTAAAGAGAGTAAAACTTCTAACATGCTACCAATTTAATTTTTGGCATTTGTTTCTTACTCTTATTTTCCATATAACGGCTAATAATTCTAATATCTGTGGCATATATTGACTTGATTTTTTAATTTGCCTATAGAAGTACATGTTATATGCTTCTGAGACTCAGAATCATATGCTTCCCATTTTCTTACTCAATCCCAGTATAACGAAGGTCACTGTGAAATAAAATTTTTTAAAAAATCTACATTTATAACTATAATAGTTTAATACTTTTGCTATAAAATTCTAGTCCTTTTATAGACTAACACATATCAACTTAAATATGGAAAATTATCTGTTTAGTGTGATAAGGACAGGTCTTTAGTTTTAAACATGTTGAAAATTGAATCTCATGTTATAGTGTTGTGCCTTTGTTTTAAATTCATGCTATTTTAATATTGTGTAACTTTCTCATTCATGGCAATTTTTAAAATGCTCTCCATTATAGATAGAGTGACTTAAAATAGTTTGCCATTTAAAAATTTTAATTGAAAATCCAAAGAACTTATCAATGCTAAAAAGAAATGAATTATTGAACCATGAAAAGACATGGAGGAAACTTAGATGCATATTGCTAACTGAAAGGAAGCAATCTGAAAAAGCTACATACTATGTGATTCCAACTCTATGACATTCAGGAAATGGCAAAACTTTGGAGATATTAAACATATTAGTGATTGCTAAGAGTGAGATAGAGGAGAGAGGAATGAATACTCAGCACAGAGAATTTTCAAGGCAGTGAAAATACTTTTAGGATGCTATAATGATGGATATAAAACCTATAAAATGTACAACATCAAAAGGTAAGGTACACTGTGAACTTTGAGTAATTACGACATGTCAGTGTAGGTTCATCCATTGTGAGGAATGTACTAATGGGGAGGAATGTACTGCTGGGGAATGTGGCTAATGGGGAGGCTCTGTATACATGTGGGGGGGATATACGCGAAATCTCTGTACCTTTCTCTGAGTTTTATTGTGAACATAAAATTTCTCTAAAAAATCTTGTCTATCTAAAAAAAAAAAAAAAACAGAATCAGCATTTCATATAGTACCAATAAATGAAATCAAACTTTATATCCTCGTTTAATATGCTTTGCATAATTAAAAAGATTTTGAAGTCGTGACATATCTTATAATTATTAATAAGCAGAAATTTAGAAACAATTTGCACTTGAATATCATGCACTTGAACTGCGTGAGTCTACTTATGTGGGGATATAGTTCCGCAGTATTTACGGAACTACAGGACCTGTAGTTGGTTGAATCTCTGGATACAGAACTGCAGATATGGAAGAACCAAGTGTACTGGAATGTGAACTGTAAATAATTCCTGGATTTTTGACTTGGTGGAGGGTCAGTGCCTGTAACAACTGCATCATTCTGTGTTAGCATGTTCTTGTTTGCAAGAAAGCATATTCATATCATTACTGTTATACTACTACCGAGACTTGAGGACATAAAGTACATAAAATAGTTCCATCCTGGCGCGGTCAGTCTATTTGTGTTTCTTTTGTGTGATTTCAAGTAGAAAAAATGGACAGATTTGTGTTTGTTCTGAATATAGGTAAGTAGTTATCTACCTAGGTAATCCCAATACCTCTAAATTCTTTAAGATATTCCTGCAGTTATCTCAGAGACAGGTATTGATAGTCCTCATATTTGAGAACCATAGGATGAACTTATTTTTAAGCCCTATTTTCCTTTATTTTTTTGGCTTCTTTAGAAGGCTAGAAACATAGTAGAGATTATTATTTTTTTATTGTACTTTGTTCAGATTACATTTAGAACACATTTAAGGGTACTACCTAGAGAAGGAAATGGCAGCCCACTCCAGTATTCTTCCCTGGAGAATTCCATGGACAGAGGAGCCTGGAGGGCTACAATCCATGGGGTTGCAAAGAGTCAGACATGACTGAAGCAGCTTAGCATGCACACAGTGGACATGACTGAAGCAGCTTAGCATGCACACAGTGGAATTTTTGTATAGCACTTGAAGAAAACTATATTGTGAATAGTATTTGAGATTGTCACATATGTGCTTTAAAAAATTAGGTTTATCTTTTACACATAAAGAACTTGCATGAATCATACACACTCTCAGGCAAATTAATAATGGCCTTCATGATGAAACAAAACAAGCCTTTGTTAAAATATCTTGCAATGTCACCAATTCAACTAAAAAGTAAACACCTGGTAAGATTTAAATTTTGTTTTTAGGACAAGTTGACTCAATTAAAAGCCTATGAACAGTAGATTAATTTCCTTTTAGTGACTAAGTTACTCTCATTAGTAGAGTTTTAAAGATATATATGTTTTTGTGATGGTATAATAAAATACATTCAGAAATGCAGGTCATACCCTTACTGCAATAAGACACTTCTGTTAGCTCAGCTGGTAAAGAATCTGCCTGTAATTCAGGAGACCCCAGTTCAATTCCTGGGTTGGGAAGATCCCCTGGAGAAAGAATAGGCTACCCACTCCAGTATTCTTGGGTTTCCCTGGTGGCTCAGATGGTAAAGAATCTGCCTGCAGTGCAGAAGGCCTGGGTTCTATCCCTGGATTGGGAAGATCCCCTAGAAGAGAGCATGACAACCCACTCCAGTATTCTTTCCTGGAGAATCCCATGGGCAGAGGAGCCTGGCGGGCTACATTCCATGGGGTTACAAAAAGTCAGACACAACTGAACTCCTAAGCACACAGAAGATGCTGCATTTCATCCACAGCCAAGAATAGCACCTGAGCATTCATCATTGATCACATAGTTTACTCTGAAAAGAAGTTTTTAGCTTTACCAGGCTGTCATTATTAAGCTCTGTCTGAAATTTTTTAAACATATCTCAGCACCAGTACAAGAGCATATGATTTCTACCAATCTATTTTAACAGAACAATGTACCAATCTCACTTTATTATATGTTTTAATATAATAATGACTGTGATCATTAAAGTACATCTGCTTATTATTGAATGAACAATTCAAAAATACTATTTCTAATATCCTCTTCATTTCAAAGTCACAAATAATAGAGAAGAATTTTAGAAACCAGAAGTCCTTACCTTCTCCACATTTATAGGAAATTACATTTTTAGATGACAACTCAATAAGTTGAAAGTTACCATGGTAACTTTTATAATAGTCACAAGTCATAGACAATTACCTTAGTAATCAAAAATTGATTACACATTGTGGGAACCAAACAGGAAAAGCAAACAGTATGCCCTAACTTGTCTGTTTTCTCTATTCTTCTGGCACTGCTAATCTCACACAAGAATATAGGCAGTAGTCTGTTTCACAAACTAAGTTCACTGCAAGTGGAACTTTGAAAATATTGAACCAATATATGTCAGTGTCCATGTGTACCTGATCCCCACCCAGAATCTGCAGCCATTCCATCTATAACAGGAGAGAATATCATCCTAGGAAGAAAAAAAGGATGGAAGTGATATTCTTTACACATTAGAAGAGGTAGGAAGATGTGGCTTTCCAATTGGTGAAATATTGGAAAAAGAATATCAGAAGGAAAAGGAAAGGTCAGGTATCAGTGTTTGCTTCTCTCATACACTGCTAAGAATAGAAGGGTGTAACAGAATCATCCAAAAGTGTATGGAAGTATAACTCACTAGTATGACTATGAGCCCTTTTATATAGGAGTAGCAAGGGCTGGGGGTTGGCATTTAGAAGCAGGGATCTGCAAGCCTTTTTTGATCTCCTTTACTTCTGTGACCCATTCAATAGGCCTCATGAGTGATTTTGGATGACTTTAGTTGAGAGAAGTGTTTAAACCAATTACCATATTGATTCAGTTATCTATTCATATTATAAATAATGCTTTTATAAAAGCATTGCACCTATATTCTCTCTTCTTTGAGAATGTGTACTTTTGGATTATAATCTTAGAAGGTCAAACACATAAGTGTATCTTTAATTTTACTTGATATACCAAATTACACTGTTTAGAGTTTGAACTGTTACGTTTCCCACCAGCCATAATCTGAAATAATTTAAATTCTCCAGTCTCACTGATAGAATATATTATTGAATTTAGTATTTTTGCCAATCATATAGGTGAGAAATAATGCATCTGCTGTTTTAGTTTTTCTTAGTCTTAGAATGGATATATATTTTTTCCACTTAAGGGTTTTTTGCATTCTTTTTTTGGTGAATGGTCCATATATTTTTGACTTTTTTTTTCTCAGCTTTGGTCTCAAGTTTTAAGAGCCTGTATACACAAAAGAAAGATTTTCTTACAATTTAATGTTTGCCTGTTGACTTTTTATGAAAACGTTTAACGTCCTGAAGTGAAAGTAACTCATGTATAAACTTCATTTTTGACCATTTCAATAATTTTCCTCAATTGAGTCTTCCCAGTGGAAGTGTTAGTTCTTAATTCCATTATTTGAGGTTCAGTTCAGTTCAGTCGCTCAGTCGTGTCCGACTCTTTGCAACCCCATGAATCGCAGCACGCCAGGCCTCCCTGTCCATCACCATCTCTCAGAGTTCACTCAGACTCACGTCCATCGAGTCAGTGATGCCATCCAGCCATCTCATCCTTGGTCGTCCCCTTCTCCTCCTGCCCCCAATCCCTCCCAGCATCAGAGTCTTTTCCAATGAGTCAACTCTTCGCATGAGGTGGCCAAAGTACTGGAGTTTCAGCTTTAGCATCATTCCTTCCAAAGAAATCCCAG
>SJYT01021826.1:146244-169988 GCA_006410635.1 Cephalophus harveyi | reverse complement strand
ATGATGCTAAAGCTGAAACTCCAGTACTTTGGCCACCTCATGCGAAGAGTTGACTCATTGGAAAAGACTCTGATGCTGGGAGGGATTGGGGGCAGGAGGAGAAGGGGACGACCGAGGATGAGATGGCTGGATGGCATCATGGACTCTATAGACGTGAATCTGAGTGAACTCCAGGAGATGGTGATGAACAGGGAGGCCTGGCGTGCTGCGATTCATGGGGTTGCAAAGAGTCGGACACGACTGAGCGACTGAACTGAAAGTTGGTCCATTGGTTTGTGTAAGCTTCTTATAGGGTAATATTTGTGCTGAGTTTTTGTTGGTTGGTTGTTTGTTTTCCTCTGATGGGCAAGGCTGAGTGAGGTGGTACTCCTGTCTGCTAATGACTGGCTTTGTAGTTTTGTTTCCTTTGTTGTTTAGATGAGACGTCCTGCACAGGGTGCTATTGGTGGTTGGATGATGCCAGGTCTTGTATTCCAGTGGTTTCCATTATGTGAGTTATCACTATTTGATACTTTCTAGGGTTAGTTCTCTTGTAATCTAGGATCTCGGAGTCAGTGCTCCCACCCCAAAGGCTCAGTACTTGATCTCTGGTCAGGAACGAAGATTCCACAAGTGGTTTGTTATGGCATTAAGTGAGATTAAAAGAAATATCCAAAAATGAGAAACCAAAGATGAACACCAGACAAATGGAGGTTACAAAATGAGGCAAACAATAATTAAACTAATAGTATATACACATATACATATACACCCATGAGAAAAGTCAAAACAGTTCAACAAAAATAAAGTACAATAAATTGACCTGGTGAACAAAGAAGTCAAAAAATTATATTTACCAGTTAAGAACAAAACTAAAGCACAAACTGGAAAACAAAACTAAATCAAGGTGCCAAATGGTGAATAAAGCAAACTAAGAAATATGTTATGAGGAGAGGAAAGAAAAGAAAGAAAGATTAGATATGCAAAGTTAGAGGTAGAAGAAGAAGATTTGTATATATATATATATATATATATAAGATTAACTGCAAGGGGAACAGAGCAGTAGGAAAGGCAAACAAATGAATAAATGTAGAGAAATATAATACGTTTTAAAGAATTAAAAGTTAAAATTATAAAAATGAAAAGAAAAAAATGGAAAAAAAAGGAAAATTCCACAGAACTGCAAAAGCCCAACATAGATGCAAAGGTTTATAACAACAATAAAAAGTGTAACTGAATATACAGATATACATATACACCCAGAAGCAAAATCAAAACAGCCCAACAAAAGTAAAATACAGTAGATTGACCTGGTGAACAAAGGAAACCAAAAATTATATCTAACAGAACAAAACTAACTAAAGCACAAACTGTAAAACAAAACTAAAGCAATGTGCCAGTTGGGGAATAAAGCAATGAAAATAAAACTAACAAGTATGTTGAGAGGAAGGGAAATAAAGAAAAGAAAGGAAGAACAGATATGCAAAGTTAAATAGAGGTAGATGAATAAGATTTAGATACATTAAAGATTAAGTGCAAGGGAAAAGAACAGTAGGAAAGGCAAACAAAGGAATAAATGTAGAAAAATATACTAGGTTTTAAAAAATTAAAATTATAAAAAGGGAACAAAAAATGGAAGAAAGGAGAAAAGGATAAAAAAAAAGGGAAACTCCACAGAACTGCAATGGCCCAAGTTAGAGGCAGAGGTTTGTAACAGCAATAAAAAGTGTGACTGAATATATACATAAACACCCCTAAGCAAAATCAAAATAGTACAACAAAAATAAAGTACAGTAGGTTGACCCAGCAAACAAAGGGAACCAAAAATTACATCTACTAGGACAAAACTAAAGCACAAATTGGAAAACAAAACTAAAGCAAGGTACTGATTGGGGAATAAAACAGTGAAAATAAAACTAACAAATATATTGAGAGGAAGGGGAAAAAAAAGAAAGAGTAGATATGCAAAGTTAAACAGAGGTAGATAAAGAAGATTTAATATATATTAAAGATTAAATGCAAGGGGAAAAGAACAGTAGGAAAAGCAAAGAAAGGAATAAATGTAGAAAAAATAATAATAGGTTTAAAAAATTAAAAATTAAATTTAAAAAGAGATAAACATTAAAAAAAAAAAAAACAGAACTGCAAAAAGCATAGAGGCAGAGGTTTTTAGCAACAATTAAAAAATGTGATTGAGGAAAAAAAGGAAAAAGCTCAAAAGATTAATTGGATTTCATAGTGCCAGTAAAATTGACAGCGACAACAGAGGAGGGAGAAAAAGAAAAATACAAAAGAAAATCCAAAAAAATCTATAGAACAAGTCAAACCATAAGAATAATAAATGTTTTTCTTGAGTCACTCCTATCAGAGTCCTTTCTCTCACTGGGAGTCACAGTCCAGTTCACCTCCCTAGGATGCCCTCTAACACTATGCTGAACTCCTGACCCGCTGTAGGGGCAGCTCAGATTCTAATCTGGTCCTGCTCCTCTGTGCTGTTGCCTCCATCTCCACAGCTATCAGAACTAGTGTGTTTTCTTTTGTGGGAGCTCTCAGTGACATTTTATATATTCCATAGACACAGGATCTGCCTAGTTGATTGGATTTAATCTGCAGCTTGTACAGCTGGTGGGAGGGTTTTGGGTCTCCCTTAATCACACTGCCCCTGGGTTTCAACTGTGGTTTTATTTCCACCTCTACATGTGAGATATAAGTCAAAAAGTCAGCAATGTGAAAATTATCACTTTGTAAATATGGAGAGTAACAGTAAAATGTCCAGCAAAATAGTAAATACAACCTCAATTTTTTGAATTAATATATTCTAGCCTATATTAAGAAATTCAATATATGAAAAATGGTCTTTAAAAAATAGGGCCTGAATAATATAAAAAAAAAATTTCCTTTGAACAAAAGATGCTATTTTCTTGAAAGATCTGTTTTGGTTATATCATGACTACTAAATTTAAAATTCAGTTCAGTTCAGTCACTCAGTTGTGTCCAACTCTTTGCGACCCCATGAATCACAGCACGCCAGGCCTCCCTGTCCATCACCAACTCCCAGAGTACACCCAAACCCATGTCCATTGAGTCGGTGATGCCATCCAACCATGTCATCCTCAGTCGTCCCCTTCTCCTCCTGCCCTCAATCTTTCCCAGCATAAGGGTCTTTTCAAATGAGTCAGCTCTTCACACCAGGTGGCCAAAGTATTGGAGTTTCAGCTTTAGCATCAGTCCTTCCAAGGAACACCCAGGACTGATCTCCTTTAGAATGGACTGGTTGGATTTCCTTGCAGACCAAGGAACTCTCAAGAGTCTTCTCCAACACCACAGTTCAAAAGCATCAATTCTTTGGCACTCAGCTTTCTTCACAGTCCAACTCTCACATCCATACCTGACCACTGGAAAAACCATAGCCTTGAATAGACGGACCTTTGTTGACAAAGTAATGTCTCTGCTTTTGAATATGTTGTCTAGGTTGGTCATAACTTTCCTTCCAAGGAGTAAGTCTCTTTTAATTTCATGGCTGCAATCACCATCTGCAAGAATTTTGGAGCCCAGAAAAATAAAGTCAGCCACTGTTTCCAGTGTTTCCCCATCTATTTCCCACAAAGTGATGGGAACAGATGCCATGATCTTCGTTTTCTGAATGTTGAGCTTTAAGCCTCTTTCACTTTCATCAAGAGGCTCTTTAGTTCTTCACTTTCTGCCATAAGGGTGGTGTCATCTGCATATCTGAGGCTATTGATATTTCTCCCGGCAATCTTGATTCCAGCTTGTGCTTTCTCCAGCCCAGAATTTCACATGATGAACTCTGCATATAAATTAAATAAGCAGGGTGACAATATACAGCCTTGACATACTCCTTTTCCTATTTGGAACCAGTCTGTTGTTCCATGTCCAGTTCTAACTGTTGCTTCCTGACCTGCATACAGGTTTCTCAAGAGGCAGGTCAGGTGGTCTGGTATTCCCATCACTTTCAGAATTTTCCAGTTTATTGTGATCCACATAGTCAAAGGCTTTGGCATAGTCAATACAGCAGAAAGCAATGTTTTTCTGGAACTCTCTTGCTTTTTTGATGATCCAGCAGATGTTGGCAATTTGATCTCTGGTTTCTCTGCCTTTTCTAAAACCAGCTTGAACATCAGGAGTTCATGCTTCATGTATTGCTGAAGCCTGGCTTGGAGAATTTTGAGCATTACTTTACTAGCGTGTGAGATGAGTGCAATTGTGTAGTAGTTTGAACATTCTTTGGCATTGCCTTTCTTTGGTATTGGAATGAAAACTGACCTTTTCCAGTCCTGTGGCCAGTGCTGAGTTTTCCAAATTTGCTAGTATATTGAGTACAGCACTTTCACAGCATCATCTTTTAGGATTTGAAGTAGCTCAGCTGGAATTCCATCACCCCCACTAGCTTTGTTTGTAGTGATGCTTCCTAAGGCCCACTTGACTTCGCATTCCAGGATGTCGGCTCTAGGTGAGTGATCACACCATCGTGATTATCTGGGTCCTGATACTCTTTTTTGTACAGTTCTTCTGTGTATTCTTGCCACCTCTTCTTAATATCTTCTGCTTCTGTTAGGTCTATACTATTTCTGTCCTTTATTGAGACCATCTTTGCATGAAATATTCCCTAATAAAAGTGGGCTACCACTAAAAGAGAAAAAAATTTAGATCTCAAAACTTTGCAATTTGGTGGCAGATGTAACACACTCAATGACATATACTTCAGTATTAATATACCTTAGAAAAACTTTTTTAATAAAAAAAAGTTAAATATTATTGAGCTGAAATATTGATCTAATGAAATAATGAAATTTGAATTAGAAGTTTTGTGGTACAAGTTTCAAATGAAGACAGTAAACCTGAAAAAAAAGAACAAAAGTGTTAAAGAAATGATTAAAGAAAATGTTTTAAAACTTAAGTAAAACATGTTGAGAGAATTCATACCAGCCATTAAGAAGTAATAAAAAACATTTTCTGCAATATTAAAATGGGGCCTCCCAGATGGTTCAGTGGTAAAGAACCTGCCTGCCAATGCAGGTTTCTCAGGGGACTCGATCCTTGGGTTGGTAAGATCCCCCGAAAACAGAACAGCAACCCACTCTGGTATCCTTGTCTGAAAAATCCCATGAACAGTGAGGCCTGGTGATCTATGAGATCTGGTGGGCTATGGTCCTTGAGGTTGCAAAGAGTTGGGCACAACTAAGAGAACAAGCCCACATGATAATGAAAGTAACATTGTCATTACATTCTGAACATATTTTCAGAAATCTGAAGAAATAGTAGATCTTAACAGCAAACATCAGAAAAGGATCAGAACAGTTTCAAAGCTTCTATTACTATTACTAGATCCTAAGAAAAGCTTCTGTATCTTCCCTGGTGGCTTAGAGGTTAAAGCGTCTGCCTCCAATGCGGGAGACCCGGGTTCGATCCCTGGGTTGGGAAGATCCCCTGGAGAAGGAAATGGCAATCCACTCCAGTATTCCTGCCTGGAGAATCCCATGGACAGAGAAGCCTAATAGGTTACAGTCCATGGGGTTGCAAAGAGTCGGACACGACTGAGTGACTTCACCTCAAGAAAAGCTTCTAGATTCACACCTTTTAAAAAAGGGTATGTAAACCAGATAACACGAAGTAATTGTTAAAAAACAGTCTATCTTGATTACAGGTATATTATTAAAGCATAATAATTGTTAGTGTGATAAATTTGAAAGTTCCTTGTACAGTTTTAAATATGTATTACTTTTTCCTTTGCCTAATACAAAAGAGAAAAATATTTCCGTTTTCTTTTAATTATAGTAATGCAGGATTCAGACTCCTTTTTCTTTATTTCTACCTTTTTTCCTCACATCTGGTATGGATTAAACAACTCTAGGCCCCTGCATTTTAACTATGACTTGCTGAACAGAAATCTGATAGCTCATTCTTTGAATTCCTCAATTCTAAAAAGGAAAGGAAAATACCCAATTTTGACATTTTAGCAGGCTTTCCTCTGCTTTCTGCTAAAATGTTACAGTTTCCTGATGTTTACATACATTAACTATCACACAGTTACACAGCTGAGGTGGTCAGAGCACTAAAGTTACAGTCCTTCCTAGAGCAGGCATATACAAATCAGAACACAAACAACTTTGTAAAGAAACATGAAGCTCAGAAGGAGATAAAAGGAGTTGGGTTTATTACCTTTATATCTCAAGGAAAGTATATAATGGGTTTTAAAAATTCATTTCATCAGGTAATGTATTGGTTTTCCATAAATGTTGATGATTATAATTACTATATGTAATCTGTTTTTTTTCCTTGTGGAAATGAATCGTTTATAAAAATGAAAAGGTTCTGCCTTGATAATGATGTGACATGGTTTATGAAATGAAACCGCTATTCTTTCAAAAATTTGGTTGAATACTGGAGCTGTTTTGGTAACAAATTATTGCTAAATTGTTAGTTAAAACTTAGTAGAGGAGAATAGTCATTGCCGCTCACACGTTTGTCTTGTGGCTTTTGGCAATGATGTTGGAAAATTCAGGCCGCCAGTGTGTTCTTGTTAATGGTCCTTGTTATTTCTCCAGAAAACCTCCTCGTAACCATTGTGGTTTCAGTTGGACCATGTGTATCACAGTTTCCCAGGCTCCCACTCTTCAGTAGAAATCTGAGGATTGGTGTTCATGTTCATTGTGGCTTCCTTGAGATGAATATGCAATAAGAAGTATTGAACCTAACCATTTTATTATCATCAAGAACTTTTGCTGCTTTTGTAAAATTTGCCAATCCACTCATTTTATTGTTCATGTCTGTTTTCCAGATTTCTCTTTTCCTCATCTCATGTGGCAACATAATTTAGTTTCTCAAAAACATGGGGCTTATCATCTATGCTGATTAGCGCCTAGATTGAATCACAGAGCCCAAATGTGTGAAGAACTTAGTTCTAGCTTAGGCTCTTCCACTTACCTGAGTCACTGATCATGTTTCCAAAACCTGTGATACCTAGTGGAGTGTACAATGAAAAGGCACTTACGAAACTTCTTGAGACTTGTCTGAAGAATAGACTGATACTTATAGTTTTTGTGTTTTCTTTTTGCTTAACATTTTAATGCAGTGGAACAAATAGGAACACTCTTGGTTTTATCTTACACTAGAAATTTTGAATGTTATTTTTGATCCAGTACTTGAGGAGCAGCCTTTATAATAACTATGCTAATGCTTCTTGCTTTTATAAGATCACAAGCAAATAATAATATGACCAAGATAAGTTGGTCTTTGCACTTTTATCGCTTTAGGATTTAGATATCTCATCTTTCCTATCAATTCATTTTCCAGCAGAGAACAGTGTACTAAAAAGGGGGCAATTGGCTTGAGTTTAACAAGGTATTTTTAAAAGATAGCAAAACCAATGCAATATTGTAAAGTAAAATTAATAATTATTATTATAGAAACCAACAGGGAAGACTGAATAGGCCCAGGGCTAACAATATGGGAAGTTTAGGCTTGAAGGAGCCAGTGGGGAGAGCTATAGGATGGTTATACAGGGTTCCTAGCCTTTGGTAGGCTAACACTAGTAACACTTGCAATGACAACTAGCTACCTCAGCAGGAGGGGAGTTGTACCCCAACAGCTCTCTCCTCCTACCCTTTGAATCCTAAGAACTCATTGTTCAAACACAACCAAATCTAAAGGGTAAAATATTTTTGTATTTGTCTATAGAAAGCAACATCATGAGTTTTGGAACAAGGTAAAGAAGACTGGAAGAGAGATATAAAGAGACAAATGGGGAATGACCAATACATCTGTAACTTGAAGCTTTTTAACCTGAAGATCTCAAACTTCCTTTCTGCTTAGCAGTTCTGCCTGACTCTTACCTGTAGCTCTTTGCCACACCTCAAATATATTTATGCAATTTTATATGGCCTTATTGTATTATATCAACTGTGATTTATCATTTCCATAAGGCTTTACTTAGAGCATGTTTTACAGTCCTTTTTGTTATTTGCAATTTTTTTCCCACTGTTGATAATATCATGATACAAAGGGGAATAATAGACTGTGAGAAGCTCAGTGATAAAGAATCCTCCTGTAATTCAGGGGACCCAGGAGATGAGGGTTCGATCTCTGGGTCAGGAAGATCCCCTGAGGAAGAAATGACAACCCACTCCAGTGTTTTTGCTTGAAAAATTCCATGGACAGAGGAGCCTGGCAATCTACAGTCCAAAACAAGTCCCAAAGAATCAGACATAACTAAGCATGCATGCACGAATGAGAATATCACACTAATATCTTGAGTACCACACAAAGCTAATCCAATAAATTGAAATTTATGATTGTTCAAGTTTTTCTTTGTAGTCAGAGAGTACACTAAGGGTATGATTGATTCTCTGATAGAATTAAGAATTATGCCTTGTTATATTTTTTGTTTCTATAAATACATAGAGTAAGGCAGGGAATAGGTTTAAATTCTGGGAATTTTAGATGATATTTATTCATGTGTTTATAAAATATAGTGCCATAGAATTGTACAACATGGAATGTCTGGAGAGGATAGATATTTTTATCTTCTATCACAGATAAGTCTCTGTGAGAAATCGGTATAATTCCCGTGATTTTCTGAAAGATGACTAAAACTACTCACTATTACTGACAACTTTGTCATGGAGCATGTTTCTCTATATTACTAGGAAGGATAGAGCTAGAAAGTTAGAAATCATAGTTCAATGAAAAATTGTTTGGAAATGAATAAGGAACTATGTTTGAAATAGCAAGAACATATGAGCAATTATGAAAATCATTGATATGCAGTGTATTAGTTAGCTTGGGCTGCCTTAAAAAAACACCACTGTGGTTTACAAGACAGGAATTTATTTTGTCACAGTTCTGAAAATTAGAAGTTCATAATTATAGTGCCACCAAATTCAATTTCTGAGATGGGCTCTCTTCGTTTATATAATGCTGCCTTCTCATCATGTCCTCAGTTCAGTTCATTTCAGTTGCTCAGTCATGTCTGACTCTTTGCGACCCCATGAATTGCAGCACACCAGGCCTCCCTGTCCATCACCAACTCCTGGAGTTCACACAAACTCACGTTCATCAAGTTGGTGATGCCATCTGGCCATCTCATCCTCTGTCGTCCCCTTCTCCTCCTGCCCCCAATCCATCCCAGCATCAGAGTTTTCCAATGAGTCAACTCTTTGCATGAGGTGGCCAAAATACTGGAGTTTCAGCTTCAGCATCATTCCTTCCAAAGAACACCCAGGACTGATCTCCTTTTGAATGGACTGGTTGGATCTCCTTGCAGTCCAAGGGACTCTCAAGAGACTTCTCCAATACCACAGCTCAAAAGCATCAATTCTTTGCTGCTCAACTTTCTTCATAGTCCAACTCTCACATCCATACATGACCACTGGAAAAACCATAGCCTTGACTCATCGTGTCCTCACATGGATATTTATTTACTGCATAGATAATCATGCATCCACACACACAAAATGTTCTCTGGTATCTCTTATAAGGACACTAAATCTTTTGAGTCAGGGCCCCACTATATGACCTCACTTAATGTTAGTTACTTCTCTAGAGGCCCTTCTCTAAATAGAGTCACATTCAGGCTGGAGATTCAGGGTTTCAACATATGAGTCAGTGCTTTTTAAAATTAATTTTATTTTTTATTTTATTTTATATTAGAATATAATTGATTAAAAATACTGTGTTAGTTTCAGGTGTATAGCCAAGTGATTCAGCTATACAGGTACATGTATCAAGTCTTTTTCAAATTATTTTTCCCATTTAGGTTATTACAGAAAATTTAGAAGAGTTCCCTGTGCTATACAGAAGGTCCTTGTTATCTACTTAAAATATAGTGGTGTGTGTATGTCAGTTCCAAACTCCCAATTCATCCATCCTCTCAATGTTTCCTCTTTGGTAACCTAAAGTTTGTTCTCTAAACCTGTGAGTCTATTTTTGTTTCATAAACAAGTTCATTTGTATCATTTTTTAAAGATTTCATATATAAACCATATCATATGATATTTGTTTTTCTGTACCCAACTTACTTAGTGTAATATCCAAGTCCATCCATGTTGTTGCAAATGGCATTATTTCATTCTTCTTAGAGGCTGAGTAATACTCTATTTTATATATGTACCACATCTTTATTCATTCATATGTTGATGCACATTTAAGTTGCTTCCATGTCTTGACTATTGTAAACAGCACTTCAGTGAACATTGGGAGCATGTGTCCTTTCGAACAATGATTTTCTCTGATTATATGCCAAGGAGTGGAATTGCTGGATGATACAATAGTTCTGTGTTTAGTTTTTTTAAGGAGCCTCCACACTGTTCTCCATAGTGTCTGTACTGATTTACATTCCCACCAACAGTGTAGGAGGCTTGCCTTGTCTCCACACCCTCTCCAACATTTATTGTATGTAGACTTTTTGATGGCTATCGGAGAAGGCGATGGCACCCCACTCCAGTACTCTTGCCTGGAAAATCCCATGGACAGAGGAGCCTGATAGGCTGTGGTCCATGGGATCGCGAAGAGTCAGACACGACTGAGCGACTTCACTTTCACTCTTCACCTTCCTGCACTGGAGAAGGAAATGGCAACCCACTCCAGTGTTCTTGCCTGGAGAATCCCAGGGACGGGGGAGCCTGGGGGGCTGCCGTCTATGGGCTCACACAGAGTCGGACACGACTGAAGCGACTTAGCAGCATACTGATTGGTGTGAGGTGCTATCTCATTCTAGTTTTGATTTTCATTTCTCTCTTAATTAGTGATGTTGAGCATCTTTTTATGTGCCTCTTGGCCATTTGTATATCTTCTTCGGACACATGTCTATTTAGGTCCTCCATCCATTTTTTAATTGTTTTTTTTTTTTTCCATTTTGATATTGAGTTTCATGAGGTATTTGTATATTTTAGAGATTAGTCTCTTGTCAGTTGCTTCGTTTATAATTTTTTCCTCCATTCTGTGGGTTGTCTTTTCATCTGTTTATGTTTGTTTGTTTGTTTTTGCTGTGGAGAAGCTTTGAAATTTAATCAGGCCCTATTCGTTTACTTTTATTTTTATTACCCTAGAAGGTGGGTCAAAAGAGATCTTGCTGTAATTTATGTAAAAGTGTATTCTTCCTATGCTTTCCTCTAAGAGTTTTCTAGTATCCAGTCTTAACATTACGTCTTTAATTCATTTTGAGTTTATTTTTGTGTATGGTGCTAGAAAGTAAAGTCTCTCAGTCGTGTCTGACTCTTTGCGACCCTGTGGACTGTAGCCCACCAGGCTCCTCTGTCCATGAGATTCTCCAGGCAAGAATACTGGAGTTGGTTGCCATTTCCTTCTCCAGGGGATCTTCTCAACCCAGGGATCAAACCCAGGTCTCCTGCATTGCAGACAGACACTTTAACTTCTGAGCCACCAGAAAGGATGGGCAAGTTCCCCATAACTCGGAATCCAAATACGACAGTAACCTGTGATTCCCGAAAATCCTCTCAATTGTCTAAAAGTCATAGGTAGGGGATGATTTAGTATAAGTTTAATTCTCTCGGGGCCTATGGCCCTAGTCTCTTCTGATATGATTAGGCCCAGATATCTAACCAATTGTTGACAAAGCTGAGCCTTTTCTCTTGATGCCTTGTAACCACAGCCTGCCAGAAAGTTTAAGAAATCTTCTGAGGCTCATGAACAAGCTTCCTCTGTCTCAGCACAGAGCAAAATATCATCTACATATTGTAACACCACCGCTTCAGAGCTATTAAAGTTTTGTAGATCCCGTGACAAACTGTCCAAATAAGTGAGGATGGTGCTAGGAAGTGCTCTAATTTCATTATTTTAGACATAGCTGTCCAGTTTTCCCAATGAACTGGAAATCTGAGTTCTTGTTTGCCAAGCTAAAGAATGAACTTTGCAAACACACAAACACTCATGGTAGCAGGCAAACAGGATGTATTTCAGAGAGAAAGTACAAAACTTTCAGCATAGATACTGAGAAGAAGTGAAGTTCCCCAAAAAAGGTGGGTCTTAGAGCAGTTTATATCTGTACTAGTATTGATTTTTACACTTTTGATTGGTTCTTGCTTTTAACATATGTCATTTATAACCAATCTGCTTAAAGATCACTATGTTTAACTTCACATCTTTATGGCTTCTTTTGATCCTCAGATTCTTAACTTTCTTAGACATTAAGTCACCATCCCACAACCTTTTCTCATGATTCCCTGGCCATTACAGTGGACCAGATGTATGGGCTAAAGAATAATGATCACCAGTTGTTTCTCCCTCAGGCATATGGAACAGAAATTAATTACTACCCTTTCCTGGATCTGAATGCTGATAATTTATCAGACAAAAGACACATTCCTCTGCGAGCCAGGAATTAGGACAAAGAGTATAGTTTCAGGTTAATGGAGTAGGATGTTTATTGAAACTGGCCAAGGTTTCAGAGTTCCCACACTAACTGCCTAACAATTTCTACCTCACCAGCACCACTGGCTCAGAGGTTAAAGCGTTTGCCTCCAATGAGGGAGACCCGGGTTCAATCCCTGGGTTGGGAAGATCCCCTGGAGAAGGAAATGGCAATCCACTCCAGTATTCTTGCCTGGAGAATCTCACGGATGGAGAAGCCTAGTAGGTTACAGTCCACGGGGTCGCAAAGAGTCGGACACGACTGAGCGACTACACCTTCACCTACACCTTCACCTTCAGCACCACTTATTAAAGAGACTGTTTTTTCTCCATTGTATATTGTTACCTCCTTTATCATAGATTAGGTGACTATAGGTGTGTGGTTTTATCTCTAGGCTTTTTATCCTATTCCATTTATGTATATATATATTTCTCTTTTTTTATATTTTTGTTTTTGTGCCAGTACCATACTGTCTTAATGACTAGCTCTCTCAGAAGATGAGCATGGTCCTGAAATATAGCATGGTTAGTTTTAATGGGCTAGGTAATTTCATAGGCTAATTAATGGGAAGATTATTCCAACTATTTCAGGGAGGGGTCTGGGTTTTCCAGGAATTGGGCCACCAACCACCTTTTGGCTTTTGTTTGGCCTCAGAACTGTCATGGTGCTAATGGTGTGTCACTCAGATGCTAACATATTTACAGTGAGTGCATAATGAGGTTCAAAGTCCACTGGAGATCTAATCTTCCACCATTTTGAACCTTGTTGTTTCTAACCAGTTTTGATCATGTCCTATGGCTATGTCATTCTTTTAAAGGCTATGCCCTGCCCCTTCTGTCCTGTTTCATATACATAAAATGTGTGTGTGTGTGTGTGTGTGTGTGTGTGTGTGTGTGTAACACAGCAAGCTACAGACTGTTTCTCATTAGTCATAGTAGCAGGTAGAGATTTATTTTATGGTATTTACAAGAGCATTTTGCTACATTACTGTCTAATTGAAATGAGAGTATTGGACCAATTACATTTATGATTAGTATAGAATGTTCCAATGGATATTTGGTATATATATAAAGAATGTTGTTGAACCCAAATTTGTGTTTTCCATGCACAGTAAGGCCAAACAAACCAAAACCTCCATGTTTAGAGCAGAGAAAGGTTTATTGCAAGGGCCAAGCAAGGAGTACAGTTGGCTCATGCTCAAGTGATCTAAACTCCCAGTGGTTTTCAGGGATGAGTTTTCAAAGATAAAATTTGGATGAGGGTTGCAGGGTGCATGTGTTTGTTCTGATTGGTTGGTGATGGGGTAACAGGACAGTGTTCCAGGAAACTTGTGCTTGACCTAAAGTTGTCATTTTGCACTTGGGTGGGGGCCTTTGTTCTTATAGATGAACTAAAAGATAGGTGTCAGAATCCCATGTATAACCATTGAGGGGGAATTTGGACCCTATTTTATCACTGCATTGTTGTTTGTGACTGCTTTCTTTTTATTTCTGCATTTCCTCACTTTTCTAATTAGTAATTGTTTGAATCTGCCCCTTGAAACTCAGGGAAGTTCTAGAAGGCTGGAGCCATTTTTGCATAAGAAAGAAATGGGGGACACATAAAGGCTTGACGCCTGAGAGGCTCCTGCAGAGCCCTGCTTGGTTTCAAGAATATGGGCCTAAAGAGAAGGTAATAACAAAATGCTTAAGTATATAGGGATTTCCTGGCCAATTCAAACTATGATTACTTTTTCAGTTTTAATTGATATCCATACAGGTTTTATTTTCAACTCAGAAATTTCCTCAGAATCACAGTCTGATGAAGACATGATGGGAATTTTAGCTGAAATTTTATGATTTGTTTCTACTGGATCTGGATATTAAGGCCCATTAAATATGTGGCTGTCTGCTATATCAGTTTCCACCACATTGTGACTCATGCAACGTCTCCTCAGAATTCTTCAATTTGTATTGTTTTGTCAGGCCTGTCTATGAGATTTTCAAACTTTGAAAAATAGCAATTGTTAGGATTAATTTTCATTTAGGAGTTGTACCATATGTTAGAAATTTTCGCCTTGTTATAATGATGTGGTATTGGAAGCAAGTCTAAATTTCTAAACATCCTTTAAATCTGGAGTTTCCAAATTTAGTAATAGTTCTTCCTGATTATGACAGCTGAACCAGTTATTTTAAAAAAGGCAAACTTTCACACAGAGTCTCAGTTATGGCTCCTCAAACACCAGAGTAAAATTTTGTTAACTCATAGTTTATATTTCCTCTGTCAGACAAATTAGTGTTTTCTGACCATTAAGTGAAAACTGCCTTGGTCTACAATTATTGAAATACTTTTGTATTAAAGCTATTTTACTTTATAATGGATTTATCACTAATTTTAAATGGTAGCATTTTCTTTTGTATTTCATCAAGATATACTCAATCTTCAACACTGAAACCAAGCAAGAACCTATGGGACCCTCACAGTTACAGATCCTTTTAATGTCCCCTGATTCTTGTTCATTCATTCTCCTTGACCTTCCCTGAGCTCCAAAGGGCAGATTCAAACAGTTCTGTTAGAGAACTGAGGGAATGCAGAACAATGGAGGAGGAGTCATAAAAGAGGGTCCTGGTTCCTCCTCAAGATACACATAATAATATCTTTGAGTCCTTTGGCACAAACTAAGGCCCCCTGAGAAGACTCCTGAGAGTCCCTTGGACTCTTGCAAGGAGATCAAACCAGTCAATCTTAAGGGAAATCAACCCTCAATACTCATTGGAAGGACTGATGCTGAAGCTGAAGTGCCAGTATTTTGGTCATCTGATGAGAAGAGCTGACTCACTGGAAAAGTCCCTGATGCTGGGAAAGATTGAAGGCAGAAGTAGAAGAGGGTATCAGAGGATGCAGTGGCTGGATGGCATAACCAATGCAATAGGCATGAACTTGGGCAAACTCTGGGAGATGGTGAGGGAGAGGGAGATCTGCTGGGCTGTAGTCCTTGGTGTCGCAAAGAGTCAGACATGACTGAATGACTGAACAGCAGCAAAAGGCCCCCACATAAGCAGAGGATGGTAACTTCAGGCTGAGTATGAGATTCTTGGAACACTGCCCTGTTACCTCACCACCAACCAATCAGAAGGAATTCTCCACATGGTGGAAGATAAGGAAGACTCTGACTCCCTCCTCAAATGATTGACTGCAATTAACTTCCCCTTTCTCCCTTTAAAAATACTTTCATAGTAAAGCTCTCTGGAGAAGGAAATGGCAACCCACTCCAGTATTCTTGCCTGGAGAATCCCATGGACAGAGAAGCCTGGTAGGCTACAGTCCATGGGGTCGCAAAGAGTTGGACACGACTGAACGACTTTACCTTAAAGCTCTTTGAAATTGATTCTTGGACATGCATCTATCTGCCTTCTACCCATGGTGCCAACCTCCTACCTTTCCTTTCCATCAGCACTTGTCTCTTGAGTGGTGAGCAGCCAAGCATAAGTTTAGTGAGAATATGATAACTGCCTCTTAGCAAAAACATAAGTAAATATTTGTTGAATAATAACAATTAGTGATTTAAAAAATAATGAATTTGGCTAAAAATAATATGCTTTATATTTTTTTTCCCCAAACACCAAAACAGTGAATGATTTGTTGTTCAGTCACTCATTTGTGTCTGACTCTTTGTGACCCCAGGGACTGCAGCACACCAGGCTTCCCTGTCTTTCACTATCTCCCAGAGCTTGCTCAAACTCATGTCCATTGAGTCAGTGGTGCCATTCAACCATTTCACCCTCTGTTGTCCCTTTCTCCTCCTGCCTTCAAACTTTTCCAGAACCAGGATCTTTTCTAATGAGTTGGCTCTTTGCATCAGGAAGCCAAAGTATTGGAAATTCAGCTTCACCATCTGTCCTTCTAATGAATATTTAGGATTGATTTCCTTTAGGACTGACTGGTTTGATCTCCTTGCCGTCCAAGGGACTCTCAAGAGTCTTCTCCAAGACCACAGTTCAAAAGCATCAATTCTTCAGTGTTCAGCCTTCTTTATGTTCCAACTTTCTCATCTATACATGACTACTGGAAAAATCATAGCTTTGACTAGTGAATGATTAGGAAATTTGTAAGCTTAAGACAACATAATCATTAAAATTGAGCAGCCTAGTAAGATTTAGAAAATGCTCTAAAAATTTCAGTATAACTATTTTTCATAAATATACCTTACAATTCAAGCTATAGTTGGATTTGATGTTTGTTCTTCTCTACTAATAAAACATAATGATATAATTACAGTGTATATAATCTTCACTCAAAATTGATAAATTAATGAGAATTTAAATGATCAACCCATAAAAAATGAATGATATGCATTTTCCTGATTATTTTCTTCAGAACAAATACAGAGGTGTAACATTTACCTTGAACTCTGTTTTTCTCATTGTTCATATTTACTACTTTGGTTAATGGGCTTCTCAGGTGGCCCTAGGGGTAAAGAACCTGCCTGCCAAAGCAGGAGATATAGACACAGGTTTGATCCCTAGGTCAGGAGGATCTCTGGAGGAAAGCATGGTAACACACTCTAGTATTCTTATCTGGAGAATCCCATGGACAGAGGAACCTTGCAGACAATAGTTCATAGGGTCGCACTGAGTAAAACACGACTGAAGCGATTTAGCACGCACTGCCAATGCAGGAGACGTGAGGGGTGGGTTCAGTCCCTGGGTCTGGAAGATTCCCTGGAGGAGAGCATGACAGCCCACTCCAGTATTCTTGCCTAGAGAATCCCCATGAACGGAGGAGCTTGGCAGGCTATAGTCCATAGGGTTTCAAAGAGTCTGGACCTGCCTATAGTGACTCAGCATACACACACACACTTTAATTAATATTAGTGTGATTTTTTTTCTGCACTTTTCTTAATTCGGACAATATTTGAGCTCAGTCAGTCAGTTCAGTCACTCAGTCGTGTCTGGCTCTTTGTGACACGATGAACCACAGCAGGCCAGGCCTCCCTGTCCATCACCAACTCCCAGAGTCCACCCAAACCCATATCCATCGAGTCAGTGATGCCATCCAACCATCTCATCCTCTGTCGTCCTCTTCTCCTGCCCTCAGTCTTTACCAGCATCAGGGTCTTTTCCAAAGAGTCAGCTCTTCACACAGGTGGCCAAAGTATTGGAATTTCAGCTTCAACATTAGTCCTTCCAATGAACACCCAGGACTGATCTCCTTTAGTTGGACTGGTTGGATCTCCTTGCAGTCCAAGGGACTCTCAAGAGTCCTCTCTAGCACTATAGTTCAAAAGCATCAATTCTTCAGTGCTCAGCTTTCTTTATAGTCCAACTCTTACATCCATCCATACATGACCACTGGAAAAACCATAGCCCAACTAGATGGACCTTTGTTGGCAAAGTAATGTCTCTGCTTTTTAATATGCTATCTAGGTTGGTCATAACTTTCCTTCCAAGGAGTAAGTGTCCTTTAATTTCATAGCTGCAATCACTATCTGTAGTGATTTTGGAGCCCAGAAAAATAAAGTCAGCCACTATTTCCATTGTTTCCCCATCTATCTGCCATGAAGTGATGGGACTGGATGCCATGATCTTAGTTTTCTGAATGTTGAGCTTTAAGGCAACTTTTTCACTCTCCTCTTTCACTTTCATCAAGAGGCTCTTTAGTTCTTCACTTTCTACCAAAAGGGTGGTGTCATCTGCATATGTGAGATTATTGCTATTTCTCCTGGCAGTCTTGATTCCAGCTTGTGCTTCCTCCAGCCCAGTGTTTCTCATGATGCATTCTGCGAATAAGTTAAATAAGCAGGGTGACAACATACTGCCTTGACGTACTCCTTTTCCTATTTGGAACCAGTCTGTTGTTCCATGTCCAGTTTTAACTGTTGCTTCCTGACCTGCATACAGGTTTCTCAAGAGGCAGGTCAGGTGGTCTGGAATGCCCATCTGTTTCAGAATTTTCCACAGTTTATTGTGATCCCCACAGTCAAAGGCTTTGGCATAGTCAATAATGCAGAAATAGATGTTTTTCTGGAACTCTCTTGCTTTTTCTATGATCCAGCAGATGTTGGCAATTTGATCTCTGGCTGCTCTGCCTTTTCTAAAGCCAGGTTGAACATCTGGAAGTTCACAGTGCACATATGCTGAAGCCTGGCTTGGAGAATTCTGAGCATCACTTTACTAGCATGTTAGATGAATGCAATTGTGCAGTAGTTTGAGCATTCTTTGCCATTGCCTTTCTTTGGGATTGGAATGAAAACTGACCTTTTCCAGTCCTGTGGCCACTACTGAGTTTTCCAAATTTGCTGGCATATTGAGTGCAGCACTTTCACAGCATCATCTTTCAGGATTTGAAATAGCTCAAGTGGAATTCCATCACCTCCACTAGCTTTGTTCGTAGTGTTGCTTCCTAAGGCACATTTGACTTCACATTCCAGTATGTCTGGCTCTAGGTGAGTGATCACACCATCGTAATAATCTTGGCCATGAAGATCTTTTTTATATAGTTCTTCTGTGTTCTTGATATTTGTCCTGCTGCTGCTACTAAGTCACTTCAGTCGTCTCTGACTCTGTGTGACCTCATAGATGGCAGCCCACCATGTTCCCCCATCCCTGGGATCCTCCAGGCAAGAACACTGGAGTGGGTTGCCATTGCCTTCTCCAATGCATGGAAGTGAAAATTGATAGTGAAGTCACTCAGTCATGTCCAACCCTCAGCGACCCCATGGACTGCAGCCTACCAGGCTTTTCCATCCATGGGATTTTCCAGGCGGGAGTACTGGAGTGGGGTGCCATTGCCTTCTCCAGATATTTGTCCTAGTGGTACTTAAAAAGTTAAAATATCTCAAGGTAAACATTATAAAAGGAGAATTTAAGTGGATTTTCAGTGTAATTATCAACATTGTTTTTTCATTCTTTCAGTGTTCTGTCATGTTTTCTTTCACATTTTAACTAAGTACCATTTATAACATTGTCTTTTCACAGGATAGATAACAAAGTGGTCCATAGTGAAGAAAAATGAAAACAAGAAAGTCTGTACCATATTACACTCTTACGAGATAATTACTGAAAATCATAAAATGCTATCCAGAGAGTACCACTTTTTCATGATTGTGACAAGGGGTTTTACCAAAATAGAACAAAAATCTGCTAAAGTACACACTAAAAATCTTAGTAGTAAAATAAACCACAAAAATACCACTGCTACGCGTAGGTTTTCAGCTCACTTGATTGTACCCTTACCTATTGCATTGAAACATGAAAATGGCTATTTTTCTATATATAAAACATTTTTAGTAAAGTCAATATGGAACCAAAAATAGAACTTTTCCAAACCTATGACTTCACTGAATTTATTTGATTTGTGCTTTATGGATAGACATAATTGTGTATTTTGTAAAACTGCTAGCCAGTTAAACACTAATAAAGAAAAAGCTAGAGCATCAAAAAAAAAGTTTCCACCTTTATAAGAAAAGCAAGACTTGGGTCATTAGACTTTAATAGGTCTAAATGTCTTGGGACAATGAAACAATTACCACTTGGAGAAAATGATTTAGCTACCTGTGAAAGCTATTCAGGAGTGGCTAAATACTTACAAATGTTTTTCAGATTTGGTCTGTGAGTTTAATGGCCATCTTAGATGATCAAACTTAATATTGAAACTGCTCTGCATAATGTGGAACTTATCCTAGAAAAGCAGGCAAAATCTTTTGGTGCTCTCACCACATATAAAAATAATAAGCAGTGTGTCCAATCACTGTCTCATGTGGGCACATATTCAAAATATAAGAAGCACAGAAACGCAATTTCATTTGTTAATAAATGTGATTCTAAGTCCTTAAAAGACCACCTTCAGGTTTCCCTCTTGGTACATGAGTCTTTCCAAACAACCATGCTGGTTAATAAAAATATGTTATCTGATGTGTCTTTTGGAGAAAATACTTCCTAATAATTTTAAGCCTTCTTTCTCTTGTGTTATCAGCACAATGGTTTTTCAAAAACTTTGATAGTGCAGTAGCTTTCTGCAGATTTCTATATCTCACTGAAATTCACATGCTTCAGTTCCGTTCAGCTGCTCAGTTATGTCTGACTGCAGCATGCCAGGCTTCCCTGTCCATCACCAACTCCTGGAGCTTACTCAAACTCATGTGAATCCAGTTGGTGATGCCATCCAACCATCTTATCCTCTGTCGTCCCCTTCTCCTCCTGCCTTCAATCTTTCCCAGCATCAGGGTCTTTTCCAGTGGATCAGTTTTAGCATCACGTGGTCAAAGTACTGGAGTTTCAGCTTCAGTGTCAGTCCTTCCAATGAGTATTCAGGACTGATTTTCTTTAGGGTTGACTGATTTGATCTTACTCCAATGCCACTGAAATGGTTCTTAGGATAATTACTCAGGTTCTTTTAACCTCTAGATTAAAAAAACACTGAGAATCATTAGAAGATCTTCTACACATGGGGCCAGTGCCATTAAGGTTTATATCAGGACCCAGAAAATGGAGGCTGTCCCAGAATCTGTGCTTATGGTAAACACCTGTCAAAAACCTAATCTACGCCAATCAGAATCCATCTCAGCTGTGGCTAGCTTGCCTTCCTCTGGGAAACAGGACCTGCTGACCTTCTCATGAAACTTCGGACCTTGTAGGCAATGATGCCCTATTTCCGTATTGCGTCTTAACCACTTTAAAACTTTCTGTTGCCCTGAAATCCTGGAGAACAGAGCTCTACTATGCTGCTTGTGAGCATTGTACTCCCTCAGTTTAAGGATAAATGAATAAAGGACCTGAAGACAGCTACTGCAGAGTCTGGGGTAGGTTCCTACACACAGCTGTAGGTACTGCATAGCCCTTCGGTTGACTGCCTCTTCAGCTGCTCTCTGGAATCTCCAGCACCCTTTCTTATTTTGTATTCTGAGCTCTTCTAGTTTGTTTGTTGTAGTCCTTCCCGGTATAAAACGTGATGTGGGAGACCAGAGAATTTTCACAGAGTAAATATTGATGTGTGAGAGACGCTAGGATTTCACAGTCATTCTTAGCTAAAACTGGGATTTTGGCAGGACTCGTCTGCAAGGCAAGTGCCTTTGGGAAGTAGGTCATGACAGGTCTCAGGAACTGTGCTTAGACATCTAGAAACTGTATATCTGATTGAATTCGGGAGGATTAACTCAAGAGAAGATAATGGGTATTCCTTAGTCTTGGGCTTCCCTGGGGGCTCAGATGGTAAAAAATCTGCCTGCAGTGCAGGGTTTGATCCCTGGGTGGGGAAGATCCCCTGGAAAAGGGAATGGCAATCCACTCCAGGATTCTTGCCTGGAGAATTCCATGGACAGAGGAACTTGACGGGCTATGATCCTTGGGGTCTCAAAGAGTTGGACACAACTGAACAACTTTCACTTTCACCCCTCCGTCTAAAGCAAGCAAGATAGCAGCTGTGAGAGGACTCACAAATCTTGGAGGTAAGTCTACAGTGTAAACTGCTAGAGAACTCAAGGAAATGAGCTAAGAAATTTGGCATCTTTTTGACCAATGACACATTAAAATCTAAGTAGGCCTGAGTTTGATTATTAGAAATGAGTAGGAAGTCTTCTTGTATGATGAAATCTGCTCAAGAAAGTAATAACACATCTATTGCTTATAAGATTCTTGGAAACCAAAGATACAAAATTGGTGAGCACTAGTTGAGCACTTAAAAGCTGTTATATTTTTTTTGTAGGTGATAACTCTTAAAACTCCTTTGCTCTGTTAAGTTGGTCACTGAATGAGTTAGATTTGCACTACCTTATCAATCCCTTGGAAAAGGAAATGGCAACCCACTCCAATATTCTTGCCTGGAAAATTCCATGGACAGAGGAGCCTGCTGGGCTACAGTCCAATCCGTAGACTAGGAAGATCCCTGGAGTAGGAAATGGCAACCCACTCCAGTATTCTTGGCTAGGCACTTTCACTTCATTTTCACCCACCAACCTAAAGAAAATTTCCCTGCAACTAGGTACATTGGGAAGCACCACAAAATTCCCTACCCAATGGCATATTCTTCCTAGGCATTAATCCTAGAGGAGATCCAAAGCTTAAAGAAATAGAATCCTTGGTTTATAAAAAATAAGGTGTATAACCTCCTGCACATTGGCATGTTTTCTGTCTAAGAACTGGGGTCTTAGAAACCGTGTGTACATGCTCAATCACTCAGCCATGTCTGACTCTTTGCAATAACATGGACTGTAGCCCACCAGGCGCCTCTGTCCATGGGATTTTTCCAGGCAAGAATCCTGGAATGGGTTGCCATTACCTACACCATTGGAAGTTGTAGATATCTGCAAAACTTGCAAAAGACAGCCTAGAATTGCAATGGTCGTGATGGGGAATGTTCCAGTTAGAGAAGATTATTCATTTAAGAAGTTCACTTGAAAGCAAGTATTCCCCAATCAAACAGAATGGGATGCCTGTTTTAATTGACAAGCTAGAGCCCTCAAAAGACTTCAAGATTCCAAACTAGATTCATTGGAAGATTTATTGCAAAAAGCTAACAAAACATAAGAGGTACCTAAAACTAAAAATCTGATTTGACTGTTACTACTCTACTCTCTCTTTCTTTACCTGAATACTCACAGTCTATTAATGCTTTATTTAAATTTTGTTATACTCCGAAGAGGCTATAAGACTGTAAAAAGAAGTTCACCAAGTTAGCGGTACCCTTGTTGGTACCTTCCAGATATAATGAGATTCCAGGGCTTCTTCAGTAAACTAGTACCATTTATTCTCTTTAAACAGCCAAGGAAAAACTGAAAACCTAGTAGGGGAAAAAAGTGAAAGGCTACTTGGAAACTAGATGAATGAAAAATCCTTGAAATCTACAACAAAAGTATTTGTAAAACATTTAAGCCATCTGAGAAGGTAACCTTAACTGATTCCATCTGCCAGAAACACAATTCGTATGCAGATGTTCTTTCCTAAACTCAGTTTTGCATCATCGTACCTGTCTCATGGCTGTGATTTTTAAAAGAAAAGCTGTTAAGTTCTCTGTTTGTATTTGTTTATATATACCTATGTAGATGTGTTATAGATTTGTGATATTTTTCTATCTCTGAATGGTATTACCAATTTGGTATTGCTCTTAATTTGTAAAGAGCTCTATTTAATTGACTTAAAGCAGTGCTATATAAACTAAGTATACTCTCAGAGATATAAAGACTAACCCAAATGTTTTGAAAGTTCATGTGGTTTAGAATAATCTTTGATAAACAAAAGCTAGCTTAAGTTTCTTGGCTTAATTAAAATAGGCATGCTTTTAGTGTTATCAATAATAAATATAATATCAATATACAACTTTTATTTTACCTAGGTTTACTAAAAGTCAAATAAGCTCATGTTATATCTGCTATAAAATTTGTCAGCAAGAAAGACAATGGTTA
>SJYT01021826.1:134020-145863 GCA_006410635.1 Cephalophus harveyi | reverse complement strand
AAGAGTTCTAGTAAATACCTAGTTAAAACTATTAGAAATTATAGGGTAAAAGAAGTGACCATGTATAAAAAGTAAGGTAAATAAAATGACTGACTGTTTCAGAATGTCAAAGATGTAAAATATAGGACAAAATATGAAAGGATATTTTTAAAAGTTGTAGGTTTGTGCAAAAAGAATCTTGGGAAAGGCATTTTATGTGTGGTCAAACTGGCTCAGATTTGAATGGATTTATTTAAGTTTTAGAAAAATTAGAATTTTGTTTTTTTCTCTGTTAAACAAAAAGTTTTATTAGTTTATGATATGCTCTTAACATGAAATTGTACACAAAGGTTTTTCTTTACCTTTTAAGTAATCTGCCTGGACAGCAAAGATGTTCTTACCAAAATAATTTACTGTGCTTCACGTTGTCTTTATCAGACTGGGATTACTTGAGAAAATCCAGTATTCTCACTATTAAGAGAGTTAAGTTTTGTTCACAACTACATACTCTTCAGCATTTGCCTTTATCATCTTCTCTTGTCTCTTTGGTGACTTGAATTTTCCATAACAGTCAAAATAGTTACTAGAAGCCCTATTTTCCAGCAAGCATATCAATAACTTTTATTTTTTTTATTTTTTTTTAATTTAAATTTTTACTTTATTTTACTTTACAATACCATATTGGTTTTGCCATACATTGACATGAATCTACCATGGGTGTATAAAGATACAACCTAGATGTCCATCAGCAGATGAATGGATAAGAAAACTGTGATATATATACATAATGGAGTATTACTCAGCCATTAAAAAGAATACATTTGAATCAGTTCTAATGAGGTGGATGAAACTGGAGCCAATTATACAGAGTGAAGTAAGCCAGAAAGAAAAACACCAATACAGTATACTAACACATATATATGGAATTCAGAAAGATGATAACCATAACCCTGTATGCGAGGCAGCAAAAGAGACACAGATGTATAGAACAGTCTTTTGGACTCTGTGGGAGAGGGAGAGGGTGGGATGATTTGAGAGAATGGCATTGAAACATGTATAAAATCATATAAGAAATGAATTGCCAGTCTAGGCTCGATGCAGGATACAGGATGCTTGGGGCTGGTGCACTGGGATGACCTGGAGAGATGGTATGGGGAGGGAGGTGAGAGGGGGGTTCAGGATTGGGAACACGTGTACACCTGTGGCAGATTCATGTTGATGTATGGCAAAACCAATACAGTATTGTAAAGTAAAATAAAGTAAAATGTTAAAAAAAGAAAGGATAAAAAGCTTTTGTATTTGTTCCAGGCGTGTACATAGAAGGAAAAAATAATAACCAAAACCTGTGTCAATATTGAGTCACTTGTTTTGGGGTCTGTGGTAACAGGATTGTACTGTCCTTTCACTTCATGAGAAATTATTTCTGGGGCTCATGTTACCACTAGTCTCAGGACTATGGCAATGCAGGGCCTTATCCCCTGTGACTCTGAACTTTAAAGATTGATATATTGAAGCTGTTATTGAGGGCAGCATAAACAGGCCTAAAAGAAAACCAAGAGTGGAAATATACTCCTGGTGACAGCAGATTTGTGCAGCCCCTGCATTTTCCTTGGGACGCATTTTACTTCTGACCCCAGCAGCAAGTAATGGGAGAACCCAGGACAGACTCCTTGAAGCTGATAAGAACAGTGTTTCCTTTCTTAATTTGCCCTAAGCACTTCTGCAGCTCTCAAAGGGAAGCTTGAGGAAATGAAAGTAAGTTTTCTCCCTTAAGAGCTGTTTGGGCTTCCCTTGTAGCTCAGTTGGTAAAGAATCTGCCTGCAGTGCAGGAGACCCGGGTTCGATCCCTGGGTTGGGAAGATCCCCTGGAGAAGGGAATGGCAACCCACTCCAGTATCCTTGCCTGGAAAACCTCATGGACAGAGAAACCTGGTGGACTGCAGTCCATGGGGTCGTAAAGAGTTGGGCACGACTGAGCGACTAACACACACACACAAGAGCTGTTTGGCAGACTGACCAAAACTTTCAGGTGGTTATGTGACTATTAACTATGTAATTGTCACAACTAAATCTTACGAATTGAATGAGTAGATCATAGATTCTTATTCTTAAACTGTTGAAAGTTTTAGTATGTTAGAAGAAATGGCTTCTTGAGTTAAAGAAAGAGGGCTTCTGAGTCCTAAACATTTGAATATTATATTTTGATTTGGGGTTTTTGATACTTTGAGATAGCAAATGACACAGTTCTATATTATTATGAGACTCAGATTAATTACTTACTATCTTGAAATTTCCCATTTTGGAAGAAGCTATTAATTTTCTTTGTATAATCAAACCCAACATAAAATATGTTGGATTTAGATGTGTGTGTTTGTGTATTCTCTTATAATGAAAGAATAATTCTTAGCTAAAGTCAAATCCATATTTTCACCTGACTCTCATTTAGCCTTCAAATTAAAACATAAAGAATAGAATTTAGCAAAAATATTGCAGTGCGTTGAGTTTAATAAGGCAGTTTCAGTTCACTAGTGGTTCAATTCTTAAATGTATACATTTTAATGTTTCAGATATACAGAAAAATGAACCAGTTAAACATATATACCTATCCATTCTTTTTCAGATTCTTTTTCCATATTGGTTATTATAGAATGTTGAGTAAAAGTTCCTGTGCTATACGGTAGATCCTTATAGTTACCCATCTTAAATATAGCAGTGTGTATAAATTAATCCCAATCTCCTAATTTATTCCTTCTCCTAATGTTTTCCCTTTGACAACTATAAGTTTGATTTCAAGATCTGAGAATCTGTATTTGTTTTGTAAATAAGCTCACTTGTGTCATTTTTTATTAGGTTCCTCATATAAGTGGTATCATATGGTATTTTTCTTCTTCTTTCTGACTTACTACTTACTATCATAATATTTTGGTTCATCCATATTGCTGCAAATGGCATTATTTTGTTCTTTTTCATGGATGAATAGTATTCCATTGTATACATGTACCACATCCTGTTTATTCATTCCTCTCTTGGTGGACATTTAGATTACTTCCATGTCTTGGCCATTGTAAAGAGTGCTCTGATGAACACTGAGGTGCACGTGTCTTTTTGAAGTATGATTTTCTCCTGATATATATTCCCAGGAGTGGGAATGTTGAATCATATAGTAATTCTATGTTTAGTTTTTTAAAGGAATCTTCATTTTGTTTTTAATAATAGTTGTACCAGTTTTCATTCCCATCAACCATGCTGGAAGGTTTCCTTTTTTCCATACCCTCTCTAATATTTATTGTTTGTACATATTTTGATGATGACCATTCTGACTGGTGTGAAGTAATAACAAAATTTGGCAAAATCTGACAAACTTACATTATTTGTTATCTCTAAATATCAAACGCCACAAATAAAGTACAGGAATGTCCTGCTTTGTCTATGGAAGGGTTGGCTACTATCATTACTGTTATTTCCAATCAGAGCTGTCTTCTGGAAACCAAAGTCGTTAAAACTCTAAATCATAAGAATGATAGTGAAAGTGAAGGTTGCTCAGTTGGGTCCGACTCTTTGCAACCCCATGGACTAGAGAGTCCATGGAATTCTATAGAGCAGAATACTGGGTAGCTTTTCCCTTCTTCAGGGGATCTTCCCAATCCAGGGATCGAACCCAGGTCTCCCACATTTCAGGCAGATTCTTTACCAGCTGAACCACAGGGGAAGCCCAAGAATACTGGAGTGGGTAGCCTATCCATTCTCCGGTGAATCTTTCTGACCCAGGAATCAAACCAGGGTCTCCTGTATTGCAGGCAGATTCTTTACCAACTGAGCTATCAGGAAATACCCCACATCATAAGAATAAAACATTTAAAATTATAGCCTAAATGATCATTATATAATAATTGAAAACCATATTTTATTAAATATTCATTATAAGTAGATTAGCAACTTTGTTAGGGTTATCTTTCATTATAAATGAATTTGATTTGGACTGTTTATCAGTAAATAGTGAAAGAGTAATTAGTAAAATACATGATATATCACAAAATTAGAATCTTAGAACTTGATTTTTAACTAAAGTCATTTATGAGTGGGCTTCCCTGGTAACTCAGTGATAATCTGCCTGCCAACGCAGGAGATGTGGGTTGGATCCCTGGATTGGGAAGATCCCCTGGAGAAGGAAATGACAACCCACTGCAGTATTCTTGCCTGGAAAATCCTATGGACAGAGGAGCATAGCGGGGCTACAGTCCATGGGGTTGCAAAAGAGTTGGACACAACTTAGCAATTGAACAACAAGAAACAATAAAAGCAATATATGAGTAGCTTTAAAAGAGGCCCTTTATTATCAAGAATGCCTGTGTAATCCATATTCCTTTTCACATGTGTGCATGCTTTTCTAGTCTTGTACATTCATAGAATTTATTTGTAGAAATTATAATAGTCTAATGATTTATGCTGCTGCTGCTGCTGCTAAGTCGCTTCAGTCGTGTCCGACTCTGTGCGACCCCATAGACAGGAGCCCAACAGGCTCCCCTGTCCCTGGGATTCTCCAGGCAAGAACACTGGAGTGGGTTGCCATTTCCTTCTCCATTGTGTGAAAGCGAAAAGTGAAAGTGAAGTCGCTCAGTCGCATCCGACTTCTAGCGACCCCATGGACTGCAGCCTACCAGGCTCCTCCATCCATGGGATTTTCTAGGCAAGAGTACTGGAGTGGCTTGCTATTGCCTTCTCCGAATGATTTATGAGGTTTATTTAAAAATCATATTTAGATATTTTAAGCAAATATAAAATCTGGGTGAAGAAATAAAGGTTTCTATTTTGTTTTCTCTTCCAGCAACTAGATTCTATTTTAGGATAAATTTTATATTCTGAAGTTTTCATATCTTTTATTTCAGTTTATTTGATAGAATGGATTGAAGTCACATTTCTCCCTTGGTAGCCTTACTTTATCAATCTACTTCCTGAGAAATCTCACCTGTTCATAGGTTTACAATCAAAATTTTACTCAGAATTAATGTGTGATAAAAAGATGCCAAAGGATTAGCATTTTCTTTTGTCCTTGAGATTCATTTTACTCAATGTTCTGCTGCATATTACAATTCCAGATCTTACAAGGAGATGAAAATCAACACCTCCAAAGGATACTTCATTTTCTTTCCTCTAGTGTAATGCTATATCCACTTTTTGTCCCTTATAATAGTGAATCCTAACTTGTGGTTACTCTGGACTGTTAAATAGATCTATCTATCTATACACACACATATTTTCATATTATTTTCTATTATGATTTATTATAGGATATTGAATATAGTTTTCTGTGCTATGGAGGCTCTTGAAGCTATCTATTTTATATATGCAGTAGTTTGAATCTAGTAATCCCAAACTCCAAATTTATTCATCCCTTATCCCCTCCCCTTGGTAAACATAAGTTTGTTTTCTATTTCTGTGAGTCTCTATTTTATAAATTCATTCATATTACTTTTTAAATTGCACATATGAGTGACATCATATGATATTTGTCTTTCTCTATCTGAGTTACCTTACTTAATATGATAATCTCTAGGTCCATGTGGCTACAAATGGCATAATTTCTTTTTTATGGATGGACAGTATTCCATTGTGTTTATATATACCACATCTTTATCCATTTAGCCATCAAAGGACATTTGGGCTGCTTCCTTGTCTTGGTCAGATAATCATGACCCAGATAATCACGATGGTATGATCACTCACCTACAGCCAGACATCCTGGAATGGGAAGTCAAATGGGCCTTAGAAACATCACTATGAACAAAGTTAGTGGAGGTGATGGAATTCCAGTTGAGCTGTTTCCAATCCTAAAAGATGATGCTGTATAAGTGCTGTATTCAATATGCCAGCAAATCTGGAAAACTCAGCAGTGGCCACAGGACTGGAAAAGGTCAGTTTTCATTCTAATTCCAAAGAAAGGCAATGCCAAAGAATGTTCATACTACTGCACAATTGCACTCATCTCACATGCTATTAAAGTAATGTTCAAAATTCTCCAAGCCAGGCTTCCACAGTACATGAACCGTGTACTTCCAGTTCAAGCTGGTTTTAGAAAAGGCAGAGGAACCAGAGATCAAATTGCCAACATCTACTGGATCATTGTAAAAGCAAGAGAGTTCCAGAAAAACATCTATTTCTGCTTTATTGACTATGCCAAAGCCTTTGACTGTGTGGATCAGAAACAGCTGTGGAAAATTCTTCAAGAGATGGGAATGCCAGACCACATTACATGGCCTCCTGAGAAATCTGTATGAATGTAAAGAAGGAACAGTTAGAACCGGACATGGAGCAAATGGCTGGTTCCAAATTGGGAAAGAAGTACATTAAGGCTGTATATTGTCACCCTGCTTATTTAACTTAAATGCAGAGTACATCATGAGAAATGCTGGACTAGATGAAGCACAAGTTGGAATCAAGATTGCCAGGAGAAATATCAATAACTTCAGATATGCAGATGACACCACCCTTATGGCAGAAAATGAAGAGGAACTAAAAAGCCTGTTGATAAAAGTGAAAGAAGAGAGTGAAAACATTGGCTTAAAACTCAACATTCAGAAAGCTAAGATCATGGCACCTGATCTCAACACTTCATGGCAAACAGATGGGGAGACAGTCGAAACAGTGAGAGACTTTATTTTTTCGGGCTCCAAAATCACTGCAGATGGTGACTGCGGCCATGAAATTAAAAAAATGCTTGCTCCTTGGAAGAAAAGTTATGACCAACCTAGACAGCATATTAAAAAGCAGAGACATTACTTTGTCAACAAAGGTCCGTCTAGTCAAAACTATGGTTTTTCCAGTGGTCATGTATGGATGTGAAAGTTGGACTATAAAGAAAACTGAAGACCAAAGAATTGATGCTTTTGAGCTGCGGTGTTGGAGAAGACTCCTGAGAGTCCCTTGGACAGCAAGGAGATCCAACCTGTCCATCCTAAATCAATCCTGGAATATTCATTGGAAGGATTGATGCTGAAGCTGAAACTCAAATACTTTGGCCACCTGACGCAAAGAACTGACTTATTGGAAAAGACCCTGGTGCTGGGAATGATTGAAGGCAGGAGCAGAAGGGGACGACAGAGGATGAGATAGTTGGATGGCATCACTGACTCAATGGACATGATTTTGAGTAAACTCCGGGAATTGGTGATGGACAGAGAGGCCTGGCGTGCTGCAGTCCATGGGGCTACAAAGAATCGGATGTGACTGAGCAACTGAACTGAACTGTTGTCTTGGCTGTTTTGAATAGTGGTGTTATAAACACTGGTGTACATGGATCATTTTCAATTAGAGCTTTGTCTGTATATATGATCAAGAGTTGGGTTGTTGGATCATTCGGTTACTCTGTTTTTGTTTTTTTAAGGAACTTCTGTACTATTCTCCATAGTAGCCATACTAACTTATATTCCCACTGACAGTGTAGGAGGGTTCCTTTTTCTGCATACCCTCTCCAGCACTTGTTACCTGTAGGCTTTCTAATGATGGCTATGAGTTCTTTATATATTGTAATATTAACTCTTTCCAGATATATGATTTACAAATATTTTCTCTCATTCAGTAAATTTTTATTTTGTTGATGATTTCCTTTGCTGTGCGAAAGTTTCTAAGTTTGATGTAATCTCATTTATTTTTGTTTTTGTTGCCATTGCAACAAATCTTCAATTTTTTATGTTGCCATTAAACTGTTGAATATTTTTATAAAGGATGAGTTTGAAAATATATTGACTTTTAAAGAAAAATATAATAACAGAAACTTATTAAGTGTAAGATGTGAAAGCAAGTATGTGACTTCTAATGCTGTCTCTTATACACATCTAGATGTGTATAAGAGACAGCTAGTTGAGCACTTAAAAGCTGTTATATTTTTTTTGTAGGTGATAACTCTTAAAACTCCTTTGCTCTGTTAAGTTGGTCACTGAATGAGTTAGATTTGCACTACCTTATCAATCCCTTTATATTTTATCATAATTATTCAAGAGCTTCTCAGATATTATGATTTTTTTGTGTAACATTTTATAAGTAGAAGCTTAATTTGGGGACAAAACCCTTAAGAAGCCTGGGAAATATTTTATTTTACATTCTTTACTGTGCTTCACCTCCCTAAAATTATTTTTTAAATATTTTTATATTATTTTAAAATATTATTGGAGTTAATTGATTTACAATGTTGTTGATTTCAGGTGTAAATTATTTTCTGAAAATTATGTAAACTACTGGAACCATTTTTCATTTCATAACAATTGTTTTTTTAAATTGTAGTGCTACAGCTCATATGATCAGTACAACTTTGAAGGATTAAAAATTTTCTAAGTCACACTAGAGTCTGAGACTAGTTTTGGGAACAGAATAACAAAATTTTGCACATATGTTGTGGAGGAAAAGGAGAATTAGCCTCATATACACAGTAGTCGCTCTTGGAATTGTTTACCCCTAATATATGCTACAAGCTTTGTAGCTTAAAGCAACACAAATTTATTATCTCAAAATTCTGGAGGTCAGAAATGACAGGCTTTACTGGACTAGTGTCAAGATATCTTATGAGTTCTTTGTGAATGCTGTAGGACAACAGTCCCCAACCTTTTTGGGCACCAGAGACCCATTTTTTGAGACAGTATTTCTTGGATGGGGGTGGAAGGATAGTTTCAGTTTCACCCACTGCTCACCCACTTCTGTGCAGCCTGATTCCAAACAGGCCAGGGACAGGTACTGGTCCATGGCCCGGGGGTTGGGGATCCCTGCTCTAGAGAGAATTTGTTCTTTTGTCTTGTCAGCCTCTGGAGGGCACCTGCATCCCTTAGCTCTTAGCCACTTCCTCCCATGTGTAGCATTTTCAGATCTTTCTAACCCTGGACCTCTTATTTCTCTTTATTAAAAAACTCATGATTGCAAAATTTCAATTCCACAAGAATATATGTGTAAACGTTTGGTGGGTTCCAGCATCCTCTCTATAGTGGTTGTTCAACAGCTAGTTGTGATTTTGATTGGAGGAGGTAAGCACATGTCTTCTGCTCTGGCATCCTGAACCAATCTATGTGTATAGTATTTGAAGAAGCCACATTTGGATTCTAGAGGAGCAATAAAAAGTGGTGAAAAGTATACAGGCTTTGGTGCTGTTTAGAGCAGGTTCAGACCTTAGAGCTACTACTTGCCAGCTAATGAATAATTTTCCACAAGTTCTATAGTATTCATTCTCTCTCTAAATCAGTTTCATCATTTATTGAATGGGGATATAAGAACCCTTCAGTTTAGGGTTTTTTTTTTTTTTTTTTTTTTTATGAGAGCTACAAATATTTTACCCAGTATGTTGCCACGAAATTAAAAGATGCTTGCACCTTGGAAGGAAAACTATGACAAACCTACACAGCATGTTAAAAAGCAGAGACATCACTTTGCCAGTAAAGGTTCATCTAGCCAAAGCTATAGTTTTTCCAGTAGTCATGTATAGATGCGAGAGTTGGACCATAAAGAAAGCTGAACATGAAAGAATTGATGCTTTCAAACTGTGGTGTTGGAGAAGCCTCTTGAGAATCCCTTGGATGGCAAGGAGATCCATGCAGTCAATCCTAAAGGAAATCAGTCCTGAACATTCATTGGAAGGACTGATACTGAGGCTGAAGCTCCAATCCTTTGGCCACCTGATGCAAAGAGCTGACTCACTGGAAAGGACCCTATTGCTGGTAAATACTAAAGCCAAGAGGAGAAATGGCTGACAGAGGATAAGATAGTTAGGTGGCATGACCGACTCAGTGGGCATGTGTGTGTGTTCTAAGTCACTTCAGCCATGTCCGACTCTTTGCAACTCCATGGACCATAAGCCCTCCAGGCTCCTCTGTTCATGGGATTCTCCAGGCAAGAATGCTGGAGTGGGTTGCCATTTCCAACTCCAGGTAATCTTCTCAACCCAGGGATCAAACCCGAGTCTCCTACATTTCTTGCATTGGCAGGCGGGTTCTTTACCACTAGCCTCACCTGGGAAATTTGAGCTAGCTCCAGGAGATAGTGAAGGAGAGGGAATCCTGGCATGCTGCAGTTTATGGGGTTACAAAGAGTTGGACATGACTTGGTAACTGAAGATGTTGCAAAGTGCTTGTTGTTAGTGATACTATTATTATATAAATTAATTTATACATATACTTGGAAGTCCTAAAATTATTTTCCAGATACTTTTCTCCTAAATTCTATGCCAGACACTACTGTTGCTGAACATTTAAACACATCTGTAAATGACAAAGACTATTTAGAGTTTAAATATGAAAATCAAGGGAAGGTCAGGGAAATCTATGAATTTTAGATTTTGAGACTCACCTTTAAATTTTGAGTAGGGTTTTAGTTGTCATGTTATGTGGGAAAGGGTATTCCAGAAAGGTGACACAACATGAAAGGGGCATGCACATGCATGAATGTACACGTGTAATTAGTTTATTTCAGATTATACAATTTGTGGGTTGTTTTTTTTTTACTGATATCTAGAACATAAACCCATGTAATTATGAGCCTAATAAGTCTTTTAATGAGTGTTAACTATAATATCCAACAGTGTAATAGTTCAGCTTTTATGTGAGATCTAATTAAAACATAAAGATGTTTTCAAAGTGCAACAACATTCCTTTGGAAATTCATTTTTCTCTCATTTTTAACCACATATTTTTATTTCATAAATATTCCCTAATGAAAATGAGAATTTCAGCTTAATTATTAAGTATATTACTTTAAGGACCACCCACACAGAAAATAAAAAGAAGGGAAAGAAGAAAATTAAGAGTACTCTTGCACTTGTATTCACACTTACATTCATCTAACCATCCATTCATTGCAGGCCTATACTGTATGCCACCCACACTGTCCTAGACATAGAAGGACTTAATAATCACATAGATTTGAGAGAAGGAACTGTCAATAGTTGTAGAAGAGGGAGTATTTTGGAGGGGATTGCTACCTGAAATAGAGAACCACGTGAATAGAGGCAGAGAGGGAAGGAATGGCCTGCCATTTGTCATTTAGCAGGAATAAGGCCAAGGCACCCTATCAGAGTTCAGCTGCAGAGTTAGTTGGAATCCATACTACAGAAAGTACTCAAGTCTTGCTAACATTTCTATACATTTCCTCCTCATTGAGAGCTCTTGTCTTTGGATGATTCATCCCAGTTAAGTTTCCTTTCTTTCCTCTCTGGTCTAGCCCAGTCAGGTCACTTTAATAACCCTCCTTGTCTTATCCATTAATATTCCAGAGCACCTGTCTTTACCAATTCAGCTTTGGATCAATACAAACATTAGTCTTACATTTCTTATGTAAGAATGCTGAGTGCTGAGCAATGCAAGAGAAAGCCACACATTCAGAAAAGAAAAAAATATCCATAAAATCTTATGGAATTATGCCACTGAAAATCTATGGTCTCTAGTGACAGCTGGTTCCTAAATGTCCTGATAAGTTGGGCTAGACCAATCAAATCAGGGCTATCCTGACTCAAGTCCCTTGCTCTACAGTTACTGCCCATATTTTATTTGTGTTCTACTGGGCATGTTAAAAAAAAAAAGTGTGTACTTTTTAATCTGTGTATATACATAGAGCTCAATTCTATTATCATTGAACAGTTTGTTCCTGAACTTCATATAAATAAGTTTCATAGTATAAATAGTCTTCTGTTTCTGGATTTTCAAAAATTTATGTGGATGGTAATAGTCATCCATGAATGTTTGAAATAATTCATTAGTTTAGAATGAACTGGACTGTTTGTGTCTGGAGCTTTCTTTCTGAGAAGTTTTAAATTATAAATTCAGTATCTTTAGTAGATAAAACACTATTTGGACTTTTATAATAAATTATTGTTTTTAAGTAATATGTATATT
>SJYT01021826.1:51064-133805 GCA_006410635.1 Cephalophus harveyi | reverse complement strand
TTTCAAGGAATATGTACATTTCATTTCTGTTTTCAAATTGGCAAAAGGTTTGAAATGTATGCTTTCAAAGACATGGTTCATTTCTGTGTTTGCATGCTTTTTAAAAAATAATCTAATTTCTTTTAAGCATTTAAATAGCTAAGTTTATTTTTTTAATATAAATATTTATTTTAATTGAAGGCTAATTACTTTACAATATTGTATTGGTTTTGCCATATATTGACATGAATCCGCCACGGGTGTATTGGTAAACATGGTTACTTTGAAATCTTTAACTGCTAACTTTAAAGTTTGCATTCTATCTGGGTCTGTTTATATTCATCATTTTGCCTCTCAATTACTAGTCACTTCTTTTCTTCATTCCATGTCAAGATAGTATTATTATTATTACAAATATTTATTATGTTCCTGTTATTGCAAAGAATGGAGATTCTAGATTATGTGACCTTTAGTTCAGTTCAGTCTCTCAGTTCTGTCCAACTCTTTATGACCCCGTGGGCTGAAGCATGCCAGACTTCCTGTCCATCACCAACTCCAGGAGCATGCTCAAACTCATGTCCATCAAGTTAGTGATATCATCCAACCATCTCATCCTCTGTTGTCCCCTTCTCCTTCTGCCTTCAATCTTCGCCACATCAGGGTCTTTTCTAATGAGTCAGCTCTTTGCCTCAGGTGTTCAAAGTATTGGAGCTTTAGTATCAGTTCTTCTAATGATATTCAGGACTGATGTGAAGAACTGACTCACTGTAAAAGACCCTGATGCTGAGAAAGACATAAAGCAAGGGAAAGACAGTTTTTTCATCTTTTTATGTAATTTTTATGTTATGCTTTTTAAGGTATTCAGCCATTTCACTGACATTTCAAAAATATTTGGCATAAAGTTTTTCATAAAATACTGTTCCTATCTGTTCAATATGTATTCAAAAAATCTGTAGTGATGATCTTCCTTCATTCCTAATACTGTTTCTATCTACCTTTTGTCTTTTTGTTCTTTTTTTTTTTTTTAACATTTAAGTGAGACTCTTTTAAGATGTATATACTTGCATTGTTGGAGAAGGGCATGGCAGTCCACTCCAGTATTTTTGCCTGAAGAATCCCACTGACAGAGGTACCTGTGGGGCTACAGTCCATGGGGTCACAAAGAGCTGGACAAGACTGATGAGACTTAGCACAGCACAGCATAGTTGCATTGTTAAATTGATTCTGTTGCCAAAACTCAGCATCTGTTCACTGGTGCCAAATAGAAATGCAGAGACAGACTTTTGGGTGAAGTAGAAAAAAAGTAGCTTTATTGCTTTGCCAGGCAAAAAAGGCCACAGCAGGAGAACCTCAAAACTGTGTGTCCTGACTTGGATGGGTAGTGAAGAGTCTTATGGTGTTCAAAGTACAGGGCGTGATCAGCTTGTGGACATTTTTCTGATTGGTTGGTGCTTAGGTAATCTAGAGTCAGCATCATCAGCTTTTTGGTTCCAGCTGGCCTGGGGTCTATGTGCTTGTGGGTAGCATATGGTTAACTTCTACCGATATGAGTTTAAATATCTACAAAACAGCTCAAAGGACTTGACACAGAATAGTGTCTATAGTTCTTGAAAGAAAGTGAAAGTGAAGTTGCTCAGTCATGTCCAACTCTTTGCAACCCCATGGACTATAGCCCACCAGGCTCCTCCATTCATGGGATTTTCCAGGCAAGAATACTGGAGTGGGTTGCCATTTTCTTCTCTGGCTGATCTTCTTGACTCAGGGATCGAAGCCGGGCCTCCCGCATTACAGCCGGATTCTTTACAATTGTTCCTGAGGAGGAACTAAATATTTGACTAGTAGTTTTCTACAGACAGAAGGCATGTGAACAGCATCAATGGGAGTCTATTCTGAGAAGGCCTCATAGGGTCCGGCTCAGTTACAACTCCAACATTGTTTGAATTTCAATTGGCTTATTATTCACCTTACATGTAGCCCATTATCTGATATATCTACAATGTTAAAACTGCTACCTTAACATTATATATATATTTTTAAACCAACCATAATCATTCAAGGAAATATTTTTATATGCTCAATTCAGTTCAGTACAGTTACTCAGTCATGTCCGACTCTTTGTTACCCCATGAATTGCAGCACACCAGGACTCCTTGTCCATCACCAACTCCCGAGGTTCCCTCAAACTCACGTCCATCGAGTCTGTGATGCCATCCAACCATCTCATCCCCTGTCGTCCCCTTCTCCTCCTGCCCCCTTCTCCCTCTGCCCCCAATCCCTCTCAGCATCAGACTCTTTTCCAATGGGTCAGCTCTTCTCATGAGGTGGCCAAAGTATTGGAGTTTCAGCTTTAGCATCATTCCTTCCAAAGAACACCCAGCACTGATCTCCTTTAGAATGGACTGGTTGGATCTCCTTGCAATCCAAGGGACTCTCAAGAGTCTTCTCCAACACCACAGTTCAAAAGCATCAATTCTTCAGCGCTCAGCTTTCTTCACAGTCCAACTCTCACAGCCTTGGCATTGCCTTTCTTTGGGATTGGAATGAAAACTGACCTTTTCCAGTCCTGTGGCCACTGCTCAGTTTTCCAAATTTGATGGCATATTGAGTGTAGCACTTTCGCAGCATCATCTTTGAGGATTTTATATGCTACCTTAATCTTAATTCTGCCTTCAATATTTTAAGTTATGATTAATCAATTGTATCAGTTGTATTTATTGAATATCATTTTTTTTTGTCAGGTGTAGTGTGTGCTAAGTTACTTCAGTCATGTCTGACTCTTTGCTACCCTGTGGAATGTAACCCATAGGCTCCTCTGTCCATGGGATTCTCCAGGAAAGAATACTGGAGTGGACTGCCATTTCCTCCTCTAGAGGATCTTCCAGGGATCAAACCCACGTCTCTTGCATCTCCTGTATTGGCAGATGGGTTTTTTATCACTAGCACCACTGAGAAGCCTGTTATTTGTCAAGAACTAACAATTATTTTTATTAAACCGTATTAATTTTCACCACAACCTGAAAGAGCATTTGTTAGCATAATTCATTTTGCAGATTAGAAAGCTTAGTTTCAAAAATAAAGTAACATACTGATAAATAGTATCTATAGACATTTCATATGGAGGCAAACCCCTTTATTTTTCCACTTTTCCATTCTGAAAGGTATCATTACAAAGACATCCTTGAGGAACAATAATGCGTTTAACCATGATTAGAATTTTTAATTAATGTCATGACTTCTAGTGTCTTTTTAAAAAAGTGAATCAGTTATACTCATAAGTATATACTCAACCTTTTTTTAAAAATTTATTATAGATACTTATTTTTGCAGCACTTGGTCTTAGCTGTTGCACGGGCTTGCTCCAATTGTGGCACATGGGGCCACTCTTCGTTGTGTTGTGCAGGCCTCTCACTGCTGCAGAGCGTGGGCTCCAGGGCATGCAGGCTTCAGTAGCTCCAGCATGCAAGCTCTGTAGCTGTGGCTTGTAGTCTCCAGAGCTCAAGCTCAATAGTTCGGTGCACTGACCCAGTTACTCCATGACATGTGGTATCTTCCTGGACCAGGGATGGAAACTGTGTCTCCTGCATTGGCAGGTGGATTCTTATCCATTGTCTCACCAGGGAAGCCCCCTTCTAGTGTCTTTTACATCATGTCCTACTGATGTGACAGTATGAGTAGTTTATCTATTTCTATAAACTAATCTTGATATAGAAGAGTAGAGATTTTCAAAATCCAAGATTAAATGTAAATCATTAATCATTGAGGTAAGCTACCCAAATAGAGATCCTTTTAAACCAAACACACCTTCAGTGTGTGTGTGAGAGAAAGTATGCACGCACACGAGAGAGAGTGAGTATACATGGTACCCTATTACCATAGATTAAAATTTTAGGTGCAAAATGGAAAAAAAGACAAGTGTCATTGAGACACAAGGGGCATAGAGCTGGAATTATATATAAGAAAACAATGGAGGAATTTAACAGGACCATAGAATAATACAGGTTGCATCTTTGATAAAGTATTCTGCCAATGTTATGGAATGGGTTGGCACATCAGTTAGAGATACTGCAATAGTCAAGATTAAAAAAAAGTGATAGGAATATGGAATCTATCTCATATATCTAATCATTGTTTACAACAGGTCCTAACAAGGTATAGTCTATTCCCTGAAAAGTCAGCCTTTTAAAAAACATTTTGAAGAGAAAATAGGAAGATGGTATTGAGTTCTTATCCAAAAGGAAAAATAAAATTTGGCCTTGGTTATCTCAGATTCTTGTTGCTTTGCTCTTAAATTTGACAGACTGAAAAGTATGTCTGTAAACAAGAAAAGATGTGGATCAGAGGAAACTTACATGTGCCTTTTTAAACTGTGGTAGTTTGCCAGTTACCTCCCAGGAGATACATAGGCAGTAAAATTAATGCAGTGCTTGCCAGGCATAAATTGTCACTTGTCCCCTGGGATGTAGAGAGTTGCTGCATTTTCAAAGGCAGCAGTTTATTTCCCAGCATTACTTAATATTCATTACACCATCGAGGGCACCAACATTTGCTTTTAAACACAAGAATGTGACATTCAATATAAGGTTTACAACAGTACCTTACTTTTGAAGAAACTTTTAATACATTGTATTATTTCAGGGCCCTGTGTATTTAGGGGTGACAGATTTTAAGCAGGCACATTTCTCCTCCTCAAAACTAGTAGTAATAAAATCACTGTTTTGAACAAAAGTAAAATATAACATCTATTGCTTAAAATGAACTTCTCCAGTAAAATGTTGTCTAATGCACTAAAATAGTCTACTGCAACATTTTTATTAGATATAATAAGACAAGCAAAATTAAGTTGAAGACTGGGAGAAAGGGAAAAAGGAAAGATAAGGAGTTCTCACATATGTGTAATTATGTAAATTGATAGAAAGTCAAAGTTATATTTTCTATCTTAGAATTGACAAAACAGGCTTATATTTGCTATAATGAAATTTAATTTCATTTATCAGAATTTTTAAAAAAGGGTTGATTTGAATGTTAGTTCTACTCCAATATCTTTTTCTTTACACAGGCTAATTGCCATTGATAGCTAAATAGGAGATTCAGGGCTTGAGATATTTTGGAAGTCTGCAAATGAGAATCTATCCCAGTGACAAACATACATGAATGTTTCTAATTCTCCCTTCTATAATTTATTCTTAATATAAATGTTGTAATTTTCTATATAAAGCCATGTGTGTGTGTTACGTCACTTCGGTCGTGTCCCACTCTGTGACCCTATGGACTGTACCCCACCCATGGGTCTCTTCTGTCCATGAGATTCTCCAGGCAAGACTATTGGGGTGGGTTGCCATGCCCTTTTCCAGGGTAAATAAAGCTGTAGTTCATGCTAAATATCATTCTTTGATTCTTTAAAACCATTATCAATTTTTTACTAATATAATGCCCAGTTTGTGTTGTGACACATCTTACTATGAAATGTTTCCAGTGTTTCCAAATGTTTCCAAATCTAATGCAAGCTTTATTAATGAAGTTTGCTGGATTTTAATACATTTTCTTGTCAAAGCATTTTTGTGGATTCTATTTGAATATGCAATTTATCTGATTCAGTTATTCATTGAAACATCTAGTGAAAGGCTTAGTGTTGTTCTCCAAGATTAAATCTTTATTTAAGGGCATGATTCAAGCAAATATACTGATGTAATTTTAGAATTACAGGTTGTAATTTTATAATTAGGTTATGAAGGAAGACAGAATCAGAGTTCAGATAAATTTAACATAGTCAAAATGAATAAATATTAACAGGTTCAATTCAAGTGAGAAATAGATTTAAGGGACTAGATCTGATAGATAGAGTACCTGATAAACTATGGACTGAGATCTGTGACATTGTACAGGAGACAGGGATCAAGACCATCCCCATGGAAAAGAAATGCAAAAAAGCAAAATAGCTGTCTGGGGAGGCCTTACAAATAGCTGTGAAAAGAAGAGAAGTGAAAAGCAAAGGAGAAAAGGAAAGATATAAGCATCTGAATGCAGAGTTCCAAAGAATAGAAAGGAGAGATAAGAAAGCCTTCCTCAGCGATCAATGCAAAGAAATAGAGGAAAAGAACAGAATGGGAAAGACTAGAGATCTATTCAAGAAATTAGAGATACCAAGGGAATATTTCATGCAAAGATGGGCTCAATAAAGGATAGAAATGGTATGGACCTAACAGAAGCAGAAGATATTAAGAAGAGGTGGCAAGAATACACAGAAAAACTGTACAAAAAGGATCTTCACGACCCAGATGATCACAATGGTGTGATCACTCACACTCACCTAGAGCCAGACATCCTGGATCGTGAAGTCAAGTGAGCGTTAGAAAGCATCACTAGGAACAAAGCTAGTGGAGGTGATGGAATTCCAGTTGAGCTATTTCAAATCCTGGAAGGTGATGGTGTGAAAGTACTACAATCACTATGCCAGCAAATTTGGAAAACTCAGCCGTGACCACAGGACTGGAAAAGGTCAGTTTCATTCCAATCCCAAAGAAAGGCAATGCCAAAGAATGCTCAAACTACCGCACAATTGCACTCATCTCACACGCTAGTAAAGTAATGCTCAAAATTCTCCAAGCCAGCCTTCAGCAATACATGAACCATGAACTTCCAGATGTTCAAGCTGGTTTTAGAAAAGGCAGAGGAACCAGAGATCAAATTGCCAACATCCGCTGGATCATGGAAAAAGCAAGAGAGTTCCAGAAAAACATCTATTTCTGTATTATTGACTATGCCAAAGCCTTTGATTGTGTGGATCACAATAAACTGTGGGAAATTCTGAAAGAGATGGGAATACCAGACCACCTGACCTGTCTCTTGAGAAACTTATATGCAGGTCAGGAAGCAACAGTTAGAACTGGACATGGAACAACAGACTGGTTCCAAATAGGAAAAGGAGTACATCAAGGCTGTATATTGTCACCCTGCTTCTTTAACTTATATGCAGAGTACATCATGAGAAACGCTGGACTGGAAGAAACACAAGCTGGAATCAAGATTGCCAGGATAAATATCAAGAACCTCAAATATGCAGATGACACCACCCTTATGGCAGCAAGTGAAGAGAAACTAAAAAGCCTCTTGATGAAAGTGAAAGAGGAGAGAAAAAAAGTTGGCTTGAAGCTCAACATTCAGAAAACGAAGATTATGGCATCTGGTCCCGTCACTTCATGGGAAATAGATGGGGAAACAGTGTCAGACTTTCTTTTTTTGGCCTCGAAAATCACTGCAGATGGTGATTGCAAGCATGAAATTAAAAGATGCTTACTCCTTGGAAGGAAAGTTATGACCAACCTAGATAGCATATTCAAAAGCAGAGACATTACTTTGCCAACAAAGGTCCGTCTAGTTAAGGCTATGGTTTTTCCAGTGGTCATGTATGGATGAGAGAGTTGGACTGTGAAAAAAGGTGAGTGCCGAAGAACTGATGCTTTTGAACTGTGGTGTTGGAGAAGACTCTTGAGAGTCCCTTGGACTGCAAGGAGATCCAACCAGTCCATTCTATAGGAGATTAGTCCTTGGTGTTCCCTGGAAGGACTGATGCTAAAGCTGAAACTCCAATACTTCGGCCACCTCATGTGAAGAGTTGACTCATTGGAAAAGACTCTGATTCTGGGAGGGATTGGGGGGAGGAGGAGAAGGGGATGACAGAGGATGAGATGGCTGGATGGCATCACAGACTCAATGGACATGAGTTTGGGTGAACTCTGGGAGTTGGTGATGCACAGGGAGGCCTGGCGTGCTGCAATTCATGGGGTTGCAAAGATTCGGACACCACTGAGCGACTGAACTGAACTGAACTGAAAGTCCAACATTCATGTTTTAAAAATAAAATTCAGAAATTGTAATATATCTGATATAAAAATGTGAAAATAAAGCCTTAAAAGCTTCAGTTAACTGAAAATAGAAGTGTTATCTGAATTCTTTTAATGGTCATGTGAGTATATTTTCTGTCTATTTCATCTGTGTATCAACCATAGACCTTTTAAATAACCTTTTACATGGCATTGATGGGTAAAAATAAGCATTGAAAAGAGAGGAAAGAGATTGGTCTTCTTAACTTCTGCCTGTAAAAGGTGCATGATTTGTGGTTTCACACATCTGGAATTCAGTGTCTTCCTCTATCAAAAGAAGAGTTGGTGTAATCAACTAAGATTTCTTTTAGCTTTATTTTCCAGTAGTGAATATGAATTTATGTAACAGCCCTTATGTAGTAAGACTCATATGTATCAAAGTAGTCAACTAGGATATTGTTGTGGTTTATGTTGCATAAACCATTTGGAAGACTTTCATACAGTAAAGAAAGTAGATATATCTCAGAAGCCAAAATGTGAATCAATGGATATAGCCAAAATTTTTATTTTACTAAACAGAGAAGTGTCACTTTTAGCATTCAAAAAGTCTGACCATCTGCCAGAGAAATTTTAGGGAAAAGATCTATGGTCAGTAGAAGATAGAAATATCCAGGTTCACCTTTGGATATAAGTTGGGCCTTCATATTATGCATAATACAAATGTTTTCTAAGTAGAATTACAGTCAGTTGAAATACCTTGAAAAGATTTGAAACAATTTTTTTTCATTTAAGACTATTATGCTAAAAAATTTCAAAAAATAGAAAAACACTTCATGATAATATGTTTCCTCCAAGGAGCCCTTAATACCTATAGGCATGCTTTGAAAATGATACACGGTTTATTTCATAATTCACTTGACTACTGTCTCCCTTATAACCCCATTGTCCCTGTCTAATAGGTCTTTGTGTCATATTCATTTCACCCTCTGTAAGTGCTAGAATTCATTAATCTGATCTACATAAAATCCATCTAAAGATTCTTTCTGTTTTTTATTTCTCTCTTCTGCATGAGGTCTTCAACAATGCCGTAGAAAAAATCCATTAGAGTGGATGTAGTAGAATGGTGATATGAAGAAAGGGAAATTCCTAGATTATCATCACAGAGTTACCAAGAATGAGTGTAATCTAGTGGCCTCATGAAGTAGTTGTCCTAGATCTTTAAGAACCTATGCAACACTCAGTATACTTCAGAAATGCAAGCTGAAAAAGACTCATAAAATATGAAACTTCTCAGGGTTAAATTTAACTCTTCAATAATGATAATTCTGTTACCTATTAATAATGTTATTGAAGTATTTAAATAGTAACTGCCAAAGTTAGTGTTTACTTAATATTCATTTTTAGGATCTTCAAACTATATCTTCAATGCATATCATTATTTCCTCAGTTTTAAAGTGAGGGAAACTGAGACTCAGAAATGCTGAGTATTGCCAGCAAGTCAATAACCAGAAAATACTGGAAATGAAATGCAAATGCGGAATTTTGAATTATAGAGTCTAATCTTTTGAATATAGTTTGCTAAATCTTATTTAAAGAACTTCTTTACCACCTTCCACAATACTGCAGAATTTAGAAATATAAGACTACAGAATATTCAATCTAGGATTCAATCCTTAGAATCCTGTTCAAATCAAATGACTTAATAAAATACCACAGCTGATTGATGGGAAGGCCAAAACTCCTGCTTTTGTGCCAAAGCCATGTAACTGTTAAATGGTCAAGATAATTGAAAAATGAAAGAGTGTGAATTTCATTGCATGTTTTAGATGTTTTCCCACTCTTTGGCATTCTAATAGAGTGGTAGATTGCTTATCTCTTTGTGGCCTGGGCAACTTGGCTATCCATTACCAATGAAGGAATCATAAAATTAATACATATGTATTTTTAAGAAAATTACTTTGACACACAGCAAGTGAATTATATTTGTCTGCCTGGTGGGCTGCCGTCTATGGGGTCGCATAGAGTCGGACATGACTGAAGCGACTTATCAGTAGCAGCAGGAGCAGCCAGTCTTCCAGTACAGACTTCTTATTAATGTGTCCTTAAAGAAGTTCTCAGTGTTTCTTGTATAAACCAGTTTGAAAATCTGAGTTTAGATTTCTTTGAAAAGGAGCAAGTTTCTAAAGATCTGTGCAGAGCAATGTAATTGTAGAGTTTTTCTGTGTGATGCTTTCCCCAGATTTAGAGTTCCATCTCCTATACATGTTAATAAAACTATTATAGACTTGAAAATACATGGAGGTGGCATGTTGTTTCAGTGTCATACTAGGACTCCATTTATAGGCCCTGTCCCAGTATTAATTAATTCTTAGGAACATGTGCTTTGTTTTTTTGCTGTTTATTATTTAATTAAAACCTGAAAGTGAAAGTGGAGTCACTCAGTTGTGTCTGACTCTTTGTGACCCCATGGACTGTAGAATACCAGGCTCCTCTGTCCATGGGATTTTCCAGGCAAGACTACTGGAATGGACTACCATTTTCTTCTCCGGGGGATAGTCCCAACTCAAAGATCAAACCCAGGTCTCATGCATTGCAGACAGGTGCTTTACCATCTGAGCCACCAGGGAAGCCCTAGATATTATAAAATTGCATATTAACTTGGAAATTTCTGGCAAAAGATTATGATCTTAATGTGCCTTAAGATGTTGACTCTGTTTTATAGCTTACCTAGTAATCTTATACCAACTTTATCTTCTTAATACTCACAAAATTTTTTGTAGTATTCTTGGAAACAGTCTTATCAACATACTAGTGCCTCATTACTGAATTAACTAACAGGTGGTTTCTGTTCATTTTATATTTTTGAAAAAGTCATGTTAGAAACTTGTGTACATTAACATACATAATTCAACAGATAGTTTTCATTTTACTATTTTAAGTGACTTACCTTTGTACAGTCATTTTAAAGCATTCAATTTTACTTTCATTCAAAGGATCTGTTTTTCTTTTTATAATCATATTTCATATGTTTATATAAAATTCGGAGAAGGCGATGGCACCCCTCTCCAGTACTCTTGCCTGGAAAATCCCATGGACGGAGGAGCCTGGTAGGCTGCAGTCCATGGGGTCGTGAAGAGTCGAACACGACTGAGCAACTTCACTTTCACTTTTCACTTTCATGCATTGGAGAAGGAAATGGCGACCCACTCCAGTGTTCTTGCCTGAAGAATCCCAGGGACAGGGGAGCCTGGTGGGCTGCCGTCTATGGGGTCGCACAGAGTTGGACATGACTGAAGCAACTTAGCAGAAGCAGCAGCAGCATATAAAATTATAATTACCCTAACAAACTGAAACAATCAATGTTGAGATAAGTACCTAACTTAACTACAGGAACAGAAATCCATGGGATGATACGAAAATAGAAAGATAGTATTGAGAATTCTATGTGTCGTGGCTCTCATTGTTATGTTTTAAAATGAGGATGATAAAAACGTTTACTTGATGACCCAGTGATTTGTGGTTGGTTAAGGAAAGTATCTTAACTGTGGCAACTTCCATCAGCATATTCGTAGACATAATAAGGTCTCTGTATACCTGCTTTTCAAATCTCTAAGGAAAAGGTCCTATTAATTCATTTGCTCAGTTTAATTTATCTTAATGTGTCAAACCTTGTCACTGCTTGAGTTATCTGAGGTTGCATGCTGTATTAAAATTTATACTTACGTTTCTATCTAGAGGATTTGTTTATTTTCTAGTGGAAGTGATGAAAAGCAGGGAGTGAAAAGTCTATCAATGAACTTTATGAGAATCAATTTTCACCAACTGGCAGAAAAAAATTCCTATAGAAAAAGGGTAAGAGAGCCAACTGTATTTCAAAATTGAAGCACTGTGAAAACATAATCAAGGCCTATTTTCCAGAGAAAAAGAAGTACCAGCTCTTTGAATTTAGGGTTTTAAGGTACGTTGTTGTGTAGAATTAGAAAATAATACAGATAGCACATGTTTGCTGCAAATCTGCCCAATGAAATTTATGCTGTGAGTGTGGTATAGCTTTTCATACCCTAAGATGTCATCCCTGGACAAAAACCCTTGCACAAAAGAAGTCAATGACATTGTTAGAACTTCAGGCATGAGTGAAGGTGAAGGACCTTATTTTAGAATTAAGTGCTAGACCCAATCTCTTCACAGATATATTATACACTATTTTAACTGTGAGAGATCAGCTTTATAAGTAGGTGTATTTAGGTTATAAAATATGTAATAAATAATAATATATAGTCTATCATGGGGGCTACTGTCTAATGAGAAGTAAGATTTATTGAAATTCTCTTGTCTCAGTGTATTTAAGAAATATAGGTAGTGACATTTTAAATCCCTTGCATGTTCTATATTACATTTCTTGGAAAGATTTTACAAATCCCAGATTTTAAAAAATTGGTCTCCAACTGCACTGATTTGTTGCCTCCAGCAAGAATGAGATGATGAATCCTTTCCTCTTTATTTTTTTTCCAAATATTTTAGGAATTTTAAAGTGAACACAACTGATTATATCAAAGGTATTGACTGTCTAATGCAGGGATGTTGTGTGTTCCAACTTCTAAATGCATAAAAGAATGCAGTCTTGAAATCAGAAGTCCTCACCTAGGATGTCTAATTGGTATGGAAATGAATGTGCTTAAGGGATAAACAAACAGAACTTTTTCACTGTTGTGTTGTTCCCCTTCACATCCATAGAAGACGGGAAATACATTCCAGCATGGTTCTATTCAGTCAATCATCCTTGTTCGTTATTATAACTTCCTCTATGCCTTTCTCAGTTGTGTCCAACGCCTTGCGACCCTATGGACTGTAACCCACCAGGCTTCTCTGTCCATGGGATTCTCCAGGCAAGAATACTAAAGTGGATTGCCATGCTCTCCTCCAGGGGATCTTCCTGACCCAGGGATCAAAACTGTGTCTCCTATGTCTTCTGTATTGACAGATGGATTCTTTACCACCTATACAAAACGGCTAATAGTTTGGTACACATTCTTAGATATCATCTAATTTCTTCTCATTAATAAAGTCAGAACACCATCTGAATAAAATGTATAAGGTACATTCAATCAACAGACTAATTCTGTGAATGTTTTGATTTAACACACACCAGTGTTCTGTCAAACCTCTGGTTTTTTCCAAGCTATATATTCAAGTCATACCTCATTTTCTTTCCTACTACCACTATATTAAAAGTTGTCAAAGTAAACTAGATTATGTATTTTCTAACTGCAAAAAATAATGGCTATCTAGCTAGAAAAATTGGAGAAGGCAATGGCAACCCACTCCAGTGTTCTTGCCTGGAGAATCCCAGGGACGGGGGAGCCTGGTGGGCTGCTGTCTATGGGGTCGCACAGAGTCGGACACAACTGAAGCGACTCAGCAGCAGCAGGAGCTAGAAAAATAAGTCTTTTAAGTAGATAATGCCATCTTATTCATGTTTGTTGAAATGTAATGACAAAAGCAGCAGACCTTGAAAGAATGCTGGTCTTCAGGGAATTTTCTTAAATTGGAATCTTGATCTAACTATAAATTATTTAGGGGAAGCACTGATATGCAGAGTACCTACCTATTAGAATGTTGTCAGTCCATGCATTCTGTGGGGAACTTTAAAAAAAGAAAAGGAGAGATATCCCTGACCATGTACAATTGATTATGAGTCTAAAGAACTCAATGAAATCATCAAATAATATATCAAAATATTATATATTATACAATAGCAAGAGAATTACTCTAAATAAGAGCATACTTACTGTTCTGGGTACATGTGTACTGAGAAGCTATATAGTGTCTGAGTCTTTGGAACCCCATGGAGTGTAGCCTACCAGGCTCCTCTGTCCCTGGGATTTCCCGGGCAAGAGTACTGGAGTAGGTCGCCATTTCCTTCTCCAGTGAATCTTCTTGACCAGGGATCAAACATGTGTCTCCTGCGTTGGTAGGTGAGTTCTTTACTGCTGAGCCTCCAGGGAATCTCAACTGTTACTGGGCAGTCAGCCAAATGTTAAGTTTTCCTTTTACTCTCTAACTATGAAAATGGTATCTTTAGTTTGTATGAATTTAGATGATAAATTCTTAAAATTCAGAGTCTGTTTCCAGAGAGTATTCCCAAAATATGGTGTCCAAAATTCTAAAAGATGAGTCTCCTAAGCTAAATGATGAGCCTGCATACATAGTCAAAGGATGTATTTATTGCTCAAAACCATTATGGGAGAGGTACAATAAATATTGACATGCTACAGTTAATGTATAAACAAGGGAGAACATACCACATAAGGTATGAACATACCACACATCAGGGCTTCCCTGGTGGCTCAGAGGTTAAAGCGTCTGCCTCCAAAGCGGGAGACCTGGGTTCGATCCCTGGGTCGGGAAGATCCCCTGGAGAAGGAAATGGCAACCCACTCCAGTGTTCTTGCCTGGAGAATCCCAGGGACGGGGGAGCCTGTTGGGCTGCCGTCTATGGGGTCGCACAGAGTCGGACACGACTGAAGCGACTTAGCAGCAGCAGCAGCAGCAGCACACTGATGTTCACAGAACTGATGATGGATGTCTGAGAACTCTGCAAAACAGGGATTTTGGCCCTTTCATTTTTGATTTCCACTTTTCCAGTAGGCTCCTTCTGGGAACTATTAAGAAAATCAAATAACAGCTCATTGTCAGGTTCTGACGTTTTTCTTCGAACAAACTGGGATGAAGGCCTAGGAGCAGATGCATTTTCAACAGGATGGGAGGTCTCCCCCAAAGTCCTAGACCCTACTTCTACATTTGCAGTCCCAGATAAGATGGTGGCTTTTTGATTTCTAGTCTTATCAGCTGCTGAGGAAATGTAAGTAGCTTTAGATCCATCTGATAACTCTGTATTTTGCTGGTGAGGTTCAGAATAGTCAGTATTCTTGTTGTAAATGATGTTCTGGTGTTCTCTTTTCCACTGAGAGCTGTTGCAGCTCTTTGATCAACTCTGTTTAGAAGATCTTCTGCCTTTCCAGCTAGATCAGCAAACCAGGACATGATGGGAGCAGAATAATCCTGTTGGAAAACCTGAGGAATCTGAAGCAGCTGCACCCAACAACTAAATAATACATATTTTTAATTGAGTTCAGTTCAGTCACTCAGTCATATCTGACTATTTGTGACCCCATGGACTGCAGCACACCAGGCATCCCTGTCTATCACAAAATCCCGGAGCTTACTCAAACTCGTGTGCATGAAGTCAGTGATGCCATCCAACCATCTCATACTCTGTCATTCCATCCTTCCCCCACCTTCAATCTTTCCCAGGATCAGGGTCTTTTCTAGTGAGTCAGTTCTTTGCATCAGGTGGCCAAATTATTGAAGTTTCAGCTTCAACATCAGTCCTTCTAATGAATATTCAGGACTGATTTCCTTCAGGATGGATTGGTTGGACCTCTTTGCAGTCCAAGGAACTCTCAGGAGTCTTCTCCAACACCACAGTTCAGAAACATCAGTTCTTCAGTGCACAGCTTTCTCTTTGGTCCAACTCTTACATTCATGCATGACTACTAGATAAGCCATAGCTTTGTCTAGACGGACCTTTGTCAACAAAGTAATATCTCTGCTTTTTAATATGCTGTCTAGACTGGCCATAGCCCTTCTTCCAAGGAGCAAGTGTCTTTCAATTTCATGGCTGCAGTCACCATTGGCAGTGACTTTGGAGCCCAAGAAAATAAAGTCTGTCACTGTTTCCATTGTTTCCCCATCTATTTGCCATGAAGTGATGCGACTGGAAGCCATGATNTGTCTAGACTGGCCATAGCCCTTCTTCCAAGGAGCAAGTGTCTTTCAATTTCATGGCTGCAGTCACCATTGGCAGTGACTTTGGAGCCCAAGAAAATAAAGTCTGTCACTGTTTCCATTGTTTCCCCATCTATTTGCCATGAAGTGATGCGACTGGAAGCCATGATCTTTGATTTTTGAATGTTGAGTTTTAAGCCAGCTTTTTCACTCTCCTGTTTCATGAAAATGCTCTTCAGTTCCTCTTCACTTTCTGCCATAATGGTGGTGTCATCTGCATATATATGAGGTTATTGATATTTCTCCCAGCAATCTTGACTCAGCTTGTGCTTCATCCATCCAGGCATTTCACATGATGTACTCTTCATAGAAGTAAATAAACAATGGGACAATATACAGACTTGATGTACTCCTTTCCCAATTTGGAAGCAGTATGTTGTTCCATGTCCCGTTCTAACTGTTGCTTCTTGACCTGCATACAGGTTTCTCAGGAGGCAGGTCAGGTGGTCTGATATTCCCATCTTTTGAAGAATTGTCCATAGTTTGTTGTGATCCACACCTGTCAAAGGCCGTGGCATAGTCAATAAAGCAGAAGTAGAATTTTTTCTGGAACTCTTCTGCTTTTCCAATGATCCAACTGATATAGGCAATTTGATCTCTGGTTCTTCTGCCTTTTCTACATCCAGCTTGAACAACTGGAAGTTTTTAGTTCATGTACTGTTGAAGCCTCACTTGGAGAATTTTGAGCATTACTTTGCTAGCATGTGAGATGAGTACTATTGTGCAGTAGTTTGAACATTCTTTGGCATTGCCTTTCTTTGGGATTGGAATGAAATCTGACTTTTTCCAGTCCTGTGGTCACTGCTGAGTTTTCCAAATTTGCTGACCTATCGAGTACATCTTTTAGGATTTGAAATAGCTCAGCTGGAATTCCATCACCTCCACTAGCCTTTTTTGTAGTGATGCTTCCTAAGTGCCACTTGTCTTCACATTCCAGGATGTCTGGCTCTAGGTGAGTGATCACACCATCATAATTATCTGCGTGATGAAGATTTTTTTTTTTTTTGTACAGTTCTTCTGTGTATTCTTGCCACCTCTTCTTAATATCTTCTGCTTCTGTTAGGTCCATACCATTTCTGTCTTTTATTGTTCCCATCGTAGCATGAAATGTTCCCTTGGTATCTCTAATTTTCTTGAAGAGATCTCTAGTCTTTCCTATTTTATTGTTTTCCGGTGGCTCAGAGGTTAAAGCGTCTGCCTCCAATGCGGGAGACCTGGGTTCGATCCCTGGGTCGGGAAGATCCCCTGGAGAAGGAAATGGCAATCCACTCCAGTATTCTTGCCTGGAGAATCCCATGGATGGAGAAGCCTAGTAGGTTACAGTCCACGGGGTCGCAAAGAGTCGGACACGACTGAGCGACTTCACCTTCTATTTTTTGCATTGATCACTTTATCTCTACTTGCTATTCTTTGGAACTCTACATTCAGATGAATCTATCTTACCTTTTCTCCTTTGCCTTTTACTTGTCTTCTTTTCTCAGCTATTTGTAAGTCCTCCTCAAGACAAACATTTTTGCCTTTTTGCATTTCTTTTTCTTGGGGATGCTATTGGTCGCCACTAACTTCCTCTGTCCGTATTTCTTCAGACACTCCATCTTTCAAATCTAATCCCTTAAATCTATTTGTCACTTCCAAGTATAATCATTAGGGATTTGATTTATGTCATACCTGAATGGTCTAGTAGTTTTCCCTGCTTTCCTCAATTTAAGTCTGAATTTTTCATTAACGTAAAAGAGAGGGTAAAAACTCATAAGTTAAGCATCCATATTAAGCTAGAAAAGAACAACACAGTAAATCCAGAAGCAGAAGAAAGGTAATTAAAGATAAAAAAAAGAAACCAAGGAAACAATAGAGAACCATAGTAATGCCAAAGATGTGGTTGTCTTTTGCAAGGATTAATGAAACTGACTAATATGAGGAATGATTAATAGAGAGAAAAAGAGAGGTAAGGGGAGAAAAAACGTAAAAGCAAGCATTGTTATACTATAAAATTTGAAGAATGAAGACAAGATATATGGAATCTTTTGTGCCTTTTAGCAGTTTTTTTTTTTCCTGAGTTGAAGTTACTTCAAATTTTTAAAAGTTTAAAAATTACACATTTTTAGAAAGGATTATATTTTATAATTTTAATTTACCTGAATTTTGCATTTCATCCTAGTGGTTCATGATAGTGGTTCATGAAAATGTATCAATTAGAGAGTTCCATAGTCAAAAAAAAAAAGAACCTGAAGACATTAATTAAAAATTAAATCACAATATGTTAAGATCTGGAGTCAGGTAAGATCACAGCATATGCAGTCTTGTTCAAGGATAACATTCAAAAAATTTCAGATATTAAACACTGCTCAGTGACATTTTGTCAAAGATTTCCTCATTTGTAAAATAAGATTCATATAATACTATACGAGAGGAAAGTAATTTGCTTTACGTTTATTTTACATAAGCTGAGTTGTTTCTTAGGAGTATTATGAAAGAAGTTTTCTGACAATGTCAGGAATACTTAGATTAGTATTTGAACATGTATTTCCAAATTCCTTTGTGCTTTGCCAACTGTTGACTGGTATCTATCTAATATCTCTCAGATAAAATATCTAGAAGCTCATTAAGAACTTGACCATGAATAGTGAAGGTTTCAATGTGACTTTTGGCATTTACTTTTTCTTTTCATGAGGAAGCTTTCTAAATTTGTATATCTAAATGTCATCCTCCAGGAGTGTGTCAAAAGAACAAATCAAATAGTCTGAGTGTAGAATAATCATGAAAAAAATAAAAAAGTTTTAATGTGATTATGAAGTCAGCCACATATATTAACTTAAACCATCTTCCATATCTAGGTTACTGTGGGTCTATGTTAAGAGACTAATGCATTTGAGGATTAAAATATCTTTTTTTTCAACTGCCATGGACAAAAAATACAATATCATAGTTATATGGTTATATCATAACCTGAAGTGAATTGCAATTTTGCTGGACAGTTTTAATTTGAATGTATATACATCCTAATATGGACCAGATGAATATTACCTTGTTACTCTTTATTATACTAAAAATGTTACTTGCTCACTTTTAAAATCAGATGTGTGTTTTTTTTTTTTTAATTGAATTTATCATGGAGATGTTGGAGGCAGTTGACTCAGATTAATAATCTGAAGGTCACAAAACCTCTATGTCCAGTAAATATCCCATTTGCTTAAACACCTAACTGCCCATATATTTACTCTTTTAAAATAGATAAGTCATGGCCTCTGTCAAAATGCAGATATGTTCTGAGAAGTTAAGTACCTTTCAGCTGTTAGTCCCTGTGCCCTATTTAGAATGATGGGTCAACAAAATAATAACCCAATAAGTTTGAATGATGGTTTACAGAAGGCATGTAGTTTGATAATTTGAAGAAACCCTCACATGTCAAGTGCTGTCAAAAGAATATATGGCCTTTTTTTTAAATTCTGCTTCTAATACCTACCTGCTGAACATGCTATTCAAATTTGCAGTGATGTGACTTGCCAGCTGAACATAGTCTGCTATGCCAAATGAATAATGTTAATTAGTAAAATTTGTTTTTTTAATTTTTGATTTTCTCTTGCAATATTCCGCCTGAACTGTAAGAATGTCAATATTAATATTATAAAACATCTCAAGTATCCTGCCAGATTTACTATTCTCTTTAGTGTTATTTCGTATATATTTCCTTACATAAAATATTACTGATACATTATTTCAGGATGACTGTAATATGTCTTACATAAATTGATTTCAATAATGCTTTCATTATTAATATGTGGGGTTTTTTTTCCAAAAACATTCAAATTTTAAGCCAAAGTAATGACAAATGCTGGATACTCTAAACAGGATTTCATGATGTTGGTATAAAATTTGTATAATTGGATGAAGGTATTCCATCATATCTCTTCTATTCTGCTAAAACCACAGATCCTGGATTCAGATTATATCAGACTTTAATTATTTAACATTTGGTGGATTATATTTCTTCTCTGTTTTTCAAGTTGTTTATCTCTAAAATGGATGTGTGAATTATACCAACTTCATGGGACAGCTATTGATATTAAAATAAGCTAATATTTATAAGACACTTTGAAGAGTTTTAGTGCAGAGTAAACAGCATACAAGTAATACCTTTATAGTATCACTATTGCTTATTGATTTTTTAAAAACTTCAAAGTTGTATAATGCTGGAAAATATTTTCTACCTAAAAGTAGAGTTCATGGTCTAAATAGCACTCAGATGCCAGATAACTTCCAATGTAGCTTGTCTTCAGCTTTCTCTTTTCTCTTCCAAGTGAGCAGATAATTGGAGATATTTAAATGTGTTTAAGCCATTGAAAATGAGGAAAGTATGAAAAGATGCCAAGTAATTGAACAGAGTGGTCAAAAGTGTTTTTTCCTGTTAAATTTTTTTTTTTTTTTTTTTTAGAGTAAATGTGAGATCTCAGTAACAGCCACATCAATAGTGATTTATGGCAGAGGAATTTTAGCCTAACCAAAAAAAGCCAGAGTTTGTATTTCCAAGAAAATAGATAAAGATAGTGATGAACTTATATTACAAACAACATCTATTCCAGTCTAGAATAGGACAGACATGGAATTAATCAGCATTTGCTTGTTCGCTCTCACAGGTAGTGAGATCCGATTAGTTTTGTATTCTTTCAGCAATGAGGAAATAGTGATATAGAAGATAGAAAGTGTCCTTTCTCTCTGGCAGCTTACATTTCAGAAGATAGAAGAACACAATAATCATACAAATAAAAATTTTAAATCAGATGGAAATAAGTTATATATTGTTGTTGTTTAGTCACTAAATCATGTCTGACTCTTTGTGATCCCATTGTCTGTAGCCCGCCAGGCTCCTCTCAATGGGATTTCCCAGGCAAGAAAACTGGAGTGTATTGCCATTTCCTCCTCCAGGAGATCTTCCCAGCCAAACCGGTGTCTCCTGCATCTGCAGCATCAGTAGGCAGCTTCTTCACCACTGAGCCACTGGGGTATCCCCTAAGTTATATACAGGAATTTTTTAATTAGGGTAATTTGATAGTTAATGGGGCTTCCCTTGTGGCTCAGCTGGTGAAAATCCACCTGCAACATGGGAGACCTGAGTTCGATCCCTGGGTTGGGAAGATCCCCTGGAGAAGGGAAAGGCTATCCACTCCAGTATTCTGGCCTGGAGAATTCCATGGACTGTATAGTCCTTGGGGTCACAAAGAGTCAACATGACTGAGTGATCTTCTGGAAAACTCCTTTACACTGGATTATAAAGATTGGATTATAAGATTATAAACCTCCTCCTAAGAGAGATCATTTAAACTGATGTCTAAAATATAATGAATCAGATATAAGATATAAAAGGTTTTTCCTCTTTGAAATAAATTAGGGAGAAATTCAAAGACTTATCAGGAGGTTTAGTTAGTTTAAAAATCATTTTCTTTCAACTGTTTTCAGTGTGTATAATCTACATAAATGAAATAGATTTTTTCCTTCCTCAAAGAGGAAATGCACACAGGCACTAACCATGCTAGTTAAGATAGTCTACTGATAGGCAAATGGCTGAAAATTTCCCCACACCTTCTTTTCCAGTTTTGAGGTTGTGGATGAGTATTCTAAAATTATATTTAATTATAGAATATGAATGCATATGTTCCATTATTCTAAACATTTAAACAAAAAAGAATAAAATCAACTCTTGAAGTCAGCCAGTTTCTACAGGTTAGAATATTTTATTAATTTTTTATCCATTTAGTCTGCACTAGTTCTAAAGATGTTTGCAAGAGCTATCAAACATGTTCAGGGTATAGTTAGATCTAATGTAAATAACAATGAAAGTGAGTAAATTATATACTCTAAAAGGGCAGAAACATAAAATAATATGGTATTAAAATGTGATTTCACTATTGTTATTGATTAAAAAAATAGTTTCACTGGCATAACTCAATCTCTTGCAGGAAGATATAGACCTATTCTATGTTAAAAGCCAGTGCTGTCCTGAATACTTGACTGAATTAAATTCAGAGATAAATAAGAAATGGTAGAGACTTTGACTAAGGAATAAAACATAAGTTCTTTAACATGGAGAATGATGTGTGATAATGAAGCTAATGCATAAGAGGGAAATTTTCAAATGTCACATGGATGAACTTGTTCTTGATATTTTGGGGGCTAAATTTTCTTTGTAATATACATTCAAATGTGATTCAAACAAATATTTAATGATTAGTAATTTTACAAAGCTATTTTATGTATGATATTTGGCACTCATTATTTCAGAGAGTGTTTTGTTTACTTGGAAACTTAGGACAATGGTTTGCCCTATATAGGCTACTACTGCATATGTTAGCAGTGATGATTATTTGAGTCAACACATGATTTTTCTGATTGTAGGTCTCAAATGCAAGATGATAGATCCCTTGTATGGATATCTTTTTCTTCATTGTCATTAAATGATCTGATTTAAGAATATCATTAGTAAAACAAACTCTGCAGATGTTTGCATGTTTTCTACCTAAATAGTTAACTAAGGCTCTTTAACACTATGTTTATGTCATATTTGCTGAAGTCCCAGAAAATATATTGATAATACACATTTCATTTGAGGTTATGTAGCTGAACAATGTTAAAATTAACACTTAATAAAAAGTAGATGATTGTTTGGGCTATAGAGATGTTGTGTGTGAATGTGTGTTTGTATGTGTTTGAGGGAAAGAAACAATCTGTGTAAGTGTCTATAAAATGTCTGTGTGTGGTGGGATTCAGTATAAATTAGCCAAAATACCACTGGCTAATCACATTTCAAAGTCTGAACCTAAGACATCTGCATAAGCTAGTGAATATCTTTGAGTTTCCTCATCTGTAAAATGGGGATAAAATAGGACATACTTATGGAATTACTGTAAGTGCTAAATGAGGTTATATAAATGTCATCGAGATTGTAGGGTGAAATATCAGTAACCTTAGGTATGCATATGACACCACTCTTATGGCAGAAAGTGAAGAGAAACTAAAGAACCTCTTGGTGAAAATAAAAGAGGAGAGTGAAAAAGCTGGCTTAAAACTCAACATTCAAAAAACAAAGATCATGACATCTGGTCCCATTACTTCATGGCAAACAGATGGGGAAACAATGAAAACAATGACAGACTTTATCTTCTTGAGTTCCAAAGTCACTGCGTATGGTGACTGCAGCCATGAAATTAAAAGATGCTTGCCCCTTGGGAGAAAAGCTATGACCAACCTAGACAGCGTATTAAAAAGCAGAGACATTACTTTGCCAACAAAGGCCCATATAGTCAAGCTATGGGTTTTTCCAGTAGTCACGTATGAATGTGAGAGTTGGACTATAAAGAAAACTGAGCACCGAAGAACTGATGCTTTTGAACTGTGATGTTGGAAAAGACTCTTGAGAGTCCCTTTGATTTCAAGGAGATCCAACCAGTCCATCCTAAAGGAAATCAGTCCTGAATATTCATTGAAAGACTGATACTGAAGCTGAAACTCCAATACTTTGGCCACCTGATGTGAAGAACTGACTCATTGGAAAAGTCCCTGATGCTGGGAAAGATTGAAGGCAGCAGAAGAAGGGGACAACAGGATGAGATGGTTGGATGGCATCACCAACTCTATGGACATGATTTTGAATACACTCTGGGAGTTGGTGATGGACAGGAAAGCCTGGTGTGCTGCACTCCACAGGACTGCAAAGAGTTGGACACGACTGAGTGAATGAACTGACATTTAAGTAAGAAGGTTAAAAACCTGTAAGGAGGTTAAAAACATATAGAAAGCTATATGATACTAATGAAAGAAATTGAAGATTAAACAAACAAATGCAAAAATATATTACATTCATGGATTGGAAGAATTAATATTGTTAAAATGACCATACTGCCCAAGACAATCTACACATTCAGTGCAATTCCTTCCAAAATACCACTGGCATATTTCAGAGACCTGTAACAAGGAATTCTAAAATTTTTATGGAAGAACAAAGAATCCTGAATAGTCAGAAGAATCCTGAGAAAGAAGATACCTGGAGGTGTCACACTCCCTAATTTCAAACTATACTTCAAACGTACAGTAATCAAATGGAACTGACATAAATATAGACACAAAAGGCAGTGTAAAAGGATAGAGAGTCCAGAAATAAACCCATACTTATATGGGCAATTAAACCACAACATAACTTTATATACATATGTGGATATATTGTGAAAATAATAAAGCAAATTGTAGCCTAAAAAAGAAGATATTACTGGCATAGGCTTATATAATCAGTCATATTAACAAATTAAAGGAAATCATAGTTTAATAAAACTTTTTTATACATCTATTTTTAAAAACATCAATATATGAATGCTACTCTAATCCAATAAAAACTGCAAATATTATTCTTTGCATCTATGATATCTAAAATCATTATTTTGAATAATAAGGCAAATTTTATGAATTTAATTAAGTTTAGATTTAAATATCAATTTTAATTTAGTTTTTAAAGTTAGACACTTAACCATGTCTCAATTTAATCAATATATTTAAAATCTTCTCAAAATATATAAGTCCCTATGAAAGCTTTAACTCTGATCACTCACTTGTTTTATTTAATCTATAATAGACTTTTGTCTAGGAATGCTTGTTTTATATTTTACTTCTGTCTTGCTTTTTAAATATCCTTTGCTGTCAGTTTCCTTGGATATAGCTTTTGGCTCTTTCTGTGTCTCAGAACTATATCAAATGATTTTTGTTCTTTACAAATTTGGAACTTCCTTTAGCTGAGATCTCTTGGTAGTAACTTGCTTAACTTTTGTTGGTCTAAAATGTAGTTACCTTATCATCATTTCTGAAATTGCTTCACTGGGAATTTAGTTTTGTACTGAAAACTGTATTTAAGGTGGCAGTCCTGTGTATTATAGCTTTCTGTTTTACTTTAGAATATCTGTATTAGCCAACTTCTCATTTTGTGGATTGTCTTTCTATCTGATAGAATTTAATGTTTTCTCTCTACATTTAGTGCTTTTGGTTTTATTTCAAACTAGTTTTTTATTATCTGATTTGGGATTTAGCAGACTTACCAAATCTAAGGCTGAATGTCTTTTGCCGAGTTAGATGTGTATAAGAGACAGATATATGAATGCTACTCTAATCCAATAAAAACTGCAAATATTATTCTTTGCATCTATGATATCTAAAATCATTATTTTGAATAATAAGGCAAATTTTATGAATTTAATTAAGTTTAGATTTAAATATCAATTTTAATTTAGTTTTTAAAGTTAGACACTTAACCATGTCTCAATTTAATCAATATATTTAAAATCTTCTCAAAATATATAAGTCCCTATGAAAGCTTTAACTCTGATCACTCACTTGTTTTATTTAATCTATAATAGACTTTTGTCTAGGAATGCTTGTTTTATATTTTACTTCTGTCTTGCTTTTTAAATATCCTTTGCTGTCAGTTTCCTTGGATATAGCTTTTGGCTCTTTCTGTGTCTCAGAACTATATCAAATGATTTTTGTTCTTTACAAATTTGGAACTTCCTTTAGCTGAGATCTCTTGGTAGTAACTTGCTTAACTTTTGTTGGTCTAAAATGTAGTTACCTTATCATCATTTCTGAAATTGCTTCACTGGGAATTTAGTTTTGTACTGAAAACTGTATTTAAGGTGGCAGTCCTGTGTATTATAGCTTTCTGTTTTACTTTAGAATATCTGTATTAGCCAACTTCTCATTTTGTGGATTGTCTTTCTATCTGATAGAATTTAATGTTTTCTCTCTACATTTAGTGCTTTTGGTTTTATTTCAAACTAGTTTTTTATTATCTGATTTGGGATTTAGCAGACTTACCAAATCTAAGGCTGAATGTCTTTCAGCAACTTTAAGCATATTTCAGGTATTATTCTAAATATTGCTTCTTTCCCATCCTTTTCATTTTCCCTTCTGAAAACCTTATTAGACATATGGTAGATGTCTCAAACTTTATCTCAGATCATTTTCCTTCTCTTATTCAGTGTCATCTCTCTTTGTGCCTTTATCTGGATAATTTCATATTTGTTAGGAAATTCACAGATATTCTAAGTTGCTTGTCCTGGCTACTTCCTAGTTCATTGGATTTCTAATTTAAATATTACATATTTAATTTTTATAATTTCGTTTGGGTTCTTTCTCAAACTAGATTGCTTATTTTTGATGCTTATTCTTTTGGTGCAATACAAGCATTCTGAATCCTTTATTTTTCTTATATGTAAAAAAAGAAATGCAAAAAAGCAAAATGGCTGTCTGGGTAAAAGTTATGTCCAACCTAGATAGCATTTTCAAAAGCAGAGACATTACTTTGCCGACTAAGGTCCGTCTAGTCAAGGCTATGGTTTTTCCTGTGGTCATGTATGGATGTGAGAGTTGGACTGTGAAGAAGGCTGATCGCCGAAGAATTGATGCTGTTGAAGTGTGGTGTTGGAGAAGACTCTTGAGAGTCCCGTGGACTGCAAGGAGATGCAACCAGTCCATTCTGAAGGAGATCAGCTCTGGGATTTCTTTGGAAGGAATGATGCAAAAGCTGAAACTCTAGTACTTTGGCCACCTGATGCGAAGAGTTGACTCATTGGAAAAGACTCTGATGCTGGGAGGGATTGGGGGCAGGAGGAGAAGGGGACAAGCGAGGATGAGATGGCTGGATGGCATCACTGACTCGATGGATGTGAGTCTGAGTGAACTCCGAGAGATGGTGATAAACAGGGAGGCCTGGCGTGCTGCGATTCATGGGGTCGCAAAGAGTCGGACACGACTGAGCGACTGAACTGAACTGAAAAGTCTTATAAAAGACATATCTGATCATTTCAATATGTATGCAGTTTCCTACATAAAAATCTGGTATTTGTTTTGCTGATATTGTGTCAGCTGTGTTTCTTCACGTGTTTACTAATTTTTGACAGTTTCTGAGAGTCCCTTGGACTGCAAGGACATCCAACTAGTCCATCCTAAAGGAGATCAGTCCTGAGTGTTCATTGGAAGGACTGATGTTGAAGCTGAAATTCCAATACTTTGGCCAGCTGATGTGAAGAGCTGACTCATTTGAAAAGACCCTGATGCTGGGAAAGATTGAAGGCAGGAGGAGAAGGGGATGACAGAGGATGAGATGGTTGGATGGCATCATTAACTCAATGGAGATGAGTTTGAGTAGACTCTGGCAGTTGGTGATGGACAGGGAGGCCTGGCGTGCTGTGTGGTCCATGGGGTCGTGAAGAGTCTGACACAACTGAGCAACTGAGCTGAACTGAGCTCATGATCTAAACTTATCTGGTCTCAAACTTAATATGTGCAGATTGTTTTAGGATTCAAGGTTCATTTCTCCAACTGTGATCTGCATTTCTGCCAACTACCTAGGGACACTGTTAACATAGATCAGTTGAAATTGTTCCATCCTCTGTGTATTGGCTTTTATTACTGTCTTTTGACTTGTGTTGTTTCTGTTGTTTTAAATACATAATGAAGAGAATTTTAGCTCCTAAGAGGAATGCTAGTGAATTTGTGGTTACATTTTTTTTTTTCCTTTCACTGTGCTCTATTTGGGCTAAGGAGAAGGCAGTGGCACCCCACTCCAGTACTTTTGCCTGGAAAATCCCATGGACGGAGGAGCCTGGTAGGCTGCAGTCCATGGGGTCATGAAGAGTCGGACACAACTGAGCGACTTCACTTTCACTTTTCACTTTCATGCATTAGAGAAGGAAATGGCAACCCACTCCAGTGTTCTTGCCTGGAGAATCCCAGGGACGGGGAAGCCTAGTGGGCTGCCATCTCTGGGGTCGCACAGAGTCGGACACGACTGAAGTGATTTAGCAGCAGCAGCGGCAGCATTCGGACTAAATCTGCAAGTAAGTATATCCATTATCTGCAAACTGACTTTGATTTCACTTCATGACATAGTCATTTCTGCAGATCTGTGCTTCATCATGAATTCTTTAGCTGGGCAAACTTTCTTGGTTGTGTCACAGTCTATTTCCTGGCTTATGGTAAAGTTTTAGTCCTATTAAGTCCAAATCCTAGGTTCTCTGGAATGAATACTAGCTCCACTGCTGTCTTGGAATTCCTATTTTCTCATGGTTTCAGTACTCTAGTATTTCTCTTAGTTGCCCACCAACACAATCATGCCTTGTAAAAAATATTTTTTATATTTTTGTCTCTGCCTGTAGCTATTTTGAGAACATCTTTCAACTATATCTCGTAGATAACATTTATAGAAAAAGCTTCTGCATTTTGTCTTTTAAATTTTTATTTATTTTTTTTACAGTAGGTCTTTGTTTATCTGTAAATATAGCAGTGTGTGCCTGTCAATTCCAAATTCCTTATATTGGCTTTTCTGAAAGTTTCAAGGGGAAGCTGGAGAAGGAGAGCTACCATTCACTGTGCAGGGAGACCATCAGCTTTCTTACTAGACATTTTTCTTCTCCAAAGTCCCTTTGCCTTACTTTAGCTCTCTCACCATCACAGATTCTTAGCTTATATATGGGTAGAATTAATTGGCGTTGGCCAAAGAGGAGGCCAGGAACTGATAATATGAATAAGTCAAGGATAGAGCCCATGAGCTCTTCCACATGCAAATCTACCCTTACTATATGCTTTTAAATGCAAAATGCTCTTTTTAAGCTAATGGTCTCTACTGCAGAAGTGATATAAGTGGATACTGTTGTAGTTATTGTATTTTGTCCTTATTTTATGTGACTAGTAAATTAGAATCAAATGGAAACTAAAAGTATTGCAGATTCTCAGCTGAGTAAGGGGGTAGAATTAACTGACCCTGGCTGAAGATAAGGTCTGGTCTGGGGGTGATAATTTTAAAAAATATTTTAATATATTTTAAATAAGTTTTACATATTTTAAATGAATTTCTTGCAGATATGTATCTTTTGTAAAAATGAACTTAGGTTTCTTATTTAGTCAGAGACAAAGGGAGCCTTTAATGCTAAACTTAAAAGCCTGAGTATCCAAGGATTTTATCTGTGAGCATTAAGATAATGTTTCAAGTTATGTCAGGGACTTAGCTTCTTCAAAATGATTTCACTGCTTTGATATGGAGCAGAGAGGATTTGACTAGAGAGGATCTGAAAATATAATTTGCAACACATGGGACATATTTTATTAAATACATGGGGCATCTTAAAAATGTATCTATGGAGTTTGTATTTTTTTTTCCTCATAATTCTAGAACATGGGTATTGAAACTTTCTATTTAGCACAAAAAATAAGGTTTAAATACACACTACACATAGAGTACTATTTTTAATGAGAAATGTAGTAACAGAACTCCTCAATGACTAAATGTACTTTACAGATGATGATCACATCATCTATTAGCAGAAAAAAAAAAAAAGATATATATCTTGGAATTTAATTCTACCTTTGCAAGGAAAATGCTGACTCACAAGAGTCCCTCACACTTTTCCAAAGGCACTTTCCAGATGTCCAGGGTCTGTTACTAACAGAATAAATTTGGCACTCCAGTCACTGTAAACCAGCCCTCGAGCGCTTTTAAAGACATGGACTAGAGAGTTCCTTTGGCATTAGGTAAATAACAGGTGGTGATGTCTATCAGATTAAGGAGCAGCCTCTCAGCCACTCACTCTTCCTATTATTGAGAATGGCAGGGAGTTTATTATTCTGTTGCTGTGGAGTGAGACGCCTTTTCCAAGATGACAAGGCCTGGCTTGCTGCGGTAGCTAAATGACACAGCAAGTGAGGCAAGCCTCCTCCCACTCCCTGAGGATGCTTGAGCATTCTGCTCTCTTCCCCTGCCTTGTATTAATCTTTCTGTGGATTCTCCAGACAGGCCTGGATGGAAGGACCGGCTCCTCAGTGCTCAGAATTGCTTTCTGGAACATCTGACAGGAATCAGTACTATTGTCTTACCCCTGGAGTCAATCAGGAGCAGATATGCCCCAGTATAGAAAAGCCGTGAAGATTTTATTCATCTTCACCACTGTCAGAGAAGCACACCAAATGTAGTAACACTATATATACATTTTTTTTTTCTTAGTAAAGAGTATTCCTAAAAATTGACTGTAATCATATCAGTGGTGTCTGACTCTGTGTGACCCTATGGACTGTAAGCTCCTCTGTCCCTGGGATTCTCCAGGCAAGAATACTGGAGTGGGTTGCCATGTCCTTCTCCAGGGGATCTTCCCAACCCAGGGATTGAACCCCCATCTCTTATGTCTCCTGCACTGGCAGGCAGGTTCTTTTCCACTAGTGCCAACTGGGAAGCTCAATCCAATATAATCTTTTGCAAAAAATATTTTCTGACTCATAGACAAATCAAATTAGATTTATAGGTAATTTAATTTGACATTGGTTAGAATTACATTATGAATAAACCTAGATAATGTAGACAATTGATTTTATTTAAATCAGAATTTCTGAGACACTAATGTTATGATCTTTAATTTGAGCTATGTAAGTGTTATAGTACAATAAACTCATAAATTCAGATCAGTTGAATGAAAAGATAAACTAATATATGTATTTTGATAATTATGTAAAGGAATACTAAGTTAAAGTATATCATCATGTATGTGCTTAGTCGCTTCCATCTCTTTGCAGCCTCAGGTACTGTAGCCTGCCAGGGTCCTCTGTTCATGGAATTTTCCAGGCAAGAATACTAGAGTGGATTGCCATTTCCTTCTCCAGGGGATCTTCCTGACCCAGAAGTCAAACCCCCATCTTTTATATTTCCTGTCTTGGCAGGCAGATTCTTCACCACTGTGCCATCTGGGAAGCCCCTATACTATCCTAGACCAATTTGATATCATTTTATAAAATGTAAAACTTCATCTGGGCTGTAATTAAGATGCCAACTGTTTACTTGAATACCAGCACAAAAAATTGGTTAAAATTATTTGAAGAAATTTTGTTCCACAATAAAGATGAGCAAGGTGTTAAATCCCTGACAGAAAATTCATACCCATCACCAAGGCTGTCAGGAATAATATAGTCTTACCACACTCTTTTGCTCCACTGTTCTTTGGGTTTTCCTAAAATATGTGTCAGATGGCACTGCCTCGGTCTTTCATGCACTTGTCATGCATGTTTCCATCACCACATTGTGATTCTGTTTTCTCTCTCTATAGCAATGTAAGGTGGAGAAGGAAATGGCAATCCACTCCAGTATTCTTGCCTGGAGAATCCCACGGACGGAGAAGCCTAGTAGGTTACAGTCCACGGGGTCGCAAAGAGTCGGACACGACTGAGCGACTGAACTGAACTGAGCAATGTAAGGACAAGAGATGAGACTCAATTTTATGTGCTGCCTTGACATCTGGTGAATCCAGGAGGGGTCTCAGGTGGACTAACTGCACGTTCATCTCTCCATTATGCTCGTACCTGTAAAGGCCTATAGTCAGACAACCTCCTTATCAAAGAGATTGAGCACAGATTTTACTTATTCCAAAGCAGTGGGGTTAAGTTTTCTGCCAACCCACAGAACTATCCAAATAAATCAACTGTACCTTGCAAACAGGAGTCAAGGGTCCCCTCACCCTCTTGATGCCACAAAGCCTGCCTTCCACAGCTCCCAGCAGTTCACTCTGTTCCCAAGTGTAACCCTTGTGTGGCTCCAGGGTATGGACATGGTTTGGACACACATGGACATACAAACACATGGTTTGAATCCTTTCCCCCAAGTTCTGAGTATATGTGATTACCAATCCATTGCTGATGATGTTCCCTGTTGGCTCAAGCAGTAAAGAATCTGCCTGCAAAGCAGTAACCACAGGAAACAGAGGTTCTATCTCTGGGTGGGGAAGATCCCTTGGAGGAAGAAATAGCAACCCACTTCAGTGTTCTTCCTTGGAGAAATCCCATCAACAGCGGACCTTGGGGGGCTATAGTCCCTGGGGTCACAAAGAATTGGACACACCTGAAGTGACTTAGCCCAACCTGCTGTTTCTTCTGTGCACTGTTGGATATTGTGTATTTGGTCATCCCCATCACCCTAGGAGGTGTGTCCCTCCTTCACTAAATGCACGGATAGGAAGTGATTAAAACATGCATGTATTCTTCTCCGCACATCCTTTATGCTCAGTTCTAGTTCTTCCTTTTAAAAAAAGTCTTCCTCATACAGTGTAAGACACTTTAATCGTTTGCTCATATTCCAACTTAACTTCCATGCCCCTAATTTCAGCCCTTCTAATATAGTGTTTCATCCTACTGTAGAAACAATATGACCTCGTGTCTCCTTCCTGCATGAGATTGTAATATCTTTAGACTAGCCACTGTGTCTGTTGCTCCTGTTCTGTACAGTCCATAAACTGAATATTTAGTCAGCAATTGCAGAACCAAACCAATGTGGGGATAATAAAGCCAGATGGTGTATTTCTACCCTAGACCTCACCTTCACTTCTAATCTAGCACATCTTTTTTGAGTCTTGCTTTTGAATCATGAGTGAAATGAGTATGTATTCCCCATGACTATTAGAATAAAACAAATTATTGAAAGTATATGTTCCATTGATAGTGAGTTCATTGTATTATTTTTGAATAATGGGGACAGAATAGTTTAATATTATGTGTTAATATTAATTTCATTATTGTTTTCTGCTTTTTCTCTAGATACATTTTTTTTTTCCTCTTGCTGGCTCCAGATCTCAATTTTCAATTACATCCAAACACTAAGCTGAGTTTTTGAATTACAGCTATTCCTTTTCTGTATTCTCCTTCTTGGTAAACAGATCGTGTATTAAGTCTGAGCTTAATTTATAGTTTATACTACTATATACTAGAGTTTTAATACTATAAATTATAGCTTATATAGTTTTTCCTACTTTATAGTGAGCAACCCCAGCCTCTTACTGAAACAGTAGTTCCATGTTTATTTTGTGCATAAATTTATGTAAGGGTGTAACACCATCACTTCAAACTCTTTATTTCAAAACTTAACTCATATTTTCTTTTCAACAGCTTGTTTCTCACCTTATTTTTTCAAAACAATATAAACACTCCACTAGTTATTTAGCCTAAAACCTTGGAATCATTTTAAAAATATTTTCTCTTCCGTTTTTGTATAATCACATAACTAGTAAAATTTCCTGGCTCTAGTAAAATTTCCTGGCTCAAAATACAAAGATTGGATTGACTGAAAAAAAAAAAAATTCTATATGAAAGAGGAGGTTTTTATTGGCTTAACAAATAGTAGTTATTGGAAAGCAGAACATGTATTTTATATATTTACATGCAGCATTCTCATTTACCCACATTTGATTGCTATTGTGAGCAAAAGGGACAAGTTATTAATTTTTTGTTAGTTTTTCTTCTCAAGTAAGCTTGCTCAACTTGACGAGTGAGCCAATTCCTAGACAGACTGATAAGAAGTCCAGGGTCCCCAGAGAGGAGAAAGAGGTCTGGGGCTCTTGAAGTGGAGATAGGGGTCTGGAATTCTCAAGGAGGAAGGACAAATGTTTTTTTTTCCTCCACATTCCTTAGTCTTAGTCACATAAAATGTTTTTACCTTTAAGCCTGGAACAGATGATTACACAACTAACTTGGTTTGGACTCAATTCAGTTCAGTTGCTCAATCATGTCCGACTCTTTGCAACCCCATGAATCGCAGCACACCAGGCCTCCCTGTCCATCAGCAATTCCCGGAGTTTGCCCAAACCCATGTCCATCGAGTTGGTGATGCCATCCAGTCATCTCATCCTCTGTCATCACCTCCCCTCCTGCCCCCAATCCCTTCCAGCATCTGGGTCTTTCTCAACGGTCAACTCTTTGTATGAGGTGGCCAAAGTATTGGAGTTTCAGCTTCAGCACCAGTCCTTCTAATGAACACCCAGGACAGATCTCATTTAGGATGGATTGGTTAGATCTCCTTGCAGTCCAAGGGACTCTCAAGAGTCTTCTCCAACACCACAGTTCAAAACCATCAATTCATCGGTGCTCAGCTTTCTTTACAGTCCAACTCTCAGATCCATACATGACTACAGGAAAAACCATAGCCTTGACTAGATGGACCTTTGTTGGCAAAGTAATGTCTCTACTTTTTAACATGCTGTCTAGGTTGGTCATAACTTTCCTTTCTAGGAGTAAGCGTCTTTTAATTTCATGGCTGCAGTCACCATCTGCAGTGATTTTGGAGCCCAGAAAAATAAAATCAGCCACAGTTTCCCTGTTTCCTCATCTATTTGCCATGAGTGATGGGACCAGATGCCATGATCTTAGTTTTCTGAATGTTGAACTTTAAGCCAACTTTTTCACTCTCCTCTTTCATTTTCATCAAGAGGCTTTTAGTTCTTCTTCACTTTCTGCCATAAGGGTGGTGTCATCTGCATATCTGAGGTTATTAATATTTCTCCCAACAATCCTGATTCCAGCTTGTGCTTCCTCCAGCCTAGCATTTCTCATGATGTACTCTGCATATAATTTAAATAGCAGGGTGACAATATACAGCCTTGACGTACTCCTTTTCCTATTTGGACCCAGTCTGTTGTTCCATGTCCAGTTCTAACTGTTGCTTCCTGAGCTGCATACAGGTTTCTCAAGAGGCAGGTTAGGTGGTCTGGTATTCCCAGAAAATTCTATTTCAGAATTTTCCACAGTTTATTGTGATCCACACAGTCAAAGGCTTTGGCATAGTCAATAAAGCAGAAATAGATGTTTTTCTGGAACTCTCTTGCTTTTTCCATGGTCCAGAGAATGTTGGCAATTTGATCTCTAATTCCTCTGCCTTTTCTAAAACCAGCTTGAACATCAGGAAGTTCACGGTTCACATATTGCTGAAGCCTGGCTTGGAGAATTTGAGCATTACTTTACTAGCATGTGAGATGAGTGCAATTGTGTGGTAGTTTGAGCATTCTTTGGCATTGCCTTTCTTTGGGATTAGAATGAAAACTAACCTTNTAAAACCAGCTTGAACATCAGGGAGTTCACGGTTCATGTATTGCTGAAGCCTGGCTTGGAGAATTTTGAGCATTACTTTACTAGCATGTGAGATGAGTGCAATTGTGTGGTAGTTTGAGCATTCTTTGGCATTGCCTTTCTTTGGGATTAGAATGAAAACTAACCTTTTCCAGTCCTGTGGCCACTGCCCAGTTTTCCAAATTTCATGACATATTGACTGTAGCACTTTCACAGCATCATCTTTCAGGATTTGAAATAGCTCAACTGGAATTCCATCACCTCCACTAGCTTTGTTTGTAGTGATGCTTTCTAAGGCCCACTTGACTTCACCTTCCAGGATGTCTGGCTCTAGGTGAGTGATCACACCATCGTGATTATCTGGGTCATGAAAATCTTTTTTGTACAGTTCTTCTGTGTATTTCTTGCCACCTCTTCTTAATATCTTCTGCTTCTGTTAGGTCCATACCATTTGTCCTTTATCAAGCCCATCTTTGCATGAAATGTTCCCTTGGTATCTCTAATTTTCTTGACGAGATCTCTAGTCTTTCCCATTTGTTGTTTTCCTCTATTTCTTTGAGTTAGACCATTCAGGTATGACCTAAATCAAATCCCTTATGATTATTCAGTGGAAGTGAGAAATATATTTAAGAGATTAAATCTTTGACTTTGCACTAAGGATTATATAGCAGCAATGTATCCTGCTTGAGGACAGTTTCTCCTTCCTGAGGGCCTTCTGGCTAATCCTGTTATCTTGAAATGTGGACTGTGGGAATGGGTCTAGTAAGATCTTTGCAACCTCTGGACATTCTTTTGATTCATTGTAATAACTAGTTGGAGAGTATATAACTCCATTGCTAACACTGGCAAGGGGGGTACTCTTTCTGCCCCCCTTCTGATGTCTATGTCAGAAGCTTTCTATTTCCGTTTTATACTTTAATAAAACTCTATTGCACAAAAGCTCTGAGCGATCAAGCCTGCTTTCTGGCCCTGGATAGAATTCTTCTCCTCTGGAGGCCAAGAATTCCGGCATCTTTCATGGTTCATCAACAACCTTTCATTGATATTGTTTACAAAGCCATTTATATCAAATATGCAAATAATTTATATGCACTTAATCTCCCTAAAATTAATTATGACCTAAAGAAAAGTAGCAGTATATGTAAGCAATGTTTATTAATACCACAGGGAAAAAAAGAAAAATAATAAGCATGACTTTGGTTTATTGTCTTTCTTTTATTTATTTATTTATTTGAATTAGAGGCTGATTATTTCACAATATTTTGAAATGATTGGGGAAAATTCTTCATACAATCATTTTTGGTATCCTTTTTCGCTTTTTTGTTCATAACCAGAGAAATGTCAACTTTAAAGCATGAATAGAATATGGAAAAAATTTTAATGTAACAATGTTATATCTGTGAAATGCAATGTAAAGTGTTGAATTGTTTCTCCTACTTGTCCTCTCAGAAGCAAACACTAAAATATAAATACAAATATGCCAATTGTATAGGTTTTTGTCTATGGCAAATATCATAAGTAACCCACGCTGTATCTCAAAAGAAAACTAATGATTTTTAATATGATTTGATTGGAAAATATTTGCAACAGTGTTTCCATATGTCAGCTGTGACTTGGGTTCTGTATTTTAATACTGATAAGTATCTGCAGCATGTAAACTATATAATAGACTATGACTTGTTCTGAGGTTAGGCGTATACCTGAATGCAAATTAACATAATGAATTCTGAAGTAACATATAAATTACAGTTTCCCACAAGTAGATATCATCAAGGATATCTAATTCCTATGTTTACATGATGATAATTAGTTAAGTACAAAAAGGTGTTATTTGTTGTACACCATTAGCATTATTTTTTTACTTTATAATTGAATCATGGACTTTGGTAACATGTTTTCAAGGAAAATAAGATAGACCTTTTTAAAGGAAATGTCTACAAAATCTTTTAAGGAACGTTAAAAATAACAAATATAAACACAATAAAATTGAATCAAAGAACAGTCCTTTAATATAGTTTAGACTACTGATGTTAAAATTGAATACAAAATGGAAACTGGACTTGAGAATTTTCTGAATAGAAAAGAACATTTTAAACACATTCACAAAACTAAATCTATCTTATTTCATGAACAGAAACATAATTTATGTTATTCCTTGTAAAAAACCTCTGAAAAATCATAAAGTAGACTTGTCTTCCCCAAATTGGTATAAGATGATCACTTTTAACTGATCCCCTGCTGTCTGGAGAGATCCATTTTAATAACCAATCATTGGAAAGGGTAAACAACTTCCTCATTTTCACTCTATAAACCTCTTATAACTTCATGCCCTAGAGGTCATGAAGTTTTTATTTTTGAAGGCTCCTTATTCACAAACTGTTCTTATATGCACAGTAAACTTTCACTAAATACTATTCCTTAATTTGGGGGCTTTAATTTTGCCATTTCTGGATTTTTTTACAGTTTCTGGCATCAGAAATGGGATTTAAAGAAGACCCCCAATGACTCAGAGGACAGAGAGCAAGCAGGTGCCTATGCCCTCAGAGCCCATTCATCTCACTGCTTTCTCACCAACCCTGGAATTGGAGGGTAAGTCTCTCTTCAATCAGAGATCCACTCTCCTTGTGTTTAGAGCTCTCTGATTTCAATGAGCATACTTGTATTTTGTTTGTTGAAGTTTCTTTTTATCCTGCCCTAAAGGTGGTCTGGGAAACACGTGATTCCCTATGTCTTGGGACAGCTATTGGAAAACACGCGCCCTCATGGTTAAGATGTCTAGGGATTCTAAAGGCGAAAATGGATTTCACTGAGTCTAAGACTATTTCGTTTTGTTTTTTTTCATCTCTTTCAAAAACAACTGCTTCCTAGAGGTATACCTATTATGGACCAGAATCTTGTGCCTCTTTGGTATATGGGTAAACGTCTGGATAATTTGCAGTTATAACAGCCACTTTTGGGAAACTTGAATTTAGATTGGCACACTTTAAGGGGCATCTTTGTAAAGAGACATCTCAAATTTCTAGGAGACAGTGTGGAATGCAACCTTTGAAAGGTAGAGGTTTCTAAAAGACAAATGACTCCAAAAATAGTTTCTCTCTAAAGGAATCTTTACAATGTGTAGATAAAGAATCTTCAGTTACAGGACTTTGGTCAAAACATATACACTACTATATTTAAAATAGATAACCAAAAAGGATCTACTATACAGCATAGGGAACTCTGCTCAATATTCTATAATAACCTAAATAGGAAAAGGTTTTGAGAAAGAATGTATGTGTATTTATATATACCTATATATATATATATGTATACACACACACACACACACATATATATAAACCACATTTCTGTACATCTAAAGGTAACACATCATTGTAAATCAACTATAGTCCAATATAAAAACAAAACAAAACATTTTGGCCATCTGAGCAGTTAGTCTTAACCTGTTAGTCTGTCAGCCAGAAGCACAATTTAGATCCAGATATTCTTTTGAGTTTTGTATTATTGTACCTCAGTTCAGTTCAGTTCAGTCGCTCAGTCATGTCCGACTCTTTGCAACCCCATGAATCGCAGCACGCCAGGCCTCCCTGTCCATCACCATCTCTCGGAGTTCACTCAGATTCACGACCATCGAGTCCGTGATGCCATCCAGCCATCTCATCCTCAGTCGTCCCCTTCTCCTCCTGCCCCCAATCCCTCCCAGCATCAGAGCCTTTTCCAATGAGTCAACTCTTCGCATGAGGTGGCCAAAGTACTGGAAGTTCAGCTTTAGCATCGTTCCCTCCAAAGAAATCCCAGGGCTGATCTCCTTCAGAATGGACTGGTTGGATTTCCTTGCAGTCCAAGGGACTCTCAAGAGTCTTCTCCAACACCACAGTTCAAAAACATCAATTCTTTGGCACTCAGCCTTCTTCACAGTCCAGCTCTCACATCCATACATGACAATTGGAAAAACCATAGCCTTGACTAGATGGACCTTTGTTGGCAAAGTAATGTCTCTGCTTTTCAATATGCTATCTAGGTTGGTCATAACTTTTCTTCCAAGGAGTAAGCGTCTTTTAATTTCATGGCTGCAGTCACCATCTGCAGTCAGACATGACTAAAATTTAAAGATGAAGGCTCTAAAATTTTAGCTTATGTCTGCTATATGTTTTTGCATATTTATGTACATATGTATATTATATATAATCATATTTTAAAATCAGTTCCATTGAATTGGCTTAAAAATAAATACCTATGTAGATTAAGTATTCCTAAAACACCCAGAAATATGGAAACTAACACAAATTTTTCTCAGGTTCACATGACCTGGTATAATCTTTGATAAATAAAAAGCTAATTTAAGTTTGTTGATTTAATATTCACACTCATTCTCAATATTAAATATAATACAAATATACAACTTTTTCTACCCGGGTTTACTAGTCAAAAATAAACTCATATTGAGGCTTCCTTGGTGGCTCAGATGGTAAAGAATCTGCCTGCAGTATGACAAACCAGAGTTTGATCCCTGGATTGGGAAATGGCTATCCATTCCAGTATTCTTGCCTGGGAAATCCATGGACAGAGGAGCCTGGCAGTCTCCAATCCATGGGTAACAGAGTCAGACATGACTAAGCAACTAACACTTTCACTTTCATTTTTATGTTACAAAATTTGTCAACGAGAAAGCTAAGATGATGGCTAACTGATATCTAATCTAAGCATTGTTGTGAAAAATATGTAATGTAAATAAATGTAATAAAGTAAAGGTTCATATTAAGTTAAACTGAAAAAATTAATATTCATTGAATATCTAGATTATTTCCAAATAAGATAATATGCTATGATTTCAGAGGCATTAATTACTGAACATAAATTTAAATTTGTCTACTTTTGACTTCTCGATATTTTTAGAGAAACAAAAGATATGTGAGTCTATTAATAAATATGTTATACACTTTAAAAGTTGTATTATTAAAAAACATGTCTCTAAAATATAAGTTTTATAATTAATGTATTTATCAAACTTGCTAATCTACTATAGGATGCTAACATATGATAGCATTCCCTACTTCCTAGCTTTAACCGGGAAGTGAAGTACATATAGTTAAAATATGTTATCAATTTGTAAAAATACAGCTGTTGTTGTTCAGTTGCTAAGTCATATCTGACTCTTTGCGACCCCATGGACTCCAGCACTCCAGGCCTCCCTGTCCTTCACTATCTCCCAGAGTTTGCTCAAACTCATGTCCATTGAGTCAGTGATGCCATCCAACCATCTCATCCTTTTTCACCCCCCTTTTCCTCCTTCCCTCAGTCTTTCCCAGCATCAGGGTCTTTTCCAGTGAGGTTGGCTCTTTGCATCAGGTGGTCAGAGCATGGGAGCTTCAACTTCAGCATCAGTCCTTCCAATGAATAGTCAAGGTTGATTTCCTTTAGGATTGACTGGTTTGATCTCCTTGCTATCCAAGGGACTCTCCGGAGTCTACTCCAGCACCACAGTTCAAAAGCATCGATTCTTTGGCACTCAGCCTAGAAAGAGTAAGGGAGAAGGGAAACAACTTTGTATACAAGGTAAGGGAAGAAAATGGGATGTATATTTTTCATATAAAGGGTATGCAAGGAATATAGAATGCATTTTTGTCAAGGAAAAGAGAGTAGTGTTATCTAAAGTAAAATGACTCATTGTTCTAGAATTAGAAAGCAAAAGAATAAGACAAAACTCATATGGATACAGAAACTTGGAGAATATGATACAGATTTAGTGTTAGCAAACTGGCCCGCAGGCCAAATCCGGTGCACCCTGGGTTTTTATAGACAGAAGTTTATTGGAATAGAGCCACGCATTCATTGGCTACTTACTGTCTATGGCTGGTTTCGCAGTGGAATGGCGGAGTTAAGTAGTCCTGATGGACAAGAAATGACCGGCAACACCTGAAATATTGACCAGGTAGCTTTTTACAGAAAAGGTGGATGACTCTTCATCCAGACTCCACAAGAGCCAAATCATGACAGACACAAAAACATTTCACTTCATTAACTTTAGGGGTAAATTCTTATTTCCAGTTTCATTGGTAATCCAATAATAGCTTCACAAGAAATTCCAGGTTTTAGGTGATACTTAGAGACTTCAGTTTTACATAGTCACTCACTTCACTTTAGAGACTTCAGTTTTACATACTACATACATGTTTAGGAAGCTATAGCTTTTTCAGGACAATACAGTTATCTATGAATTTTATGAATTCAATTTGTTATATCCCTGTTCTCAAAAGAAGAGCATTTTTTCTAGGTTACAAGGCCCATAAAGTTCAGAAGGATCCCTGTAAAAGGGATATGGTTTTACCAATATCCAAACATACTGGTTGGATTTTAGTAATGTATTTAAAAAAAAAAAAATTTTTTTTTTTTTTTTTGGAGAGGTGATGTAGTTGGAGGAAGAGACTGTACTGTGTGTGGTTTTCAATAAATTTACCTCAACTATTAGTGTTTATGGTACATATTGTATTAGCACATGTATTCCTTAATGGGAACGCTATAATCAAAGCTTTTGCATGTAAAGAAGCTCTTTAGTCCTTCTTCACTTTCTGCCAGAAAGGTGGTGTCATCTTCATATCTGAGGTTACTGATATTTCTCCCAGCAATCTTGATTCCCGCTTGTGCTTCCTCCAGCCCAGTGTTTCTCATGATGTAACTGCATATAAGTTAAATAAGTAGGGTGACAACATACAGCCTTGAAGTACTCTTATTCCTATTTGGAACCAGTGTGTTGCTTCATGTCCAGTTCTAACTGTTGCTTCCTGACCTGCATACAGGTTTCTCAAGAGGCAGGTCAGGTGGTCTGGTATTCCCATCTCTTTCAGAATTTTCCACAGTTTATTGTGATCCACACAGTCAAAGGCTTTGGCATAGTCAATAAAGCAGAAATGGATGTTTTTTTCTGGAACTCTCTTGCTTTTTCTATGATCCAGCGGATGTTGGCAATTTGATCTCTGGTTCCTATGCCTTTTCTAAAACCAGCTTGAACATCTGGAAGTCACAGTTCATGTATTGCTGAAGCCTGGCTTGGAGAATTTTGAGCAGTACTTTACTAGTGTGTGAGATGAGTGCAATTGTGCAGTAGTTTGAGCATTCTTTGGTATTGCCTTTCTTTGGGATTACAGGACAAAGTATTGTTAAAAATACAAGGTTGCAACTGATACATAGTCAGTGAGAAACACCAGTCAGTAATTCATATGGACAGAGGGATCAATTTATAAAAGACTTCATAAAGGAGATGAAATTTAAGAATAAAAGCCAGTTGCTTGAATTTCAACATTCTTTGACTGGAAGTTGATAGTAATAAAACTCAGGAGTTTTGTAACTTTCAGCTCTAGATTTCTTGTGCTAGATAATCTATTTGTTTCTTTGTTTACTATTTTATTCTGTTGTGTTCATGGCCTGTGTTGTCTAGCTGTATCATCTGCATTCTGAAATAATACCCTTGAGGCTAAAAATCTTAGTTGTGAAACTTATTTTCACATGATGCTACATAAAAATTTCCATGTGATAAATTAATGTGTAAAAACCATGAAAAGGCATGCAAATGTCTATATTTCATATATTCGGAAGAGGCTATTAAAGCTATTGTGTGTGTGTTATTTAGCATAATTTAAACCATTGTGATATACAGAACCAAATTGTGTATGGGCTCAAACACACTGAACCTTTATTTGCAACACAAGACTAAGTTTTTCTACAATTGTCTTTCAAGGACTAGGGTTTTTTTTTATCATGGGCCTTCACCATCTCCTTGGTGATCATCATTTTCTTCATCAAATAGAAGCATGGTGAAAAAAGTAAAAAGGGCTACTTGTTATAAGTCTTACAAAGAAATTGTACTTTCCACTTCCACTCACATTCTATTGGCTAGAATTATGCCACACAGCCAAGTTTATCTACAAAAAAGGCTGTGAATGTCTTTAATTGGATATTCAAGAAAAAGAGGTGATGAATTTGTACTAAACAGGTAAGTGTTTTTCCCTTAGCCACCATCAGTGCAGTTAATTTTTCAAGTCTAAATCTCTGCACTTATTGACACTATTATCTCTGAGAAATACCTGTACTCTAGCTACTGCTGAGACAAAATAAGCTTGTGTTGACAGCCATGTAATAGCTTTCAAAGCCTCAACTGAAAGAAATACTATTTGTGGAGGACTTTGTGTAATCATTCTATTCATCTCGGGCAGTGCTTCTTAATCATGGGTGAGTTTGCCTTCCTCCACAGGGAATATTTGACAATATTTAGGTACATTTTAGGTTGTCACAATTAGGAGAGTGAAGCTGCTGGCATCTAGCGGGTTGAGGCCAGAAATGCTGATAAACATTTAGGGCACAGTTCTTCCCAGCAAATAAATACCAAGCTCAATATGTTAATAGTACTGAAGTTGAGAAGCCCTACTCTCTATATTCTGGCTCTTCACTCAAAGTGAAGCTATACCATTAGAAATGTATAAGTCATCTTATAACAGTGTATTAGTATATTGTGTATACTCTGCCATATTGATTACTCCATGATGTACTCCAGGGTTCCCAGGTGGTGCTAGGGGTAAAGAACCCACCTGCTAGTGCAGGGGATATAAAGACGTGGGTTCAATCCCTAGGTCAGGAAGGTACCCTGGAGGAAGGCATGGCAACCCACTCCAGTATTCTTGCCTGGAGAATCCCATGATCAGAGGAGCCTGGCAGGCTACAGTCCACAGGATTGCAAAGAGTCAGACACGACTGAAGTGACTTACTACAGTACATGGTTTCTACGCCAATAGGATACCTTTGGACTATATTGGCAGATGTGACAAGAAATTATGCAGTTTACCTGTATATTTATTATAAAGGAGGTATATTGCATAGGATTAATTCTTTGAGGAGTTGTAGTACTCCTCAAAATAAATATCAGAGATATGAATTTCTTCTGCTTTTATGTCCTGGCTGTTATATATAGTGCTTCAGTGAACACTGGGGTACATGAATCTTTTCAAATTGTTTTTTCCAGATATATGCCCAGTAGTGGGATTGAAGAATAATGTTTTAATTTTTTTTTTTTTTTAATGAACCTCCATACTGTTGAAAATAATTTTTAGAGCAGTGTGGGTTAAAAAGTAAGTGAATGAATTAAATAGAAATGATAAAGAGACCTTATTGTCACAGAATTTGTACTTCCTAATAAATAGTGTTCAGTATGGAAGCATTCAGATTAACTTGTCTAATGTTGCATGATATATAGCAGGACCAGGAAATGAGAAAAAATAAATCAAGTCAACATATGATTTTACTTTTTTTTGCTAAGTCACTTCAGTCATGTCCGACTCTGTGCGACCCCATAGACGGCAGCCCACCAGGCTCCCCCATCCCTGGGATTCTCCAGGCAAGAACACTGGAGTGGGTTGCCATTGTCTTCTCCAATGCATCAAAGTGAAAAGTGAAAGGGAAGTCTCTCAGTCATGTCAGACTCTTAGCAACCCCATGGACTGCAGCCCACCAGGCTCCTCTGTCCATGGGATTTTCCAGGCAAGAGTACTAGAGTGGGGTGCCATTGCCTTCTCATGATTTTACTTTGCGTGCTAAGTGGCTTCAGTCATGTCCGACTCTTTGCAACCCCATGGACTGTAGCCCGCCAGGCTCCTCTGTCCGTGGGATTCCCCAGGCAAGAATACTGGAGTAGGTTGCCATTTCCTTCTCCAGGGTATCTTCCTGACCCAGGGATCAAACCCATGTCTCATGAGGCTCCTGCACTGAAGGCAGATTCTTTACTGCTGAGCCACCAGGGAAGCTCCTAAGATGATGTGGTAGAGTACAAATAATACGTGATTTAGATTCAGAATACAGAGTTTTGAGTCTTAAATTCTGCCTAACCTCTAAACCTTATCTGTTGTGGAGATCAAATGTATCCAAAAGTGTTTTGTGAGTGATCAGTAAAAAGTGCTCAACAAGTAACTAGTTGTTTGGACCTGGCTAAATTGGTAAATTGAAATCTGGATTATATATATCTGGTTGGTTGGGGATAGATTTCCTAGTCATGTGAAATATAGTAATATATATCCCAAAAGGCAGCAGAGACAATACCCATTATTCCCAACTACTCTCTTTTTCTGCTTTTATTGAGTGAAACATCCAAGCTTTAATCAAATCAGTTTAATTTAATCATCATTCTCTTTAGAATATGCTAAATTAGGGTTAAATATCTTTTTAAACATATACTCTTACATCATTGTAATTATCAGATAATGTTTCAATATTCTCCAGAGTAGCTGATTTTCATTCTCTCCTCCAACATTGCACAGACTTGTGTAACCTAATGAATTATTGAATGTATATATGGCTACACAAATACAAATATTTTAAGCTCTTCATGATTTGCTGTGCAGTTTAAATCCAAGTGCTATTTTCAAAATGTTCTAGGTTTTATTTAAAAAACACAAGCTGTCCTTTGGAATATTTATATACATTTTAAACTAAAATTCACAGACTGGCAGGCTGTTTTCTTTGGGCTGCATAGCACTTTAATTTTTAAAATACTTTTAAAATTATTTGATATCTTTTAAAAATTGGCATATTTCTGGCAGGATAATCAGCCATGTTAGGGTTCTTTTTTCCAGATGGCATCAATCACCCAAAGATCAATTTTAACTGGAACTCTTTCCATTTAACCACAGACTCTGCCAAGTTTACTTATTTCATTACCTTACTGGATCCTGTAAGTACCTCTTCTTAATGACTCACTCCCCACCCCGTGGCCACAAATAAAAAAAAAAAAAGTAGATAAATTTTGAGTATTTGGTTTTTATTAATGGCATTGGATGTAACAATGGCAGTACTGAGTCTGGTAACATGTGATTGCAGAAGTAAAAGATGATCTGGATACTGTTTCATTATTTCATCTGGCCTGCATGTGAGGACAAATGAGTGCTGGTAGTCATGGAGAAGGAAATGGCAACCCACTCCAGTGTTCTTGCCTGGAGAATCCCAGGGACGGGGGAGCCTTGTGGGCTGCCATCTATGGGGTCGCACAGGGTCGGACACAACTGAAGCGACTTAGCAACAGCAGCAGCAGCAGTCATGGAGAGCTTTGTTTCTATTTCAGATTTGTCTGCCCTAAACATAGTGTTCAGCCTGGGTATCATGTGCTTAGCTCACCAAGCTATCTCAGAAATGCATCTTTCTGACTGCAAATGACAGATTCTCCTTCCTTCTCTACCTTTCCCTCTCAGAATTAACATCTACCAAATGAAAGTGAAGCTCTAGAGTTTATGGATGGCCTCTGATCATGAACCTTGTCACCCTTTGGTAGGAATTTTAGAAAGCATCATGGAAAATCAGTCTAGATGCCTCAGAGAAGAATTCACAGCTATTGAAGAGGATGAAGTTGGGGATTTTAGATTGATGAGAACTTTGTGATCAAATCCACTGACAGATTGTAAAATAAGATCATGATGGCACTTGACTTGATATCCTATACACATATTCAGGAAAAATAGCACTTTTAAAAGAGTACATAACATGCAAGATTGCAAAGAGTAAAGTTAGTCATTTAAAAAATTGATGGCTGTTTATAATGAAATCCAGAGGAAATGCTTAAAAATCATGTCATGATGACCCATATGCTCTGATGTGTGAGCCAAAAATTAGGCTCTCACATTCTCACAGGCAATCAAAAAAAAGGAGAAACCTGCCCAGGGATATAACCCAGAGCCTCTAAAAGATATAAACAAAGTGATTGCTCAAAAAACTCATATTTGTTTTTTTACAGGGAATTTATCCCAGTGGTCTCTGTAAACAAAATGTGTTGCAATGAATGTAAGGAAAGGAGCAGTGACTTACTGGCAGAAGAAGGGCCTGCATTGACCCAGCTTCAAACTGGGCTTTCACCCCTGGATGTATCACCCTCCCATGGGCCCTAGAGGAGAGCTGGCCTCAGGCACCTCCTCTCCAAGCATCCTGGCTAGTGTCACCTCCCCTGCTGGTGGAGTTATCAGCTACCCCTCCTTATGCATTCTCCTGTTCAGTGCTGAGCCCAGCAGAGAGGGCTGAGCAACAGAGGTTCCTCACACTTTGCTTCCCCACCCGAGGATACTCCAAGGCTTATGGTTTTTCTACAGCTTTCCAGAGGGGGCCACAGAGAGGGGACCTGACAACAAAGAGATTAGATTCCCCCCTTAAAAAATCCATATGGTATATTTACATATTCATTTCATGGTATCATTTCTTATTCTGAATTTTAGCATGAGCTAGTGCCATAACATCAGTGTGATTAGTAGTGCTTCCAGTGGCTGGGAGAATGAGAGTTTTGCCCTTCTGATGATCTGAATAGGTACAATGTGAAACATTTCAAGCTGTCTACTTTCAAGATGATTTCTCTCAACTGACCCTGGGATAAGATGGGGTGACAGGTGACTGAGGAGCAGCTCTTCTGTTGAGTAAAAGCACACACCCTTCAATTGACTCTTGACTGGAGTTGAGGTCAGTGATCCCTTGTGTAAGTGGGAGACCAAGAAAACTGTGCTAAAGACCACTGTCAACTCTACAAAGAGGAGGAAAAGATAGGGTCAATATTCTCTACAAGTAATTGTAGAGAATCTGCTTTTATGCATAGGTGAAATTATGATAAAAGTTCTATGCCATATAGCTTAGCCAGGAATGATTTCAGTTTTCAGAAAAACATAAAGGTTGTTATAGTCATACATCCTCCTTCATAATAACAATACTGCCAACAAAATTCATATTAAATATTGATATTTTGATATTTTAATTAGAAAGCATCTACTAGAAATAATTGATTAACTTTTGGAGTAGCTCATCTGTGTTCTTTCTTTATGAAATAATTACCTGGCAGAATTGTCTGTCTAAGACATTTCTGGGTTAAGACAACAATACAATATCATTTGTTAATAAATAATGTTTATGTTCTTTTCCTTTGATAATGGGGTGAACAGTTTATGCATAGACTATCTAGAACAGTATGTTAAATTATGGAAAGACAAAAATGAAAAGTAGAGGATACATTAATGAGATTTAAAAGTATTGATGGCCATTCAAAATCCTTTTTAAAAACTATTATAATACAGTTATAAAGTTACTACTCACTCCCCATAAGAGAAATAGAGGAAATATTATACCCACTGGAAACTGCTTGCTAAATATCCAGAACTTAATATGTTAACTTTTTGGTTATTTGGAAGGGCATAAAAATCTTATTGGAACTGATTTTTTACTTAAAGTGTTGTTTGTTTAGTCAGCTCACTCACTTCTGAGGTCATAGTCCTAATGATCTTGAAATCAGATTTTGATTGCATCTGACAAATTTTTCATGTTCTTTAGGATTCAAGATACTGTGCCAGATGCTGAACACAATGGATATGTCATGATCTTAAATGAGTCTTCCCTTTTAGCAAACAAAATAAATCTGTAATGCATGGTGACTCATAGAATAGCCCTCTCATCAGAATACCTGGTTTCACTTCTGACCACTTCCATTTAGCTGTTTGACTTTGGAAAATTAGTTTGAAATCTCTTTGGTTTCAATGTCTTCATCAAAAATATGAAGATAATAATAATGTACTTCTCTTAAGCAATAATCCCTGTAAGTGAAAGTGAAAGCCGCTCATTCGTGTCCAACTCTTTGTGACCCCATGGACTATGCAGTCCATGGAATTCTTCAGGCCAGAATACTGGAGTGGGTAGCCATTCCCTTTTCCAGGGTATCTTCCTAACCCAGAGATTGAATCTTGGTCTTCTGCAATGCAGTGGGTTCTTTACCAGCTGAATCACCAGGGGAAGCCCAATCCCTGTAAAGCCTCAGTACATTTCAACTGTTGATTATTTGTTATTACTATTATTGTTATTGCTGACCTTTTACAACTAGCTTTCCATACTTTGGTGTGTGTTCACAATACATAATTGTTATGCAGTATAACATTTAAAACACAAATAATTAACAACCAAGCACTCAATCGGTGGGGATGTCTTGAGTCTCCTAGGGAAGAACAGCTGACTATCTCATAAGACCCACTCTGTGGTATTGCCGTGGTGAATACGTCATAATTTTGGGTCTAGCTCAAAATACATGTGTACCTGCAAACTGAACACTTTCCCAGAGGTCTGGTCATGTCAACCAAGTTCTCAAGGATTATAAAGAAAAACAAATGCCACTCTAAATTACACAATGGCAAATATAACTATCATGTAGTCTAAAATACTGGGCTTTGCTTGGCCAACGTATCAGTTCATGGGAAATCAGATCTAATAAAGCTCCAAGCTTAAGTGAAAACTGTATTTGAAAATATGGGCATTTTATGATTACTAATTTAAATATCTTCTAGTTTAAGATAATAACCATTTTGCCAATGGGATGGAAATAATCATGTCCACTGTCTAAAATGCCCTTTCTTTTACATTATAATTAAATAGACACTGCCATTATATGCTCACTCAGCTTCTTCTAACATTACGTAACTAATCATCTCTCTCCTTGCTTCCCACCTCAAAGTATATAGTCCTTTAAGCCTTGTTCATGTATCAGTTAGGTGATAAATAGAAAATCTCATTCTGTCACTTTAATAGGACTTGGGATTTATCACTTAAATTATTTGGTGTGATTGCTAAAGTTAATAATATTTCAAATTGAATCCTGTTCTTGCTATCATTTAGTACTTTGCATAGAGGAACAATGTTGGTCACAGAAGGTAGGTACTCAAAAAGAGAAAAAGTAAAACAAAACAGTGAACACTGTCATTATATTGCTTTTTCAATCTGGAGGTAAAAGAAGTATATATTTTAATGACATATAAGAAAAAAAAGTCAAATGACTCTCTGAAACTATTAGCAATACAGCCTAGACTTTCGTTATTTTATAACACAGCTGTTTCCTTACTGCTTTCAAAGAAAATAAGAGAATATTTCTGAAAAAGCAATTTCAGTGAAAGATCTATTAAATATAAATATTATGAACTTTCATATTGCTGTGACTGAAAAATACTTATGTTTTATAGTGAAGTCTCCAGAATGAATTAGATTTGATGGTTTTACTTTAGTATGTTCAATTCACTCAGTTTTATACGACTCTTTGCGATCCCATGAACCGCGGCACGCCAGGCCTCCCTATCCATCACAAACTCCCAGAGTTCACCCAAACCCATGTCCATTGGGTTGGTGATGCCATCCAACCATCTCATCCTCTGTCATCCCCTTCTCCTGCCCTCAATCTTTTCCAGCATCAGGGTCTTTTCCAATGAGTTAGCTCTTCACATCAGGTGGCCAAAATACTGGAGTTTCAGCTTAAACATCAGTCCTGCAACTGATCACCCAGGTCTGATCTCCTTTAGGATGGACTGGTTGGATCTCCTTGCCGTCCAAGCAACTCTCAAGAATCTTCTCCAACACCACAGTTCAAAAGCACCAATTCTTCGGTGCTCAGTTTTCTTTATAGTCCAACTCTCCCATCCATACATGACCACCGGAAAAACCATAGCCTTGACTAGATGGACCTTTGTTGGCAAAGTATTGTCTCTGCTTTTGAATATGCTGTCTAGGTTGGTCATAACTTTCTTTCCAAGGAGCAAGCATCTTTTAATTTCATGGCTGCAATCACCATCTGCAGTAATTTTGGAGCCCAGAAAAATAAAGTCTGGCACTGTTTCCACTGTTTTCCCATCTATTTGCCTTGAAGTGATGGGACCAGATGCCATGATCTTCGTTTTCTGAATGTTGAGCTTTAAACCAACTTTTTCACTCTCCTCTTTCACTTTCATCAAGAGGCTCTTTAGTTCTTCTTCACTTTCTGCCATAAGGGTGATGTCATCTGCATATCTGAGGTTATTGATATTTCTCCCAGCAATCTTGATTCCAGCTTGTGCTTCTTCCAGCCCAGCATTTTCTATGATGTACTCTGCATAGAAGTTAAATAATCAAGGTGACAATATACACCCTTGATGTACTCCTTTTCCTATTTGGAACCAGTCTGTTGTTCCATGTCCAGTTCTAACTGTTGCTTCCTGACCTGCATATAGGTTTCTCAAGAGGCAGGTCAGGTGGTCTGGTATTCCCATCTCTTTCAGAATTTTCCACAATTTGTTGTGATCCACACAGTCAAAGGTTTTGGCATAGTCAATAAAGCAGAAATAGATGTTTTTCTGGAACTCTCTTGCTTTTTAGATGAAAAAAAACTCTCTTCTGTGTTTGATTATATGATATGTATGTGTTTGATTAAATACACATACTCACATACACCTATTAAAATATACAAAATATATACACAGACTTTGTGAATCAATTTTCTGCTTTTATTTAAAAATATTTTTATTATATAGACCAATTGGTTGATCATATTGCATAGAATTTCTGTAATTTTCAAGATTGGTAACATGTTGCCATATTAGGAAAAAATCCCATATTAGAATCTTCAAGTGAAATTTATTATTGTCTGTTCACAGTGCTTAGTTTTACTCGGAGCTGGAAAAAGCAACCTACCACTTGGCAAGACCTTAATGTATACTTAGACTCTACTGATCCTACATAGTATCCTATATTTTTCTCCACATTTCTTTTACAGTATAAGTAGTTAAAAGATTGATTCTTAAGTTGAAACCTGTATCCGGTAAGTGAAATTTATTAAGCCATTAGCAACTATAAATATTATATGAATTAATTTCTTGGAATATGTTTAAGTTTTTATTGCAGATTGACAGTTTAGATTATATCTCTTGACAGGTTTTGATAAGAGGAAATAGATAAATATCCTTAATATTTATCTCATGAAAAATAAGGCACCAAAAAAGGACATATTTCACAACAGGTAGATGCCAAGAAACAGTATAACATCTCAATCATAATTTTTAATATATATTAATAGGTAATTTTTATTAGTGTGTTGTATGTGTCATGAACCCTTCTAAGCATTTTTGTTTGTATTATTTAATTTTTCCAATAGTGCTATAATAAAAATTATGCTCCTCTCCTTATTTACACACAGTAATCCAAGGCACAGAGAGGTTCTGCAATTTGCCCAAGGTAACCTAGCTACTAGATGACAGAATACTGGTTAGGGGCACACAAAGTCTGGCTTGTGAAGCCACATTCTTATCTTTGCTAATACCTGAGCCAGGCACTGTACTAATTGCACCAACTGTACTATACAAATTGTACTGTACTTGTATTGTATTAGAACTGTGCTGATTTCATGGGCTTCATGATAGCTCAGTTGGTAAAGAATCTGCCTGTAGTGCAGGAATCCCTGGTTTGATTCCTGGGTCAGGAAGATCCCCTAGAGAAGGGAAAGGCTACCCACTCCAGTATTCTTGGGCTTCCCTTGTGGGTCAGCTGCTAAAGAATCTGCCTGCAATGCAGAAGACCTGGGTTTGATCCCTGGGTTGGGAAGATCCCCTGGAGAAGGGAAGGGATACCCGCTCCAGTACTCTGGCCTAGAGAATTCCATGGACTGTAGGACTGTATAGTCTTGGCAAAAAGTGGAACATGACAGAGCGACTTTCACTTTCAAGGTGTTAAATTCTTGCCCTTTCATTTTTATCTATATGCCCCAGGGAAAATTGTTAATTGTAATTGTCTTCAGTGTTTTCTTTTTTTTCCCCTGTGGATGAAGGGTTAGTACTTCATTTTTTCTAAGAATCCTTCCATTGCTGATTTTCTGCTTCTATGCCAGTGATGAAATAAAACAATTGTTTCTTGTTTCATGTCTAACTTTTCTTTTGCCTATATCTGACTTTTCAGCTCTTTTTTTTTTTTTCCAGTCTTCATATATGATAACCTTTATATTCTGATTTTGGAAAAATAATGCTGTTTGTGTGTCAATTTCTGTGGTGTTAAACCACTTGCTCACCTTAGATTTGTGTCATTTAAAATAAATCAGCTGGCAAAAGTATTATCTTGTATAGAAAATCAAAGCAGTTTCTAGATTGAAACTTCTACAATTTGGTTTAAAATTTAAGGGTCACCTATATACTTGGATCTAACAAGAAGTAGTTGTTTTTTAACTGCAAAATGTGATGTAGAGCAAACATCTGAAAGAGTTAAATGTTTTTCATGCTGCACAGTAAATTTCCAATGGCTGCTAAGTCTAAATATAATCACAGGGCCTAGTGAAGTGTGTCCACAGGAGGTCTAGGTGGATTTTGACCCCAATTTTCCAATAAAGACAGTTCTCAAGTTGCTTCTTGCTACAGATTTAGTCCAGGGCATTAATAGGGAGAGAGAGACAAAAAAAAAAAAAAAAAAAAACACCAGAGACAAATAGATTTCCCAGTAAACCTTAATCTCATATCCAACTTCATTAGAATAAAACATTTCTATTTTTCTTAAAGTAGTGAAAGCAAAAGGAGAGGAAATATTTTTAAAATATTTCTTTTCATACATACACACACACTTAAGAGAGTTATGAGTTCTTGCAAGTTATTTTCTTTATAAATAATGTTTTCTGATTTTTCTGAATGTTAGATGTATGGCCCATTTGTTCAAATGAATAGCAAATGCCAATTATTGAGTTCTAGGTAAAGCACTAAGTTTAATTTGTAAGCAAACAGGACTCTTTCTTAAAGAGACAGCCAATGCCTTCTAGGATATTTATCATAATTTAGTTGAAAAAGAAGTGAGAATGGGAAAAGTTTTAAAGTATTTCTTTAAGGATATAAACTGTTAACAACCATACCTGGGATGTCATAAAGCACTGATACAAATAGGGAATGTTTTATAATGGATAATGCATTTAAATTGATACTAAAGAATTTAAAGGATATACATAGGAACAATCAGTTTGATAGACAGATCATAAGGAGTCATTTTCCTGTACTGTTCATTCATAAAGTTAGGAATCTTTGTCATCAGACCCAGCAAAGTAACGGATGGTTTATTGACTCTTCACAATTTATTTATCAGATCATAATCCAGCAAAATGCACCATTCACTTTCCTCTATATTCATTGCACAGGCATTTCACTAAGATTTCTGTGTTCATAGTACTCCCCAGGAGCACAAGGGAGCAAGTATGCAAACAACCATAGCAACTTGATGAGTTCAAATGGCTGAATGCATAAAGTGTTCCCAAAGAACAGACAAAGGAGAATGTGAATAATATATATATAGATAAAAGAATTTCTGTTGTCTTTTGGGATGAAAATGAATTTTTCAGGCAAAGGGGGATATATCACAGCAAACTCTGGAAAATTCTTAAAGAGATGGGAATACCAGAGCTCCTGACCAGCCTCTTGAGAAACCTATATGCAGGTCAGGAAGCAACAGTTAGAACTGGACATGGAACAACAGACTGGTTCCGAATCAGGAAAGGAGTACATCAAGGCTATATATTGTCACCCTGCTTATTTAACTTATATGCAGAGTACATCATGAGAAACACTGGGCTGGATGAAGCACAAGCTGGAATCAAGATTTCTGAGAGAAATATCAATAACCTCAGATATGCAGATGATACTACCCTTATGTCAGAAAGCAAAGAACTAAAGAGCCTCTTGATGAAAGTGAAAGAGGAGAGTGAAAAAGTTGGCTTAAAGCTCAACATTCGGAAAACGAAGATCATGGCATCTGGTCCCATCACTTCATGGCAAGTAGATGGGGAAATAGTGGAAACAGTGAGAGACATTACTTTACCAACAAAAGTCTGTCTAGTCAGAGCTATGGTTTTTCCAGTGGTCATGTATGGATGTGAGAGTTGGACCATAAAGAAAGCTGAGCACTGAATAATTGATGCTTTTGAACTGTGGTGTTGGGGAAGACTCTTGAGAGAGTCCCTTGGACCGCAGGGAGATCCAACCAGTCCATCCTAAAGGAAATCAGTCCTGAATATTCATTGGGAAGGCTGATGTTGAAGCTGAAACTCCAATACTTTGGCCACCTCGTGCAAAGAACCAACTCATTGGAAAAAACCCTAATCCTGGGAAAGATTGACAGCAGGAGGAGAAGGGGAAAACAAAGGGTGAGATGGTTGGATGGCATCACCAACACCATGGACATGAATTTGAGTAGGCTCCAGGAGCTGGTGATGGACAGAGAAGCCTGGCGTGCTGCAGTCCATGGGGTCGCAAACAGTTGGCCATGACTAAGCAAGGGAACTTAATTGATATTCAGTACATTAAATTTTATATTTTTATTGAGTGTTAATTACTTTTTTCATTTTTCTATATAAAATACTTTACTTCAGTCCTCCCAAATATCAGTTTAGAATGCATTCCTTTCACTTTAGTTATTTCCTTATTATTTCATAAGTTTCACTTACCAGACCAACTACATGGAATGTAGTTGAGTGAGTTTCCTTTAATAATAAGTGTTTCTTCATCTGCTTTTTTCCAAAGTTGTTTCTTTTTCTTCTCTGCTAGCTGTTGTCATTTCAGTAAGTTTCTCTTGCCTGTTTAAAAGAAACATTGCTTCTGTTCTGCTTGTTTTTAAGAATATAATTTACATTTTTATTAAAATCCTTACCTACCAGTCACTGTAATTTTTCACATGTGGATGCAGATCTTAATCCATATGCTGGCAGGAAAATCAACTTTCTCATCAAAGGCCTAGGTTCCCCACATTTCCAGGTTTTAAATTTGAAGGAGAGGTCTTTTAAAAATTATGTTTACAGAGGATTGTATTATTCCCAAGCTCATCTACTTCTCTCACTGCCTTATTCGTTTATTATTTAGTACTGGCCTCTTTGCAAGGGTTGTTACAGCTTTGTCTTGGTACTATGTTCTGTGAGAAGACATTTTTTGCCTTCATGTTTGAACAGCTCTTTATCATCTCAACTCATATTTATTATTTTGCCTTTTGCCTCCCTTTTTCCTTCCCCTTGCAAAGCTTCTTTCCGTTAATAATAAATGTATAGTTTATGATCCTGGAGAATCTAGTGATGCACTTTATGAATGAAGAGTGAATGGGATGAAGTAAGTTCTGATCTGGTTTATGGTTACAATCTTTTGTCTCTCTTACAGTGTTTAAGATGTTCCTCATTACTGAAGCAACTTAGCAGCAGCAGCATTAGTTAATTGTTCATGCCTTTTCCATATAACCTAAAAAAGCTTAAATATTATTTCACATTACTCTCTATATGTTCAAGACAGAACATAGTTTGAACACCTAGTTTGAAACACCCTTTATTAGACTTTGTGAAGAAGGACATAGAATTAGATAGGGTGAGATAGTAATATTATGTAAAAAAAATAATAATAATAATCAGGGGTTGAAGCCCTTGCAAAGAAATAAATGAGCCAAATGAGACTATTACTACTTGGGTTGTATAGCTTCTATTCCCATTACCTATCATTTTGAAGTTGGCAGTGGTGGTGTTTTCATCATTTTGGGCTGTACCTAACCATTTATTTTCTCTTCCATGGTGTGTCTTTCTACAATCATTGCTAGATCCTTTCTTTTACTCTTCAGTGTCTGTAGATATCACCAGTCACTGATGTACTAGTCCACTAAGTTATCGCTGCCGAAAGCCCCATTTCAGTTAGAGAAAGTGATGCCCGAGCTGAGGGGCCAAGCTGGGAGTTATTCTGGGTGTGTGACACCTGCAGTGTTTGAATGATAGAAAGTATAATTCTGAAAGGGATGGGAACAATAACTGGGTTAATTAAGAAGAATTCTAATAGAGAGTCTGAGGAGAGAAATGATTCTCTAGACTATTCTTCAGCAATAATAGCACATTACATTCTCAGATATGTGTGAGAAGGTCGTTATTTCCATAACAAATATACCCCCTCACCAGAAATACTGCTTTCATTTCCAGGAAGCATTGTATTCTGTTACTCCATCAAAATGACTGTTTTCATAATTTTAAAACCTACCTATGATGTATGAGAAGATATATAACATCATATATTTTGCTTTTTTTTCCCTCAGTTAGATGAGTTTGACTTTCTTCCTGCTTTGTAGTTATTTAATCTGGATGGTAATCATGGAGATGACCTCACTTAATAGTCCTTCAGTTGTACAATTATGAATTATTTGTTTTTGTTTAGTTACTAAATCTTGTCTGACTCTTTGTGACTCCATGGACTGTAGCTTGCCAGGCTCCTCTGTCCATGGAATTTCCCAGGCAAGAATACTGGAGTGGATTGTCATTTCCTTCTACAGGGGATCTTCCAAACCCTGGGATGGAACCCACGTCTCCTGTTTTGCAGGGAGATGTTTTTACCACTGAGCCAGGAGGGAAGCCCATATGGAAACCGTGTGTGTGTGTGTGTGTGTGTTAGTCACTCAGGCATGTCCGACTTTTGCGGCCCCATGGACTTTAAAGCCCACCAGGCTCCTCTGCCCATGGAATTCTCCATGGAATACTGGAGTAGATTGCCATTTCCTTCTCCAGTGGATCCGCTTGACCCAGGGATTGAACCTGGGTCTCCAGCTTTACAGGTGGATTCTTTCACAGTTGCCACCTTTATAGTTGCCTGACCAAGGAAAGACAAAATTCAGGAAAGGAGTACAAATATTTTGGTAAGCATTAAGAAAAGGTAAAAAAACACAATTCAGAAACATGTCCATATGAACCAAATAATTTCTACCATTTGTTGTAAATAATATTCAATCAATATATGCTGAAAGCTTATTCACAGTAAGTGAAGTAAAGTGAAAGTCGCTCAGTTGTGTCCGACTCTTTGCAACCCCATGGACTGTCCATGGAATTCTCCAGGCCAGAATACTGGAGTGGGTAGCCTTTCCCTTCTCCAGATCTTCCCAAAAGTGAAGTGAAGTGAATTCGCTCAGTCATGTCTGACTCTTCACCACCCCATGGACTGTAGCTTCCCAGGCTCCTCCGTCCATGGGATTTTCCAGGCAAGAGTACTGTAGTGGGTTGCCATTTCCTTCTCCAAGGGATCTTCCTGACTCAGGGATTGAACCCAGGTCTCCCGCGTTGCAGGTGGACGCTTTACCCTCTAAGCCACCAGGGAGGCCCTGATCTTCCCAAACCAGGGATCAAACCCAGGTCTCCTGCCTTGCAGGTGGATTCTTTACCAGCTGAGCCACAAGGGAGGCCCTTATTCACAGTAAACCTGTTAAATTTGTTTTGAAATCTCTTTGATTTCATGGAAAAACAAACTGAAGGACTAGATTAATTTATTCACCAACTTTCCATTATCAAGGGTTGGAGTCAGTTTGAAAGATAGATCTGGACTCAGAGCATGAACTGTTTCCCATGTATCATGCTGTCTCTGAATTCCAGTTCCAAAACTCTCATATTGTATATTAAACCTTATCGGAGAAGGCAATGGCAACCCACTCCAATACTCTTGCCTGGAAAATCCCATGGATGGAGGAGCCTGGTAGGCTGCCATCCATGGGTCGCTAAGAGTTGGATATGACTGAGCAAATGATTTTCACTTTTCACTTTGATGCATTGGAGAAGGAAATGGCAACCCACTCCACTGTTCTTGCCTGGAGAATCCCAGGGACGGGGGAGCCTGGTGGGCTGCCGTCTATGGGGTCGCACAGAGTTGGACACGACTGAAGCGACTTAGCAGCAGCAGCAGCAGCATATTAGATCACAGTTATTAAGATTCTGCCTTTCCCTTTATAAATTCTAAGTTCCTTTATTTCAGAAAGTATATTATAATAACTTCTCAGTAGGTAGATATTCATAAACATTTGCTGAATTAATAGTAGAATATATGAAATAAACCTTCATAAAAATACACACACAGCCACAGCACATACATACTATTATTCTCTTATTGGTAAAAGCTAATTTAATCACAAACCCTTCCAAAGAAAAACACCAGCCTAAGTTTGTCATGATCTACAGAATTGTGTTTATAATTTTGGAACTCATTTTTTTTTTAATTAATGTTTCTTTTGCTATTCAATTAATTTTTGATTCATCATTTATATTTGTCTTCATTTTCTTATCAATATTGAGTATTTGATCATATAATGATAGAAAATAATATCAAATATATATGTTGTAATAAATATTGAAATCAAAACTAGTGAAAAGACTAGGTTTTATTTGTGTGTACTCTTGCTGTTGTCTTTGATATGTTGTTTTTCCAGTATCCAATGCATATTTAAATGATGGGCTTTCTTTATTTTCAGATCAAATGTGTGATCAAAACATTCCCAAATGAAATATGAATGTTGACAGGGAATCAATAATTCTCATTTAAAAATAAATTATATAAATCGAGTGGAATGAGCCAGTTCTAACTAATGAAATAAGATGAGCTATTCTATTTTCTAGATGTCAGCTCTTATAAGTGTTAGATCTAAAGTAAAATAGTTGGGTACTTTGACTAAATATTAGAAAGCATTCATGGTAGTGCCATTTCTAACATAGTATGTTGAAACGTTGACTTACCATATCCATTAAAAAATATGGAATACTCTAGTGAATAACTTACCTAGTTCTTTCTATTGGTTTGAAAAAATTCCTTTGGTAACAAAAAAGGAAAATCACATACTTCAGTTCACTCCTTTAAATTCAATCTAAACTTACAACTCTGTCTGCTTTTGAAAATGAGTTTTGTCTAATATTTTTCTCCTGAGTATAGCCTTATAATAAAGTAGAAAATTTCTCAAATATTGTTCTTAGACTCTGCTTTTTCCAGAATTTCGAATGTTTCTGAAAAGAAAAGCACATTAATAAAAAATAGAGTTCATATCTAAGGCTGTTTTTTTCTTTTCTTTTCTTTTGAAGAAAAGAAATCTGGAATGTCTGCCAAGTTATTCCAATTCATATTTATTTAACATCTAATATATTTCTGTCCTCTGTTCCAGATATACCAAAAAAAAAGAAAAAAAATGTTTACCATCTTTTCTCATAGGCAGTGTATTATCGGGATGTGGGTCTCCAAAGATAGCTCAGAATTAGGAGGAAAAAGGAAAAAAAGAATAAACTTATAAAAGCACTTTCCAAAATCACATCATAGAAATTTAAACTTAGTATGACTATGGAATGCCTATTTTTTAAGTAAGGGAAAAAAAGAGAAAACCCATGCCGTCTGTCAGACAAAGAGCAACATGTCTCAGGCTGGACCTCAATTCCTTCTTTTTGAAATTCAGATTTTCCCTTCTATTCTCCTCTGTAACTTCATCCCTCTCCAAGATTTTAGAGTTTCTTCTGCCCTTTAATTATCTGTTGGGGTTGGGAAGATCCGCTGGAGAAGGGATAGGCTACCCACTCCAGTGTTCTAGGGCTTCCCTGGTGGCTCAGCTGGTAAAGAATCTACCTGCCATGCAGGAGACCTGGGTTTGATCCCTGAGTTGGGAAGATCCTCTGGAGAAGGGAAAGGCTACCCACTCCAATATTCTGGCCTGGAGAATTCCATGGACCGTATAGTCTATGGGATCGCAAAGAGTCAGTCATGACTGAGCGACTTTCACTTCACAACAAATTTTTGCCTAGCTCTTTCTCCGAGGGGACAACAAAAAAAAAAAAAAAAAGAGAAAGCTTTTTAACTATTCTATTACAATTGTGGAAAAATAAGTAATGCATAACAAAATTTGACATATATGAAAACATTTTAAAATTTCCAGTTAGGTTAGAGATTCTGCATTGTTACCATGTCTTGGTTTATTTATTTATTTTTAAAGGTTAATGTGTGTTTAGGCCCATTTTTGAAATTCAGATTTTCCCTTCTATTCTATTACAATTGTGGAAAAATAATGTGTGTTTTGTACCAGAATCCTTCATTTATTCAGCTGTGTTTTGCAGATTTGTTGTTGTCTCTGGGTGGGGAGGTATATCTTGTGAAAATGCAGATTGTGCCTTTGTCCCTGAATGGTCAGACTTCAACTTAATTGCATACATATGTAGTAATGCTTAGGCAGAGACTATTGTAAGGGAGCAAAGCTGAAGAAGCCTCTATCCTTTAGGAACTCACAGTCTCATGCGCCAGCCTGCCTGCCCCCACCTGCAAACATAAAAATCAACTTCAGTACTTAGTGGTTGAGTGTTTCGGAGGCAGTACCACATTGTTAACTAGATATCGTATGTGTGTGTTTCTCTGTGTGCCAAGGGGTTGTCTGAGAGATCTTCTAAAGAAATAAAAAGAGGGAATATTTGACACATAGCCTCAATAGTTTTCCTGCATTTCTGAATATTTTTCCCACTCTGTCTTGTCTGATGAACTTCTTTGTACTTAACTTGAGAATGAGACTGGAGATAAACCTGTAACAAGGCCATCCAAATTAAGGGAGAGTTGAGTCAAGAGCTGAGTGAGAAAACTGATGTCCTTAGAACGAAAAGAATTTGAAAATGTTTGCCCAAAGTGAAGGCAATAGAAGCCGCTGTCAAAATATGAAGTAGGGTGTCAGGGGTCGCACTTAAGCGAAATGAGCAGAGAGGGCATGAACAGGAGCAGACCCAGGTGAACTTAGGGAAGGTAGCTTCCAGCATCTGTGTTGCCTTTCATATGCCTGAGCACGTGGGGTTAGCTGGCCGTGGTCAAAGGCTGCTGTGGGATAGCCGTGAAATCTATGCCTCCAGAACTGTGTGTACACTGTTCTTTTATGCAGGTAAGAGAACCAGCTTCATATTAAGTACCTCAATTTAGCATGTTTTTAAAAGAGAACTTAATAAATAATTGAAATTGATAATGTACCAAAGCAGATACACTTAATTTAATTAAATATAATTCCGTGGCAGTATATTTAATGTCTTATAAGAAAAAGGTAGGTTAATATAGATGAGTTTGGTGGAAGGATGTGTGGGGTACAAAACGACAGGATGGTAAAACAAACAGAAGAAAGACATTTCAATAATGAAATTATGTAGTCCACTGGGAGTTTGTAATGAAGGATCAGAGCTCTGGTGTAACAGATACTATCTTCAAAATCTGATAGAGGATGAAAATATTTCAACCGAGTTGAAAAACAGTGTTGATGATCCATTGTTGAAATATAAGCTCACACTTTTTAGTAATCACAGCAAGTATGTTAGTTTGATTTTCATTGATACAGGCTACCCATTGCCATGAAACAAAACCATAACTCAGCTCCGTCCTTGTCAGAGTCTTTTCTCGTTTGTAAGTATTATTTTTTCATAAAGTGAAAGTAACTCAGTCGTGTCCACCTGTTTGCGACTCCATGGACTATACAGTCCATGGAATTCTCCAGGCCAGAATATTGGAATGGGAAGCCTTTCCCTTCTCCAGGGTATCCTTCCAACCCAGGAATTGAACCCAGGTCTCCTGCATCGCAGGTGGTTTCTTTACCAGCTGAGACACCAAGGAATCCCTGTTTTTTCATAAACATTGTATTATGCATGTGACTAATGAAGACTCTTGGCAGTTATTTTATTTTGCTTTGCTTTATTTTTGTGCTGTCAGTGAAACAAACTTGGTTTACATTTGATGCCTTTTATGCAGTTTGAGAGTCCTGCAGATTTCAACTTATCCTGGTTACTGAGATAGTTTGCAACTTGCAATATGTTAGTGGTGTCTTACATAATTTGGAGTAGAAAGAGTAAAGTGATTAAAATGTATGTTTTGAAAAAAACACTGCTCAATAGGTCAGCAATGCCCAAGGTAAATAGGTTATGCACACTTCTTGCTAAGTTATAGGAACATTTCTGGGTTCACAAGTCATTTAAAAGCTGTGGGTGGGCAAGAGTGCTTTGGTCTCAGGTGCATCTGGCAAGAGCACGTTAGGCTAGGGGCTCTGAAAGGCACCGTAGAGTTTTGGTACATCCTTCCTACCATGAGAAGATAGCCTGGAAGAGTAAACAGATGGCACAGGGAAGATACTGGTGAGAATAACAGTTCAGAGACTGAGGGAAAATTTGTCAGTGGTACAGTATTTAGTGTTCTCAGTCATGATAGGAACTACAGGGGAGAGGTCTCTTTGATGAGATTCTAGCATAGTCTTGTCATGTAAAACCACTCCTGGCCCCTTCTTTTATCCCTGCTTCTTATCCTACTGTATAAGGCACAAATAAATACAGCCTAAACATAAGACATACATGTTTATATAAAACAAATATGTTTGCATGCATGAGAGAGAGAAAGAATACTTTATCCTTTCTAAAAGGTCCATCAGATTAAATGGCATTCTTCATTTCCTCTATAAAACACACTAATGCCCACCACACACTGATAACTCATGGCTTACAGCCCATTCTCCAGCATACCTGAGCACTTCCACTGTAGTAATTGAGCTGTGTGTTTGTCCATACTTGTTTTTTCCTAAAAACTTGTATGCCTGGAGGACTTGTAATTAAATGATACATTTAATTAAGTGTGATGAAAGTCAATTTATATTTGCATATTCCAAATATCTGTATTCACAGACAAGTGTAAAATCAGCTTGTTATTTCTACGAGAAAGATATAGAATATCCTTATTGCACTCTGTTTCTGATTCAGTGACATTTTCACAGCTTTTATGTGTTGATATTGGACTGAGGTAGTACTCTGCACTCGTGCTGAATTGAACCTTTGAGACAGAATTTTGGGCAAAGTGAAAAGAAATACCTTTATTGCTTTGCCTGGCAGGGGAACATCTTGTGCCCTTTGCAAATTGTCCCAACCTGTGGGATTTGGTAAGGAGTTTTAAAGCAGTGGTTGAAGGGTTTGGTTGCTGATAAGGATCAGAGTTTGTGCAGATACCAATAGTCCTTGAGTCTGGCCTCAGGTGACCTGATGAGCTTCTATGTTTTCTTGAATCTAGCTTCAGGTGATCTCCCTATCTTCCCTGAAGAATTCTTCATTAGGTAGTTAGCATGGTCTATATGTTGGGGGGTTTAGTTCTGCAGAAGAGCTTGAAGATACTCTGTTGAGACTAAACCGTGATCCTGTCCCTAGTCTGCACTATTCATTTTTGACTGCTCCCCCCTTGTCAATGCACCTCTCTCCTTCCTTGATTAGCAACTGTTGGAACCTGCCCTTTGGAGCTCAGGAAGGTCATGGAGGCCGAACAGAAAATCTTCCATGTACAGAAGCCCCACAGACTCCTGCTGAGTTTCAGTGCTCATTTTTTTACAGGTAGATTCTTTACTTCTTCACGATAATGTGTCTTGTTATTTGGCTTACAGTACTTTTTTCACCTTGTGCATCTTGATGTTTACACTTTTTTAATACCTTCATCTTAGGATGAGGTACTTGAGATATATAACATGGAGAGATGCAACCTTGCTGCTGGCCGTCACTTCATGTTTGTTGTGTAGAAAGCTCTATTCCATTTCTAATGGACTAAGTATCTAGGTTCTTATTTGCTTCTATTTCCTGCTTCTGTGATCCCTTAATATACTAGAAATTTATATTTCAGTCTCCAGAATGTACTATCATGAGGTTCATCTTGTCTCTACTTGTACATAAATCCCCTACTTTGGGAGCTAGATCACCAGTATAAAATATTTCCCATTAATGGTCTCCTCCTGGTATCATTTGCTACTATATTTATTAACAAATATAAAGGGAAATAAAAAGGAGTAGAAACATCTTTATTTTGTTGCTCTTTTTGTAGGTGATTGGCAAAAATTGATTCAGATCAGCTAACTGTCTAGTTTACACCAGAAGACCCTCTGGTCTTTTGTTGGTGTTTTGTTTAACTCACTGATTAATATAATACATAACACTCGTGTTTTTGTGTTGTATAGTATAGATTATGTCTTTTTTGCTATCTAAAAACTATGTAATTCTAAGAATCAAAAATTAATTTTGCAGTTCTGGGAACTTGTTTACTATTGACTATCTGTATTGACAGTATTCTTTATTTAAGTTCCTTATTATATTTAAAGGGCAAAATAATATACTGTTTGACAGCTAAAAGTAAATTAGGTTATTAATATATAAGTATATGCTTGGTTGATAAATAACATATTGAGGCTTAAGATATATTATGACATAATATCTTTACTCTTTATTAAAGAAGAAAGTGTTTTTAACTGATATGTAAGGAAGGTCAATGCTATCAATTGTCTATTGCCACATTAACTGGTGTTAATTCTTTACATTACACTTTTTTCCAGAACTTTGGTGGATGACCTAGACCAAGTACTAATCCTCCTCAACTAGAAACATCAACAGTGGCTTAACTCAACACATAATAAATATTTAGATCATACTTCTGTGAGTTGTTCAGTAATTTGAGGAGGGATTCAGAACATCTAATCCAAAGTAAAATAATTACAGTGATTTTTATGGGAATCTGGAGTTTAATTACTGATGTTCTTAAAAAAGGTTATATGCTTTTTGGCAATTATTATAAGTGTCCTGAAGAATAAATGTGTAATTATAGAAAGTTGCTGCATCCTTATTTAAGAACATTAAAGGACATAATGACACCTAAAATCTAGACTGTTACCTTCAACTCAAATGTATACAAACTTCCTGCATGCACTATTTTAGTTTTTATTTCTCACTCTCACTGATAAGAATACTCTCCACAGTTTTAGCAGGAAGGTGGCACCGGTGGAACAGTTTTTCACCTAATCAAGTGAATAAAAAGATAGGCCCATGAAGCACAAAATATGTAGCTCTCTGAAAATCACTGTGTTTGCTAAAGATTTTCTATATATTCCAGGAATTTTGAATACAAAGAATGTGTTCCTGTATTTTCAGAAAAGGAAAATTGTAAATTATTTTAAAACAGCTGATGTGTTTGATGCTATTCTCTAGTTCTACAAGTTTTGTTTGTAAACATTAAAAGCTTTGGCTACTTCAAAAACAACTTGGGATTCTAAAACCATGATTTAATGAAGCTTCAAGTCGATGTCTAGACTGTCTGACATTCATGGTGTCAGCAGGGTCTTGTAAAAGAATCATGAGGCATTAGCCAAAGGGAGAGACAGAAGAGGAGAGAAATAATCACTTGAGATGTAATTAACCTCCTGTACCTTCCAAGACATTGCTAGTGATGCCTAGGGGATGGGGAGGGAAATGAGAGCTCTGGAAAAATTGCTGCAGGGTTTTCCAGGGCATCTCTTCAGCTGCTTCTGTTCAATAGACTGAATTTCTATTCTACGGTTCATTGAAGGCAATGCATATGTTTCTGTGATTATGTGTGTCAAGCTGTTCCTATGTTCCTTTGTAACTTCTAGGAAAAATCAAATGAGAATTTCAAAAGGTCAATGATCCAAGGGGTGTTACATTAATACATATGGGAAGGTTAAGAAATACTAAAGAAGATATTCTGTGTTGCTGGATAACTGGAGAATACTGTACACTCAATTTTTAAATCTAAAAATATTTTTAAAGAAAAGAATTTAAAATACTTAGTTAGAAGATTAAAACCTAGAAAGTCCCTGAATGTTCTATGCGTGCTTGAAAAGAAGATGTATTCTGACATTGGCTTCAGTGTTCTATAAATGTCAGCTAAGCCAATTTGGTTGATTAGTGCTTAAATTATCACCTTCCACCCTTTGTGCTATTGTGATTAATATTATATAGTTCACTTCTATATACCCAATATTATTTTCATTTTTATGTTAAAAATTAGTAATGTTTAAATAGATTTTAAATAAGTCCTTTATGTTTATCAAAAAACTTCCCTTGTGGCTCAGACGGTAAAAGTGTCTGCCTACAATGCAGGAGACCCGGGTTTGATCCCTGGGTTGGGAAGATCCTCTGAAGAAGGAAATGGCAACCCACTCCAGTACTCTTGCCTGGAAAATCCCATGGACAGAGGAGCCTAGTGGGCTGCAGTCCATGGGGTCACAAAGAGTCGGACACGACTGAGTGACTTCACTTTCACTTTCACTTTATGTTTATCAGCATATCTATTCATTTTCATGTTGTCCATTATTACCATAATACTTGATTTTTAACTAGAGCTTTTGTTTCAACCAACATAAAAATTTATTTAGTATTTCTTATAGGGCAAGTATTTTTAAATTTCTGAATGCCTTTATTTAAATTCAAATGTTTTCCTTTGATAATTCTGCTAACAGAAATTTCTTGATTGACAGGATTTACACTTCTTAATCCCTGAGTTGGGAAGATCCCCTGGAGAAGGGCAAGGCCACCCACTTTAGTATTCTGGCCCGGAGAATTCAGTCCATGGGGTCACAAAGAATCGGACACTACTGAGCAACTTTCACTTTCACTCACACTTCTTTCTATCCCTAAAATGTTTAATTCTTTTGTCTTTTGCCTTAGCCATAATTTTTAAGAGCTTTTCACTGTGTCTACTATATTTTTTCACTGAATCTGATGTGTTTTTCTTTCTCTTTCTGTCTGTTCTGAAGGTTTTGTTATTTAGCAGTGTGATTATTTTGTGCTAGGTATAGTTTTTTAAATTTGTTTTCGTTAGTTTTGTGGTGGTTTGCATTGATCCCGCTTGGACAGCCATGAGCTCTTCAGATAGATGAGTTGACATCTTGTATCAATTTATTATCTCTTCATGTATTTATTCTGCCACATTTTATGTTGGCATTTCATTAACCCATATTGGATTATTTGATATTATCTTTCAGATCTCAGATTTTGAAAATGTTTTTGCACTCTTTTTCTGCATTTTGTTTCAGTTTGGATTATTTCTATTGACATGTCCTAAAATTCACTATTGTCTCATGTCTAACGTAATAATATGCCCATCGAGTGAATTTTTTATCCCTGATAATCATAATTTCACATCTAGCATTTATGTTTCATTCTTTTCTTTAGATTTCTACCTGACTAAATTTCCTTGTTCATATATATTGTCTAAATTTTCCACTGCTGCTGCTGCTGCTAAGTCGCAGCAGTCGTGTCCGACTCTGTGCGACCCCATAGACAGCAGCACAACGGGCTCCTCCGTCCCTGGGATTCTTCAGGCAAGAATACAGGAGTGGATTGCCATTTCCTTCTCCAAGGCATGAAAGTGAAAAGTGAAAGTGAAGTCACTCAGTCATGTCCGACTCAGCAACCCCATGAACTGTAGCCACTGGAATGCGTTGCCATTGCCTTCTCCAGAATTTTCCACTAGCTATTTTAATGCTCTGGTCTAATAGTTCTAAATCTGAGTCTTTTCTGAGTCTAGCTGTATTGACTGATCACTTTGTGTTGACTATTCATTCTCTTAACAATGGGTCACATTTTCTTGCTTTCTTCACATGTTTTATACTGTTTGATTATATACTGGTCATTCTGTGGGTAGGGGTGAGATAAATAATACTGAGGCCCCAGAGTCATATTTATCCTTCTTACTAGAGTGGGGATTTCAGTCACATCTATTCTATGATTTAGCTGGGTCTAGATTTTGTTGTTGCTTTAGTTACATTTTTTTGTGCAGTTCAGTTTATTTTTGAACGTAGGATTATAAGCTCTGTTTATCGGCGCTGAGCTCTGAGGACTGGATGTTTAGCCTCAGGTTTTCTGCCCTGTATTCCTGCTTTACTCCACCAACCCCATTCCTGTCCCTAGGAAGGTCACTTCCAGTTGTTCTACCTCTGCCCCAAAGGTCAATGGTATTTTTGGTTGACCCTAAAGGGACCTCCCCAAAGTCACCTCTCACTTCATAATCTGTGAATTTACCAGATGACGATGCTAATGGCATGGCAAGCACCAAACATAAACAATATGAATGTATCAGTGTCTCACACCAGCGGAGACTCCCGGAGGAGGGACTTCACCATCCTGAGGTTGATGGTGGCAGGATAATTGGAGAAGAGGCAGGATTACAGAAGGGAAAGTATTTATACGTTAATTACAGAAAGATTACACTGCATGTGAGTTGTCAACCAATTTGTTATATTTGACCTATGACTGTCAGTTGAAGATCTGCCAGAAAGGGAACTTCTTTTTCTAAATTTATTATAGCATGTCCTAAGTATTGCTTACACATGGGGTTATTTGAGATGTCAGTTAATGACAGAGGGAATTAGGAAGAGGCAGAGGAAGGAACTTGATGGGCTGTCCTTAGCTCAGAAAGGGCTAATGTCAAAGAGTTGTCACTCAGACATCACAAACTGGTTGCCCTTCTCACTGCGGATTGTCAGTAACCTCACACCAAGTGTAAGGCATGGAATGTAGAGTGTTTTCATATTCTTGCTCTGCCCTCACATGATGTACAAAAGGAGCCATCTGACTCTCAGCAGAGCCTTCGCTCAGTCATCTGCCATACCATAAATACCTTAAAACTTTACTTGGCTTTCCTGTTCTCCTCTAGAACTCTATCCCGCCTGGTACACCTGTGTCTCAGCAGGATGCTTTCTTGATTCTCTTCCCCTTCCCGCAATTTTTGAGCTTCACTGAAGCCTATGAAAGAGATGGCAGGTGGGTACAAACCTGCCTTGCATCTGAGGCACTCAGGTATTTCATACTCTCAAGGGAGCCTCTCACTCATCCTTTTCTAATGCATTGAAACTTAATCATGTCTTATTTTCTGCATCTTTGGTGGTCTCCCCCTCCTTTTTCTGATCAGTCAGAAGAAAGCAACTTGCGGCCATCACAACTTAGCTTGCTTTGCAGTATCAGCTCTTTGTCCTAAAATAAGCAGGATTTGATAGGTAATGCATTTTGTTCTCATTGTTAAAATGACTTTTTATTTCTCTAGTGACACTCCCTTTATACAGATAACACTTTTTCTGCCAGCCTTTTAATTTTTGCTTGAAACTACACATTTGAGACACTGTGTTGTGGCAGTTGTGGATTCTGAATTTTCTTTCTGAATTTCTCCCTCCTCTTTGGTGTGTGTGTATTGCTCATGTCTATGCTTTGTTTTTTTTTTTAATTCTTAGTTTTATTTTTTTTTTGGCTTTGCTTCTCAGGAGTTTCCCACATCATAGAGGTAAGCTAATTATTTGGGGCAGAATTTATGTTAATATTTTTTCTGGAACTGGAAGGATTCCACTCTGTACTGTTGAATCTCTAAGAGGCTTGGAGACTGCACCCAGAGTTCAACCATATTCAAATTCTGTCTCGGCTTTTACTTTGTTCTTAGTCCTCTCAGATCCTCCTTGTACACATACAGAATTTCCCAGCAAAATGTATGAGAATGGCTTATTTTGCCTTTCGCAGGTTCCTTCCTCTACTGGAAACCCCATTAAAATTCTGGACGCTGTGTCACTTACCCCATCCCATTTGTATCCCAAGTTCGATGGTGATCCCATGGCAGAGTTGCATGTTTCCCTCATTCCTTTCCTAGTGAGTTTGCTGTTTATACTTACTGTGCTCTCCATGGCAAATTAATTCTTCCTCCTCTGGTAGTAAGGCTGCTGAGTTTTCCTCCCAGATTTGTGGTTTATGATAGTATACCAAATAAAGTTTTTGTCTAGTGATGTCTAATTTTATTGATTAGTGCTCTGTACTTTTGAACTTTATATGTAAACAGAAACATAGAATTTATTAGTGTCTGAATTCACTTATATTGTTACATGTGACAGTATTTTGTTATTTTTTTCTTCCTGTATAGTATTATTATGGAAACACATCATGCAGTTTACCCCCTGAGATTTGCTAGTGCATATTCTGTGAAGAGGAACTAAAAAGCCTCTTGATGAAAGTGAAAGAGAAGAGTGAAAAAGTTAGCTTAAAGCTGAACATTCAGAAAACAAAGATCATGGCATCTGGTCCCATCACTTCATGGGAAATGGATGGGGAAACAGTGGAAACAGTGTCAGACTTTATTCTTCTGGGCTCCAAAATCACTGCAGATGGTGATTGCAGCCATGAAATTAAAAGACACTTACTCCTTGGAAGGAGAGTTATGACCAACCTAGATAGCATATTCAAAAGCAGAGACATTACTTTGCCAACAAATGTCCGTCTAGTCAAGGCTATGGTTTTTCCAGTAGTCATGTATGGATGTGAGAGTTGGACTGTGAAGAAAGCTGAACGCTGAAGAATTGATGGTTTTGAATTGTGATGTTGGAGAAGGTTCTTGAGAGTCCCTTGGACTGCAAGGAGATCCAACCAGTCCATTCTAAAGGAGATCAGTCCTGGGTGTTCATTGGAAGGACTTATGCTGAAGCTAAAACTCCAATATTGGCCACCTCACGCAAAGAGTTGACTCATTGGAAAAGATTCTGATGCTGGGAGAGATTGAGGGCAGGAGGAGAAGGGACGGCAGAGGATGAAACAGCCGTATGGCATCACCAACTTGATGGACGTGAGTTTGAGTAAACTCTAGGAGTTGATGATGGACAGGGAGGCCTGACATGCTGCAGTTCATGGGGTTGCAAGGAGTCGGACACGACTAAGCAACTGAACTGAACTGACTGAATGATGTTCTCATAGAATGAATTTGAGAGTGTACTCTCCTTTACAATTTTTTGGGAATAGTTTGAAAAGAGTAGGTGTGAAGTTTATATATTTGGCAGGATGTCTCTGTGAAGGTGTCTAGTCCTGGATTTTGTTTGCTGAGCGTTTTTTTATTATTGATTCAGTCTTAATACTAGTAATACTAGAGAATCTGTTCAGATTATCTATAACTTACTGATTCAGTCATGGAAGATTGTATGCTTCTAGAAATTTGTCCAGTTCTTCTACGTTGTGCAGTTTGTTGACATATAACTATTCATGATACTCTTTTGTGGTTATTTGTATTTCTGTGATATTGGTTGTAATTTCTTCTCTTTCATTTCTTATTTTGTTTACGTGGGTTCTCTCTTTTTCTTAATGAGTTTGTCTAGAGACTGATCAATTTTGTTTATCTTTTCAAAAATCGTTTCATTGTTTTTATTTTTGTTTTTTTGCTTGCTTGCTTGCTTGCTTGTTTTATTGTCTCTGCAATGCATAGGTCTGCCTGCAATTCCAGAGACCCTGGTTCAATTCCTGAGTTGGAAAGGTCCACTGGAGAAGGGATAGGCTACCCATTCCAGTATTCTTGGGCTTCCTTTGTAGCTCAGCTCATAAAGAACCACCTGCAATTTGGGAGACCTGGGTTCAATCTCTGGGTTGGGATGATCCCCTGGAGAAGGGAATGGCTACTACTCCAATATGCCAGCCTGGAGAATTCCATGGACTGTATTGTCTATGGAGTCACAGAGAGTCAGACATGACTGAGTGACTTTCACTTTCACAGTCTATATTTTGTTTATTTCCTCTCTGCTGCTAAGTCACTTCCGTCATGCCTGACTCTGTGTGACCCCATAGACGGCAGCCCACCAGGCTCCGCTGTCCCTGGGATTCTCCAGGCAAGAACACTGGAGTGGATTGCCATTTCCTTCTCCAATTTCCTCTCTAATTAGTCTCTATTATAATAATTACTTCCTTCTGCTACTTTTGGTCTTTCTTCTTTTTCTAATCCTTTTAGATGGGTTGTTTGAGATTTTTCTTGTTTCTTGAGGTGTGCTGTATTGCTGTAAACTTCCTTCTTAGCAGTGTTTTTGTTGAGTATCATGTGTGCTAAGTTGCTTCAGTCATGTCCAACTCTTGTGACCCTCACAGGGTCTAGTCCACCAGGCTCCTCTTATCTCTGGGATTCTACAGGCAAGAATACTGGAGTGGGTTGCTGTGCTCTTTTCCAGGGGAGCTTCCTGACCCAGGGATTGAACCTGAGTCTCTTACGTCTCCTTTATTGGCAGGCAGGTTCTTTACCACTAATGTCACCTGGGAAGCATAGGTTTTAATATTGTTAGATTGTCCATACTACCCAAGGCAATTTATTGATTTAATGCAATCTTTTTTAAGATTAGATACTCATGACATTTCTTTTCACAAAACTAGAACAAATTTGTGTGGAATAACAATAAATCCTAAATAGTCAAAGCAATCTTGGGGAAAAAAAAAAAAAGCAATTCAGACTATACCACAAAGCTGCAGTAGTATTGGCACAAAAACAGACACATAAATAAATAGAACAGTATAGAGATTCCAGAAATAAATTCATATGCATATAGTCAATAAATCTATGACAAAATAGGTGAAAGTATGCAATAAGGAAAAGACAGTTTCTTCAATAAAGAGAGTGGAAAAACTGAAGAGCTACATGTAAAAAAATGAAATTAGAAAATGCTCTTATACTACATTCAAAAATAAAGTTGCAATTGATTAAAGACCTAAATACTTAAAACCTGAAACCCTAAAACTCTTAGAAAAAAAATGCATGCAGAATTCCCATTGACATGTCTCAGCAATGTTTTAAGAATCTGTCTCCCCAGGCAAAAGAAACAAAAGCAAAAATAAACAGAGGACTGATTATACTCACGGGCTTTTACACAGCAAGGATACCATTGACAAATGAAAAGACAGTCTACTGAATGACAGAAATTTTTGCAAATGATATGTCTGAAAAGGGATTAATATTCAAAATACATAAACAGTTCATATAATTTAATGTCAAAATTAAAACAACCTAACTAAAAATAGATACTTTTCCAAAGAAAGGGTATAGATGTCCAATAGGCATATAAAAACTGCTCACTATCACTAGTCATGAGGGTGATGCATATCAAAACCACAATGTGATACCACCTAACACTTTTCTTTTTAATGATAGTTATTCTGACAACAAACAATAAATGTTAGTGAGGATGTGGGGGAAGGGAAATCATTCACTACTGGTGGGAATGTTAACTGCTATAAGCATTATGGATAACAGTATGGAAATTCCTCCAAACATTAAAACTAGAACTACCATATAATCCAGCAATTCCACTCCTGGATATGTATCCCCAAAATACTGAAAACACTAATTCAAAAAGATATGTGCACCCAATGTTTACAGCAGCATTATTTATAGTAGCCAATATATGGAAGTAACCTAAGTGTCCATCAATAGATGGATGGATAAAGATGTGTGTGTGTGTATATATATATATATATATGTATATATACATAAAAGCATCCACAGTGGAATGTCACTCAGCCAAAAAATAAAGTTTGCCATTTGTGGAAACATACATGGGCATAGAGGGTGTTATGCTTAGTGATTTAAGTCAAACAGAGAAAAACAAATGCTGTTTTTTTCATTTATATGAAATCTAAAATATAGAACAAATTAATAAAACAGAGACAGACATGGAGAACAAACTAGTAGTATTCAGAGGGAGAGTGGTTCGGGAAAGGAAAAGATCAAGGAAAGGAATTAAAGTTACAAACTTAGGTATAAAATAAGTAAGATATAAGGATATAATGTGCAGCACATAGAAAGTACTCAATATTTTATAATAATTTTGAATCACTGTTGTACATCTTAAACTAATATAACACTGTGTCTACTATCTGCCAATAAAAATAAATATCTAAAGGGCATTAAAAATATTGACATGCTTTATGTACTAATCAGACATGACCTAGTAGGAAACATTAATATTACAAACTAAATTATTATATTTATCTTACATATTAGCTAAACACATGTGATAAATTATTCAATAATTAAAACTCATTGTATATATGAACTCCCAATATGGTTACCATTTCCATAGAAAGACATCAGGAAATTAAGTATCAGAATATAGTAAAAATTTGGTTTCTTTAAAAGCAAGACATAATTATTTTGTATATTATAAGTTATAATAACTGAGTTCTTAATTATATTAAATATTGAATTTTATTATTTTACTTTTACTAAATGTAATTATGCTCTTTCAACATATTTAAAAGTCAGTGGTTAAATTTGATTTTATATAAATTTGCTGTGCTTTGTCACTCAGTTATGTCCAACTATTTGTGACTCCATGGACTGTAGCCCTTCAGGCTCCTCTGTCCATGGGGATTCTCCAGGTAAGAATACCAGAGTAGGTTACCATGCCCTTCTCCAGGGGAATTGTCCCAACCCAGGAATCAAACCCAGGTCTCCTGCATTGCAGATGGATTCTTCACCATCTGAGCTACCAGGGAAGCCCAAATATAAATGATAGTCTTGATGGGACTCATTTTTTGATGGCTGTGATTAGGCATGTCAGATCTTAGTTCCTCAACTGGGGATTGAACCTGTGCCCTTTGCTGTGGAAGTGTGGAGTCCTAACCACTGGACCAAAAGGGAATTACAGAATGATTTTCTTGGATATAATTGTCACTTCTAAGAAATAAAAGATACATGATCCTTAAAATTACATTTGTGGAAAGAGAGGCTTTTCCTAACTCATAAGATATCTGGGAGTTTATGCTTGTAGTGGTGGTGATGATACTGTTGGGGCCTACAGAGACTTCAAGGGTGAATCATCAATGCTGAGAACAGTCTGTCAGCTTCAGCTAGTGTATGGATGCTTATAAGCATGCCTGTTATTGCATAAGGGATGAGTCACAGCTTTCTTTTTGCTTTAGATCTAAAATCCATAAAAACTAGGGGAGTTCATCAAAATTATTTTGTACTGTATCTATACAGATTTTGGACCCCCAATTTCCAATGAAGTGTTCATTAGGAAAGGTGCAGTTCTGTTAATACATTTTTACAGATCAACTTTTCAGTGTTTTTCATGTTATCCTTTTATCCAGTAGTGTGAATATAATAAATTGAAAGTGAAAGTCGCTCAGTTGTGTCCAGCTCTTTGTGGCCCCATGAACTATACAGCCCGTGGAATTCTCCAGGACATAATATTGGAGTGCATAGCCTTTCCCTTCTCTAGGGGATTTTCCCAACACAAGGATCAAACCCAGGTCTCCTGCATTGCAGGTGGATTCTTTACCAGCTGAGCCACAAGGAAAGTCCAAGAATACTGGAGTGAGTAGCCTATCCCTTCTCCAGCAGATTTCCTGACCCAGGAATACAATGGGGTCTCCTCATTATAAAAATATACATTTGAATAAAATTGATACAAATTTAATATAATTCTCAAGGGAAATAATGACCGTCACCTCCCTAGGAAATTGAAAACCTAAAGGAGTTCTTATCATAATATTGGAAAAATTAGTAGTAAGATAATTTTACAGAAACTTCCTAGAGTTTGCATTATCTTGTTTATGTATTATATCCCAGATTATAGGAAAATTCTGATTAAATAGTAACTTTCCTGTTACCAAGCCATCATCTGAGGTACAGTAATGCTCTGGGTGCACCATTCAACCTGCCCATCTTAACAGTTCTTTTCTTACTTTGGAACCTGACGTTGGAAATGGTAGCATTTAAAATCAACTTGTTACTTGATTGTATTAGAGAAAAAAAGATCCGAGAAGAAACGGCTGTAGCTTTAACTCTATTATTAGTAAAGTGACCATATTTTTGCAAGTTACCACAGACTGTAGCATAAGGACACTGTTTAGTCAAAGTCATTAATTGTCTAAAAGCATGAGACAGTACAAATATGAACAGATTTTGAAAACAGTACATACATCAGTGTGTCAAATAAAAACAAATCTGGAATTAGAGAAGGAGAGATTTTGTTTTTCAAGAGACTATAGCAATATGAAGAACACTTTGATTTCAGGATCGCAACACATCAAAAAGCAAACCCCCAAAATAGCTGCTTATCCTTTCCTATAAAAGAAATTATCAGGTACTTATAAGGGAAAAGTGGGGAAGCAGGGGTCCTGAGCAGTGTGATAAGGAGTCTGATAGGAAACGTTTCTTGCTAAGGAGACCACATTTGGGGGATGCGATCCAAAGGGAGAGTGTTCTCCATTCTAGAACTGGCTCAGACTTGGAAGTTCAGAGGCCCAGTGGAAGAGAGGAACCTGACTATAATTTAGCTAAGGCACAGCAGAGAGTAAGAAATAGACAGCTGCAGACACTTACTTAGACTTAGTTTACATTCAGAAAACTAAGATCATGGCATCTGGTCCCATCATTTCATGGCAAATAGATGGAGAAACAGTGGAAACAGTGACAGGCTTTATTTTTTTGGAGTCCAAAATCACTACAGATGGTGACCGCAGCCATGAAATTAAAAGACACTTGCTCCTTGGAAGAAAAGTTATGAGCAACCTAGACAGCATATTAAAAAGCAGAGACATTACTTTGCCAACAAAAGTCAGTCTATTCAAAGCTATGGTTTTTCCAGTAGCCATGTATGGATATGAGAGTTGGACTATAAAGAAAGCTGAGTGCCAAAGAATTGATGCTTTTGAACTGTGATGTTGGAGAAGACTCTTGAGAGTCCCTTGGACTGCAAGGAGATCCAACCAGTCCATTATATAGGAAATCAGTCCTGCATATTCGTTAGAAGGACTGATGTTGAAGCTGAAACTCCAATAGTTTGGCCATCTGATGCAAAGAACTGACTCATTGGAAAATACCCTGATTCTGGGAAAGACTGAAGGCAGGAGGAGAAGGGGACGACAGAGGATGAGATGGTTGGATGGCATCACCAACTCAATGGACATGAGTTTGAGTGAACTCCGGGAGTTGGTGATGGACAGGGAGGCCTGGCGTGCTGCATTCCATGGGGTCACAAAGAGTCGGACCTGACTGGTTGACTGAACTGAACTGAACTTAGACACTTACTTAAGGGCAATCAGCTATTCCTAATACATATATATAAAATAGGAAAAATATTCTGCTACTTCATGTTAAGACCAAACTGCAAACCTGGGGCCAATTTTGCCTGTCTCAACTATATTTGTCGCTCTTTCATAATACATATAATTTTATCTATTATGTCTTATTACCTACACATGCAGAAATACATGACACATATATAGTATTACCAAACAATTGGTTTAAAATATAATTACCCTTGTCATATCCATTATGAAATAATATTTGTATTACTTTGACTGAATTTATCATCTTAATTTGAATGGTATAAAGAATAAAGTATGTATAAATAGATGGGAACACTTCAGTGAAAAATGGAGAGAATTGTTGACTTTTAGTATTTATTTCAATGTCTTTTCATATACAAATCATGAGAAAATTATTACAGTATTTTGTTATTCCAAACACTAGGGTATATTAGAAACTTTTAGGAAATATTTTTAACTTGACAGAAAGAATATTAAATTATACATTACTCTGGGCATTATTTTAAAAATATAACACTTAAAAACCATTTGGATAATCAAATAGGCTAACTTTGAGATCTCAGTTTTGGGATGGGATGGGCAGAGAACAACAAACGTGTCTGCTTTCTTGGCAGATTTCACCAATATGTAGTTCACAGAATTACATTTGTATTTAGCAGCCAGCTAACTTACCATTTGCTGTTTTACATGTAATATATTATTAGTATTTATGAGCTATATCATATCCCATAAAATTTCTTTTACTAGTTAATCTCCTAAAGCTGGATTTTATAACCCAGTCTAGCAAATCTGTTCTGAGCCTTATAGAGCTCAGGCATATAGCAGAATAATATGTTAAATATAATCAATATTTATTCTCGAGGCTAGCATCATGCTTATAGATCACTTAAATTGCCAGATATCACACTGTAAAAATGTACAGTTATGCTACTAAGATGATCATTATTGTTAGGCTTTTTTCAAAATAAGATTAAAAAAATTGTTAAGTCATTACAGGGACCTTCTGGTATCACAGAGAAAAGCAAATAGGTACAAGTGAAAGAACAGTGGAAACCATACTACACATATACTTCAGTACTTTTTTATTCTAATATGCATTTCTTAAAATAGTGTTTTCATCCTTTCAGTCATCTGGCATAGAAACTTGTAGTTCTTTCTCTCTCATCAAATTCTGTCACTACCCTACTTCCTGCTATGGGATCCATGGTAACTGCTTAGAACTTATCTATGAACTGAGCTTTTCCTCCTCGTATACACACAGCCCTCTGATGCCAGACTAATCCTCCTAAAACACTGCTTTCGCTGTGCTAATCTCCCTCATAAACCTGCAAAATCCCCTAATGGCTTGTCGCATTGAGTTCACCTTATGTGTGTCTTATCAAATAATTCCAAAGACATGTATTAACTTTACACTTTTGCTCTCTCAGCTCTGAGAATTCTCAGATGACGGTTGTCTGGGCTTATTTTGAAATAGAGGGAGGGTAAAGAACTAGAAACTATGGAATTAGAGACTGAGAACATGGAAAGGGCGAAAAAATCCTTCAAACAAGAAGAAAGAAAAACAAACTGATCTTGGAATTTAGAGTTCAGCTGACAAGGCAGTGAGATTAGAAGAAAAACTCCCTTCCCTGGTGCCATGGTATGTGGTTTGGAGGCAGTGAGCACAAGGAAGAAAGAGTGTTCTCAAGCATTTATGTCATAGATGGGGAGATAATAGAGAAAGCAGCATAGCAAAGACAGAGGATCTGAATGAGAAAGTTCATTATTGTGGAGTATGATACTTCTGGATTTTGAAGGATTCTATGAGGGATTTTACTTAGTTTCATGGACGTAAAATTTGCATTAGATCAATCTCACCATTTTTTTAATGATTTAGAGTAAAATCTTAATTTTTCCATTTTCTGTGTACTTTGAAATTGATGCTTGCCCCTGTAGTGAAACCTAGTGGGTTAGAATTAATACTCTTGCTAAAATAGTGATTTAACCTGATTTGCATGTGCAGAAACATTACAGGAAGAATATGTCATATGGTCTCTGACACTTTAGCCTTACCTTGGGACTCTTTTCAGGGAAAATTTCATAAATTCTACCCAAATTTCTCCAGCTTGATTTTAGGCATTCTGTTGTATGTTACTCACACTAATTAGACACTAAATTCTTAATGTTATAGACTGAGCCTTGAATTTAATATTATAATTAGTCCTTATCTGGCATAGTCTCTGGCATTCAGATGGCACATTTAAAAATATTGAAATATGCCATTTATATTTTATGTGAGTATAAACTTTTAGCTATGTACTTGATGCTGATCAAGTTGATTCTGTACATGAAGGATAAAGCAGTGAATCAATAAAGAAACAAACTAAGATCATTGGCTTCATCAAATTTTAGTTCCAATGAGTCAAGGTAATTGGTACTTAAATGAAGATAACATAGATCTAAAACTCAGCAGTGACCACAGGACTGGAAAAAGTCAGTTTTCATTCCAATCCCAAAGAAAGGCAATGCCAAAGAATGCTCAAACTACCACACAATTGCACTCATCTCACACACTATTAAAGTAAAGCTCAAAATTCTCCAAGCCAGGCTTCAGCAATACGTGAATCATGAACTTCCAGATGTTCAAGCTGGTTTTAGAAAAGGCAGAGGAACCAGAGATCAAATTGGCAACATCCACTGGATCATCAAAATAGCAAGAGAGTTCCAGAAAAATATCTACTTCTGCTTTATTGACTATGCCAAAGCCTTTGATAGTGTGGACCACAACAAACTCTGGAAAATTCTGAAAGAGATGGGAACCAGACCACCTGATCTGCCTCTTGAAATCTGTATGCAGGTCAGGAAGCAACAGTTAGAACTGGATATGGATCAACAGACTGGTTCCAAAATGGGAAAGGAGTACATCAAGGCTGTATATTGTCACTCTGCTTATTTAACTTATATGCAGAGTACAACATGAGAAACGCTGGGCTGGATGAAGCACAACCTGGAATCAAGATTGCCAGGAGAAATATCAATAAGCTCAGATATCCAGATGACAGCACTCTTTTATGGTGAAAATGAAGAACTAAAGAGTCTCTTGATGAAAGTCAAAGACCAGAGTGAAAAAGTTGGCTTCAAACTCAACATTCAGAAAATTAAGATCATGGCATTTGGTCTCATCATTTCATGGCAAATAGATGGGGGAAACAGTGGAAACAATGGCAGACTTTATTTTGGGGGGCTCTAAAATCACTGCAGATGGTGACTGCAGTCATGAAATTAAAAGACGCTTGCTCCTTGGAATAAAAGCTATGACCAATCTAAATAGCATATTAAAAAGCAGAGACATTACTTTGCCAACAAAGGCCCATCTAGTCAAGATTATGGTTTTTCCAGTAGTCATGTATGGATGTGAGAGTTGGACTATAAAGAAAGCTGAGCACTGAAGAATTAATGGTTTTGAACTGTGGTGTTGGAGAAGACTCTTGAGAGTCCCTTGGTCTGCAAGGAAATCCAACCAGTCCATCCTAAAGGAAATCAGTCCTGAATATTCATTGGAAGGACTGATATCAAAGCTGAAACTCCAATACTTTGGCTACCTGATGCGAAGAACTGACTCATTTGAAAAGACCCTGATGCTGGGAAAGATTGAGGGCAGGAGGAGAAGGGGACAACAGAGGATGAGATGGTTGGATGGCATCACCGACATGATGGACATGAGTTGAGTAGAAGAATTGATGCTTTTGAACTGTGGTGTTGGAGAAGACTCTTGAGAGTCCCTTGGACTGCAAGGAGATCCAACCAGTCCATTCTAAAGGAGATCAGTCCTGGGTGTTCTTTGGAAGGACTGATGCTAAAGCTGAAACTTCAATACTTTGGCCAAGTCATGCAAAGAGTTGACTCATGGAAAATACTCTGATGCTGGGAGGGATTAGCGGCAGGAAGAGAAGGGGACAACAGAGGATGAAGACGGCTGGGTGTCATCACTGACTCAATGGACATGAGTTTTGGTGAACTCCAGGATTTGGTGATGGACAGGGAGGCCTGGCATGCTGCAGTTCATGGAGTCGCAAAGAGTCATACACGACTGAGCAACTGAACTGAACTGAAACTCCGAGAGTGGGTGATGAACAGGGAGGCCTGGCATGTTGCAGTCCATTGAGTTGCAATGAGTCGGACATGATTGAGTGACTGAACTGAGCTGAACTGAGTGGTAATAATGAATAGATATCAAACAACAATGGAAAATTCACCAGTTATGTACTTCTGTATTTCCTTATTTTGAAGCCTATTTCTTAAAATACCATTTTTCTCCGGTTTCACAACCTAAAAACTTCTGAGTTCTTTCTCATTAAATTCTGAAAAGAAGAATAAAAAGCAAGAGGGAGTAAAGAATGATTTAGTATGGCATTAACTTCTTAACAGAATTGATCACACCCTCCCAAATGAGGGAATAGGCAGCTCTTGTGAATTTGTGAGAGCAAGTCTTAACACTGATGCCCAGCACTGCAAGAGTAGTGAATAGAGTAAAGACTCTTAGGGTAGAGTATGAATTATGTTTTCCAAGAAAGAAATACTCATTGTGACTAGAAATCTTAGAGTTGGGGTAAATATGAGAGGAGACAAAGTGAGAGAAATAAGGTTGGGGTCCAGATTGTGTAGGGTTTTTCTCTTTTCTGATTGAGAGACATATTGTAATATTTAGGTTCTCAATCCAGTCTGTACATAACTGTCACCTGAATTATCTCAAAAATATCCCTGTCCAGGCTCAGCTCAGAGATACATAAGGCTGGAAAGACTGTTATTTCCACCTTATGATCAGACAAAAAAGATGGTAAAACTGAAAGGTACTTTTCTTTAACCTCTAGGAGAATGGAGAGCATAGAGTAAAAACTAAGCTATAATGTAGGAAAAGAAAGGCGCCTGGTAGACAAAATGAAGCCCAAGCATTTGTATAACTGAGGCAGATGCTGCTGGGTAGATTTTAGCTATGGAGAAGACTCAGCTAGAAAATATTTTAACAAAGGCTGAATGTGGCTGATAGGAGTGTGGCTAGTGGCCACAGATAAAAAGGCGTTGAACTATTTATCAGGCTTTTCACATGAATCATCCCAGAGAACAGTGCAGGGAAAGAACTCAGGTCAAAGAGTGGAGGAGATATTAAGAGGAACCATCTGAAAAATAAGATGTCACAAAAGAAATTTGGTATGTCTAGTTTACTGAGTATAACCATGAAAACAAGTTCCATTTTGTTTCCTGATGAGAATAACACAAATGCTCATACTATAGACTTAGAGGAAAATATGTGCTCACTTAGAATTCTCCAGACCAGAATACTGGAGTGAGTAGCCTTTCCCTTCTCTAGGGGATCTTCCCAACCCAGGGATCAAACCCAGGTCTCCCACATCACAGGTGGATTCTTTATTGTGTGAGCCACGAGGGGAGCCCAAGAATACTGGAGTGGGTAGCTGATCTGTTCTCCAGAGGATCTTACAACCCCGGAATTGTACTGAAATCTCCTGCATTGCAGGCAGATTCTTTACCAACTGAGCCATCAGGGAACTTGAAGATAGGTCAACAGAAATGAACCCAGCTGAAATAAAAAGAATATAGAGCAGAGCATTAAAAAAGTTTAACATGTGCTTAACAGGAATCCCAGATGCAGGTCATAAATGAGTCTATTTAAAGAAATTATAAATAAAAATACAACATTTTTAAAAGATAAAATAAATTTATATTTCTTTTATTGGTAATTGCTCTAAAAGTGACCATTTAAAGCAAAGTAGTACAATTAATTGTGCATTTATAGCATATATAACATACTTTTGAATAATAACACCACGGATGAGAGAGAGAAATTTCGGATATTTTATAAGATTCTTACAAACACATGAAGTAATATAATTTTACTTGATGGTATAGTAGATTATTTAAACATATCTTTAAACATTTGGAAAGCTCAAATAGTGTTTTCTAAGAGGTATAT
>SJYT01021826.1:16145-50242 GCA_006410635.1 Cephalophus harveyi | reverse complement strand
TTTTGCCATACATTGACATGAATCCACCACGGGTGTATACGAGCTCCCAATCCTGAATCCCCCTCCCACGTCCCACCCCATATCCTCTCTCTGGATCATCCCCATGCACCAGCCCCAAGAAATGAAACACCAGCCTATGTTCGATGCAGGATATAGAGTAATTTTAAAAGGGAGATGAAGTAGGACATAAAACAAAAAATTAAAAACATAGAAAACATAGAAAGTGGAAAAATATAAATATACAACAAATGGAAAAATGCTAAAATAAATGATAACCAAAGGAACAGACAAGATCTAGACAGAGAATATTCAGTCCTATCAATAACTACTTTAAATGTATAACCAAAAATAAATAAACAAATAAAAGCTGGAGCAGCTACATTCATTTCAGGCAGGTGAATATCAGAGCAAGGAATATTATCAGCAATGAAGAGGGAGTGACATATAAATAGAGTAATTCAAAAGGAAAAACGCAATACCAATTCTGTATGCACTTAACAGTTTCAAAATTATTTGCAGCAAAACATACACATACATCCGTAGTTGCATTCTTGAGCACACCTCTGTGCTCAAGAATGAAGAATTAGTAGTTGATAGAATTAGAGGATAGAAATGAGTAAGGATATAGATGACCTGAACAACGCTGACAATCAACTTTACCTTCTGACATTTATAGACAAAAAATATAGTCAACTTTTTGACAGTGATCCAAAGCCATTTTAATGGAGAAATGGTAGCCTTTTCAAGGACAAGCATATGTTAATAAGTTAGCCACAACTATTAGACAAGTATTTGTTCAGACCACACTATATACGTAAATGTAAAATGTAAAACTGTAAACATCTGGGATAGAAATTTGTGTGACCTTGTGTCTGAGTTTTAAGTGTTGTACAAGGGTATGTTTTAGGATGATGGAACTATATATGGCACTGGGATGCTGGATACGTGACTATACACTGGTCAGAACCCATAGAAAAATGCATCACAGAGATAAACTTTTAATGTATACGCCTTTGAAAATATATCAGCAAGGAGATAGGTGAAGTCCAGGATGGGGTGTAGAGTGTAGCAGATGAAGCTATTTGTATTACAAATGTATGATGCAATCTCACTAAAGGAGATACCAAAGAAAGGAACAGAGCTAAATCACTGAAGAAAGTGTAATGTCAAAATATGGTAAGACAATATAAAAATACTGATGTATAAACACTGTGTTGGTAAATTTGCTTTTCACAAGGGTATGGTTTAACAGTTGCGAAACAACTTTATATACACACTGCTGCTGCTGCTGCTGCTAAGTCGCTTCAGTCGTGTCCAACTCTGTGCGACCCCATAGACGGCAGCCCACCAGGCTCCGCTGTCCCTGGGATTCTCCAGGCAAGAACACTGGAGTGGGCTGCCACTTCCTTCTCCAATGCATGAAAGAGAAAAGTGAAAGTGAAGTCGCTCAGTCGTGTCTGACTCTTCGCAACCCCATGGACTGGAGCCTACCAGGCTCCTCCGTCCATGGAATTTTCCAGGCAAGAGTACTGGAGTGGGGTGCCATTGCCTTCTATATACGCACTGAACTGAACTGATATACACACTAGGATTGAACAAATAAGCAAATAATTTGTAGATAATGAGAGACAAGTTTCCCATTGCCAGAGAAAGAATTTATTTCAGTGCAAATAGTCATGAGAAAGGCTATTTAGTCTGTGGTGCCAGAGCAGAGTCAAAGATAGAACTATGAACTCTTAATATATTTATTCATAGATGGATACAGAGATATACCCACATACATATACATAGTTAGTATGCTGCTGCTGCTAAGTCACTTCAATCGTGTCCAACTCTGTGCGACCCCATAGACAGCAGCCCACTGGACTCCTCTGTCTCTGGGATTCTCCAGGCAAGAATACTGGAGTGGGTTGCCATTTCCTTCTCCAAACTTAGTTAGTATATATACATGTATTTTTCTCTGGTTACCTAGAAGCAGTACTATTTGAGTAGCTCACCTAGATCTTGTTTCCTACAAGAACCTGGGCCCTTAGAGAAATGTCTGATTCAAGTCTGAAATAGGAAAATGTAAAATAAACCTGGTGCATCTTGTAGTGCCACATGATAAACATTTACATAAACAAAAAATAGATGGGGTATTTCAAAAGAAGACAGAAAACAATCTGAAAGGGCCCCCAGTGACCAAAGATGAAACAGTTGGGTCTCAAAAGGTGTCATAACCAAAGAATAAATATCCATAAATCCACACTGATAAAAGTAAATGAATGGACAGAGGATCTCCCAATAAGCCTTGCAAAAGCAAACAAAAAGGAAATAGAAAATCACCACTAGAAAACCACCATAAAAATAGCTGATGAATGCTAAAATAAGTTGCTAAAATTAGTGGGTGAAACTTTAAGCAGAATCAGGATATCTGCAGTTTCAAAAAATCTCTCCCAAGATATTTATTAATTAGTATAGTGGTTTTAACTTATGTCAACAATTTCTCAGAAACTCTTCCCTTTTGAAGGTAGATCTTAATTCCCAGTTATTTAATATAGATAGAGCATATTTAATCAATCCTGAGTATAAAAAAGAAAAACTTAACAGAGGAGAAATTCAACTGGCATCACCTTAGCCAAGTATCACGTTAGCATCAGTAATAATGTCATGTTGATGGCACCTGTTCCATGATGTAATGCAATGAAAGGGGGATGTCACTTCTGTGATATTATTTACAAATGTTTCCAATCTCAATATGATGAGAAAAGTGAAAACCCAAGTAGATGGATAGTCTACAGGTAGATGGATATTCTAACTAGAACTCTTAAAAAAAGTGTCTAAGTTAGTAAAAACAAGGAAAGACCAAGAAACTTTATGGATTAGAGTTGCCCAAGGAAGGAATAAATGCCATCTGACGGCCTTAATTGGATTTCAGAACAAGAAAAGGACGTTAGTTGAAAAAATGGTGGGATCTCAATAAAGTATCTAGTTGAATTAATACCAAATCAGTGTTAATTTGTCAGTTTAAATAAATATAGCATAGCCATGTTAGATGTTATATAAGAACTTTGTTCTATTTTGACAAGTTTTCTATAAATCTAAAACTGTTTGAAAATAAGGATACTGACATTTTGAAAACTTAATTCGTGTCTTTATACCTGATACTTTACATTTAATTGATTTAAACTTGGGCTTAAGTACAAGTATTTATGTTAATTTTTAAAAAAAAATTTTGAAATGAATATAAACAAAATTTCTATTAAGAAATAGTAGTTATTACTCTAAATAAAGAAACAGTTAACATTAAATATTTTTGGTGAAAAGAAATATTATTCCTCACCCATGATCCTGTGTGACTCTTGAGCATTCTGCTCTTTTAAAATCTAGATATTCAACCCTTGCTGCTTGAAAGCTTATTAAAATTTCTTGGATAATTTTAAACATATACTGTTTATTACTTTAACTTTCAATAATGTTTATGAGGTATAGATTACATGAAATAAAATGCAAGCATTTTAAGTGTGCTATTGAATAAATTTTGACAAATGTATTTATCTGTTTTACCACCATGTCAATCAAGAGACAGAACATTTTTCTCAGGAGTTCCCTAGTATCCTTTTATATTAAATTCACAAAGCCAGCAAACTCCCCCTACTTCAAACCAGGAGCATACCAATTTCAGTCACTATTCAGTAGTTTTATTTATTTAATAGCTTTACATAAATGAAATAAAGCAGGATGTAACATTTTGTATCTGGCTTCTTTCACTCAGAATGAGCATTGTTGGGTATATTAGTTGTTCATGGCTTTTTCTAGACTTTTGAATTGTGTCCCATTTGGGACAGCTAGGAATAAAGTTGCTATCAACATATAAGTCACATGTTTTCATTACTATCAAATGAATTGAAAGTGAAAATGTTAGCTGCTCAGAAATGCTCACTCTTTGCAACGCCATAGACTGTAGCCCACCTTGCTTCTCTGTCCATGGAACTCTCCAGACAAGAACACTGAAGTGGATTGTCATTCCCTTCTCCAGGAGATCTTCCCCACCCAGGAATTGAACCCAGGTCTCCCACATTGCAGGCAGATTCTTTACTACTTAAATTATGCCTTATTTAAAATGCCATCCTCTTGGGGTTTATTGTTGTTGTTTAGCCACTAAGTGGTTTCCAACTCTTTTTGACCCCATGGACTATAGCCCGCTTAGCTCCTCTGTCCATGGGATTTCCCAGATAAAGATGCTGGAGTGGGTTGCCATTTTCTTCTCCAGGGGATCTCCCCAACCCAAGGATCAAACCCTCATCTTCTGCATTGCAGGTGGTTTCTTTACCACAGAGCCAGCAGGGAAGCCCCCTCTTAGGGTTAGAGTAGCATAAATTAAGATGGCGTTTATCTGGTCCACTCTCTTATTAGCTGTGTAAGTAATTTAGTTAGGTATTGGAAGCTTTAGAGTTTAAAAAAAAAAAAAAAGACTCAAAATACATCTGTGAATCTCTAGAAGCTGAGCCCTCAGTTTATTCATACACTAGATAGTCATGCTGAAAAATACATGGTTATTCAGTGTCCCTATATTTTTCCTTAAAGAGTTTAATTATAACCTTCTACCAAGGGCAGGTGACATAAATAAGCTTGTTTATAACTCCCAGTGTCCACATTCAAATAACATACAACAAGCTCAATCTTCTGTTAATTTTGAAGGTTTTTTTTTTTTTGGTGTTAAATTACTAGTGCTGGTGAACTTAGTGTATATTGCCTGTTTTAATCTTGCGTTTTCCTTCTGGGTAATGATAAGAGGGTAAATAACTGAAGAGTGAATGAGAATGAAGCCTCTAACCCATGGATCACACTGTTTTCACTGGAGAGTTTCTTTGAACAGTCTTCCACATCTGTTTGGGAATCCTTTATAAGCACAGTTGACAGAATATCAAAACATTTCTGGCATGCTGTTTACTTGGCAAATAGTTGTTACAGTCAGTGTCTTTCCAGACCACATGTCAAAAATATTTTCATGGAAAAATGGCATGCTGAGAAAAGGATTCTTGGAAAATCACAATGTTTTTGGGCACCATGAGGAATAAAATCAGCTTTGTTAATATAACATTAGAGTAGCAGTAGTATGCTATGGCTAAGGATCAAATGCTAGCTCTTCTTGATGGCCACAGCATATGCTTTAATTTATATGTCTATTTTCAAAATTATATCCATACATATATAAATACACATTCATATATATGCATATAAATATATGCGTATGTATACATAGGCTTCCCTGGTGGCTCAGCTGGTCAAGAGCCCGCCTGCAGTAGGGGAGACCCAGGTTCGATCCCGGGTTGGGAAGATCCCGCAGAGAAGGAAATGGCTACCCACTCCAGTACTCTGGCCTGGAGAATCCCATGGACTGCATAGTCAAAGGGTTCACAAAGAGTCTGACATGACTGAGAGACTTTCACTTCACTTCACATATGTGTGTATATACACACACACACAGAGGCAGACTGATGGAGACAGAAATGGAGATATAATTCCTTTTTTTTAATTAGAATGGTGAGTCTAGAAATGAATGAGAAAAAGCTATCAAGTTTTTCATGATAAATGTCCCTTTTACTATATACCTATATTACACATATTCTGTACCATATAAGTCAGGATTTATATAGTCTAATTATTTACTTGTACTGTTGGATTAACTGTCATCTCAAATACACTCTATTTATACTTTCATGAGTCATTAAATTCAGATCATGGCCACTTGACTCTTTCCTTAGCCATCCATCTGGAATCTCTCCCTCACCCACTCTCTGGATAAGAAGGAATGCTTTAGTTGGAGTTGTGTATTGCAAAAACCTAAGCAGAAATACCAATTCTTTAAAGTAATATTTCTTATATTGTAATAGGGTAGAGAACCAGATGAGGAAAATGTACAAGAGGTCAGAGAGTTTAGCCTGAAAGAATCACAGCCAGATTGGTCATCAGGACAAGTCGGTTAAGGAACTGCTCAGAACAATAAAGCTTCATACTCCTGCAATCTCGGATAATCTTACACTCCTTGTTACTTCGTTAAAGAAGTACAGGCCCCAGGGGAAAAAAAAAACTTCCTATTAATCCAACAATCATCCATGCCTACATTCTCCTGTTTGGAGATGCTTGGAGATTTCCTCCTTCCAAGATACAACAGTGGTGATTCTACCAAATAAATTTCTTTGAATGATGGATAAGTACTGTATCACTACAGACTACACAGATTCCATGATTTTCCAGTCATGGACAAACTCCCTCAGAATGAATTGGGCAGGCTTTTAAGTTCTTGCTTATCAGTGTAAGGTTGAGAAGAATGGGGCACAGCAAAGCAGAGACAAAGCCTATGAGCTTCGGGGAGGTGGAGGAAGCAGGCTTCTCCACTCAGGCTTGAAATTTGCTGCAGAATGGAAAAAGTGATGAGGCACAATCTCGGCCTCCTTGAAATGTGAGGGTCAGACCGAAGGTCAAAATGTGCCCTTGTCTCCTCTATGTTTTACTTAAGCCATGAAATAAATATTATATAGCCCTTAGTCCTAAAAGTGATTTTGTTTTTTTGTTTGTTTATTTTCATTGTTTTTTTCTTTTGGCGTGTTGTACCATAAATATTTAGAACATTTCATCTAAGTATATTTTAATAAAATACAGGTGAAACTTCTTTTTACTGCTTGAAAAGTGAAAATGAAAGTCGCTCAGTCGTGTCCGGACTCTTTGTGACTCCATGGACTGTACAGTCCATGGAATTCTCCAGGCCAAAATACTGGAGTGGGTAGCCTTTCCCTTCTCCATGGGATCTTCCCAGCCCAGGAATCAAACCCAGGTCTCCCAGATTACAGGCAGATTCTTTACCAGCTAAGCAACAAGGGAAGCCCAGCACATAGTAGAAAAGCATCTTCAAATATACCTAATACAGTATATTTTAATATTAATACTGATTATAAATCTGTTCTTCAAGACCTCTGTCCAAACACCTGGAACATGACCAGATAACAAGGCTAGCATTTTATAATATTTGCTAAATAAATCAATATATATTTTTCTTTCCTTTATTTTTAAATTATTTTTTAATTTAAGGATAAGTGCTTTACAGAATTTTGTTGCCTTTTTTTTTTTTTTTTTTTTATGGCCAATTTACAAGAATGGACAATGGGAAATATATTTTCATGAATTGTATGCTGTTTAATATTTATATCTTTTGAGGAAAACACAGGTATCTCTTGTAGATGAGGGAATCAACATACAAAATAAAAAGTACAAGTAATTCCTCATTTATTGGTTTCAATATTATCATTTATGATATTCACTTAGCTCAAATCTTCCTTTTTCCCCCATTAATGTATTAGCAAAATGGTGAACAACTAAAGCTCATGTGACAAAAATTATCCATAAAATTAATCACTATAATGATCAAAAGATTACCATAATTCATTTTTCTTACCACAATGTTAAATTTTGAAGAGTTTTATTTACTCAATAAAGTTAATACATATAACAAACTCTTTCAAACTTATGCAGAGATACTGAATCTTATGAAAAGCCATCAGAACTGGGGCATTATTGTTTATGTTAAGGGGGGACAAGTTTTAATGGACAAATGACTTGTTAAATCATGTGGGTTGTGTATGGAAATATTGTGTTCCTTAGTATGTGAGTTGTGTTGTGGGAGAGTGGTGTGTTCTTGATTTTCTGGGAAATTCAGGAGTTAAATGAGATTGAATCCACTGGTGCATTGTTTTCCTTTTTTCATCTTAAGCAGAGATAGTTATAGTCATATACAATTTCATATATTTGCCAATTAATCTTTCTTTCAGCATGACTTAAAATAAGAATTAAATTTAACAACTGGAAATATTAGTATAAAAGGATCCAAAATTATAACCACAATGATGTTTCTGTGGGCCACATGTCCTTCCCCAATTTCACCAGCATCACAAAAAAAATGTGCAGTCAAGGTAACAGTGCTGCTAAGTTAAAAAAAAAAAAAAAATATATATATATATATATACACACATATACATATATATATATACTCCCGTTTCATTAGTTATTTTTCAGCAAGAGAGAAGAAAGTCTTCAGAATTAAATCTCATGAGTATCAGCAATTATATATTTACTCAGAATATTTCTAAACCATGTATAGCATTTTATGTTTTGCATGGCTTACTTAGGAACAATTTAAAAAATGGAAATAGACAAGTAGATACAGTTAAATTGATAGGTAGTTATATACATATGATCATACATACTGGATAGCATGTTTGTCCATTCTTGTAAGTTGGCCATCTATTCTTCTTTCAAAATAATTACTTAAAGGATTTTAAAATGAACCTTTATTTTAACCTTTACAGCTGTGTCTATTTACAAGAACAGGTGATCAATACAGGTTATAATATCCTGAAGAATCATTGGTAGCATTCTATATAAAGATCTCTAATTTCAGACTCCCAGAGCAAACATCTAGTAACACAGAAACTTATTTTTATAGTTATTAGAATAATGTGTTTTTACAGACAACAGTCAATCGATGTAGATTAATGTGAAACGTGTAGCAAAGCAAACAATGCAGGAATTAATACACAAAGATGTTTATTTAGAAGAAATTCTAGTGATAAAGAACTAAATCTATTAATATTTTTATTAATAATGTATGAACTGCATATATTCATATATACACTTCTATATAGTTTTATCATATGGATAACTATATGATTGGATGATTATTTAGTGCAAAATTCAGATAATTGAATATTAGCAGGTTCTAGTAAAAAAGTGTTCAAACATTTGGGACAAAAAAATTGGCAAATATTTTGTGTACTTGATTAGGAAGATTCCTTTGCTTAAGATGTATTTTCCAATATATGCTCAGTTAGACACCATATGCCTTATAATTGACCACTTCTGTAATTGCTAATAAGTTTTTAAAGATTTTGAATTACATAAATAGGAAACAGTGTTGCTTAAAGAGAGGTTAATTTGTTTTTCATGTTAAATATAGACAGTGTTCTACATCTTCTAGGATCTAGCTATTCATTGTGATTATCAAATAGTTTATATAATCTCTCCAGTTAATAGAAACCTTAGTTGCGTATAGAAATATTCAGTTTTCCAAAATAGACTCAGACACTAATGAATTATTTAAATACTATGATGCATACACTATTTATCATGGTCATGGTGATCCTAAGTCTGTTTACATAAATCACTTGCAGGGAGTTTTTCATAAAGAATGTCTAGCTATTGAGTGAATTTTAAAGCCTTCTTGGTGAGAGAACACTTCTTAGAGTTGTGAGACACCTTAAACATTTCCTAACAGACTGATTGAAAACCTTACTAGAAAAGATTTCATGCAAAGATAGGCACAATAAAGAACAAAAATGGCAAGGACCCAACAGAAGCAGAAGAGATTACAAAAACATATCAAAAATACACAGAAGAACTGTACAAAACAGCTCTTAATGAGTCAGATAACCATGATGGTGTGGTTACTCACCTAGAGTCAAACATCCTGGAGTGTGAAGTCAAGTGGGCCTTAGGAAGCATCACTACCAACAAAGCTAGTGGAGGTTGTGGAATTCCAACTGAGCTAATTCAAATCCTAAAAGATGATGCTGTGAAACTGCTGCACTCAATATGCCAGCAAATTTGGAAAACTCAGCAGTGGCCACAGGACTGGAAAAGTTCAGTTTTCATTCCAGTCCCAAAGAAGGACAATGCCAAAGAACATTCAAACTACCACACAATTGCACTCATTTCACATGCTAGCAAAGTAATGCCCCAAATCCTTCAAGCTAGGCTTCAGCAGTATATGAACCGAGAACTTCCAGATATACAAGCTGGATTTAAAAAGGCAGAGGAACAAGAGATCAAATTGCCAACATATGCTGGATCATAGAAAAATGAAGGGAGTTTCAAAAAAAATATCTACTTCTGCTTCATTGACTAGGCTAAAGCCTTTGACTGTATCACAGTAAACTGTGGGATATTCTTAATGAGATGGGAATACCAGACCACATTACCTGCCTCCTGAGAAACCTGTATGCAGGACAAGAAGACACAGTTAGAACTGGACATGGGACAACAGACTGGTTCCAAAATGGGAAAGGAGTATGTCAAGGCTGTATATTGTCACCCTGCTTATTTATATACAGAGTACATCATGTGAAATGCGGAGCTGAATGGATCACATGCTGGAATCAAGATTACAGGGAGAAATATCAATAACCTCAGATATGCAGATGACACCATCTTTATAGTGGAAAGTGAAGAGGAATTAAAGAGCCTCTTGATGAAGGTAAAAGAGGAGATTGAAAAAGTTAGCTTAAAACTCCACATTCAAAAAACAAAGATCATGGATGGCATCTTATCCCATCATTTCATGGTAAATAGATGAGGAAAATGTGGAAATCATATCAAATTTCATTTTTTGGGGCTCCAAAATCAGTGAAGATGGTGACTGCAGCCTCACAATTAAAATACACTTGCTCCTTGGAAGAATAGTTATGACAAACCTAGACAGTGTGTTAAAAAGCAGGACATCACTTTACCAACAAAGGTCCATCTATCAAAGTTATAGTTTTTGCAGTAGTCATGTATGGATGTGAGAGCTGGACCATAAAGAAGGCTGAGTGCTGAAGAATTGATGCTTTTGAACTGTGGTGTTGGAGAAGTCTCTTGAGAGTCCCTGAGACAGCAGGAGATTAAACAGTGAATGAAATGGTTGGATGGCATCCCTGATTCAATGGACATGTGTTTGAGCAAGTTCTGGAAGATGGTGATGGACAGGGAACCCTGCTGTGCTCAGTTCATGGGGTTGTAAGGAGTTGGACATGACTGAACCACTGAACAACAACAAAGAAAAGATAAAACATTTCTTTGGAAATGATATGAATTCAGTAATTCATTGTTATTCACTTCTTTTCTGAGTGGTTAATATTCTGTATCTCATATTTTCCATATTCTAAGTATTGCTTATTTGAGGAATGTAAGCAATCAATACCATATTTCCCCAATATGAAATGTCTGAAGTTTGTAAGCACATGATTTTTTCATTAGATTGCCAAGTAAATTTGAACTTTTAAAAAATGCAAACATCAGAGAATTTTCCTCATTAGACTCAAAATATTTCCTGGGGGCTGGGAAACAGCCTCTGACCTATACATTATCATCTTTCCTCTTAACCACTTGGAGCCAATGAATAGTAGAGATTTTAGAGTTGAAAATTGTGCCTCATTAGTCACTCCTTGTTCTTTCCCTTTCACAAGCAGAGTTACATACATGCCCTTTGTCTTAGTATTGTCTTCTCTCTCAGTTAGGAATAGAAAAAAAAAACCAAGACAAAATTTATCCTGAGAGGAAGAAAGATAATTATATTTGTGTGGATCATAAGTAGGTTCTCTGGCTGTGGTGTGGAGGAGGATGCTTTGGAGGCTCCTCCTCCTGCTATTAATAATTTAGGGAGTTCTGATGAGGATATTAAGCACTTTCTATGTAGAAGGCAATGGCACCCCACTCCAGTACTCTTGCCTGGAAAATCCCATGGACAGAGGAGCCTGGTAGGCTGCAGTCCATGGGGTCGCTGAGAGTTGGAAACGACTGAGCGACTTCACTTTGACTTTTCACTTTCATGCATTGGAGAAGGAAATGGCAACCCACTTCAGTGTTCTTGCCTGGAGAATCCCAGGGATGGGGGAGCCTGGTGGGCTGCCATCTATGGGATCGCACAGAGTCGGACACGACTGAAGCGACTTAGCAGTAGCAGCATGTAGTAGGTTCTAATAAAAGTCATTTCCCTCCTATTTCTCAAGTTATTTAAGTATTGCTAAACTAGATGGCTGGAAGACATCACCGACTTGATGGACGTGAGTCTAAGTGAACTCCGGGAGTTGGGGATGGACAGGGAGGCCTGGAGTGCTGCAGTTCATGGGGTCCCAAAGAATCGCACACGACTGCGCAACTGAACTGAACTGAACTGAAACTAGATGACATCTCCTAAATTTATGAATTAGTAGATGCTTATCAGCTTATTAGTAATTTGCAGGTACTCTGGCCCTTATATTTCAGGTGAAGGCTTCTAAAGGAATTGAGATTTAGGTAAAGTAAGTAGTCATCTTGTGAAGAGGGTAGACTTTTGGGAGATCAGCAGGGGTAAAGGATATTCTGGTACTGATTGACCCCATCACATCACAGTGTATAAGATACAAGCTACTCTGACTGACTGAGATGATGCTAAAGAAGAAAAGTGAGTTACATTCCCAAGAATTTATCAGAGAGCGTGTTGGGTTCCTATACCTCTTTTATGGACTTACCTGATAACTCAGCTGATAAAGAATCTGACTGCAACACAGGAGACCCTGGTTCGATTCCTGGATTGGGAAGATCCACAGGAGGAGAGTATGGCAAACCACTCCAGTATTCTTGCCTGGAGAATCCCCATGAACAGAGGAACCTGGAGGGCTACAGTCCATGGGATCACAAAGAGCTGGACATGACTGAGCTACTAAGCACAGCACAGTACACCTCTTTTATAGACTGTAATATCTTAGTATTTGGTGCCAGGAGCACATAATATATCTTCTACATTTATAGGATATTCCTTTACTCATTGCTTTCCAGTGACTTAAATTTAGATATTGTCCAGTGAAGAAACTATAAATCTACAGTTAAAATGTCACCTGTCCTTACCTCTTCACCCTGGAAAGATGAAAAAATGAACTTACTAGGTTAAAATATTTTAGATTATAATTTAGGATAATTATTGCAGTGTTGGTATATTGGATAATGCATTATGGTTTTGTAAGGTGCTTAGTTAAGTGTATGAAAGTGAAAGTGAAAATGAAGTCATTCAGTCGTGTCCAGCTCTTTGCGATCCCATGGACTGTAGCCCTTCAGCTTCCTCTGTTCATGGGGATTCTCCAGGCAAGAATACTGGAGTGGTTTGCCATACATTGCTAAGTGGATAGTATTGAATAAAATGCTTCAGTACCTCACCACAGAATAGTGGAGATGTAGCAAATCTCTGTCATTCATTTGGTGTCTAGATTGCATGTTTGAAATCATTGCTGACAATTTATTTCTTACAACAAGGATTCTAGAACTAGGAGGCAGGGGTGGCTGTGTTATTCTGTTTTATTTTTTAGTTACTTTATTTATGATGCTTGATAGAAACTGGTCTTATACATAAAAAATGAAATAGCCAAAGTACCTAAGCAACAGTTCTGCTCATATTAACTAGGATCAATTTTTTACTTCAAAATAACTTATTTGAAGTGATAATTAAAACTGCTTTGATCACTAGTTTGTAAAGATACAATTGATGTTGTAGATGCATTATTTTAAAACCTATTTTTATTTTTGAATAAAAGCTCCATTAAAACCTTTGTTAAGTGAGAAATGGAGCTGTATAATTTCTGTATGAAGGACTACAGCTTAATGATGAGAGTTTCATATGGTCTTTGGGGGGAAAAAAAAAATAACTGTCAACCAGGGGTATATAAAGGACTTGCAAGCAGTGCTGACATTGTTCCTGATGATACTGCCAAAGTTGGGGAACATAAATTTTTGTGGCAGTAATTCCAACAATTGTGTAATTTTCTCTGCCAGTGCTCAGCAACCCAGGCTTAAAAGCTTCATTATATTAACAAGACAGAAGGTAATCAAGAGTTAATTGTACTTGTAAATAAAATGGTGGATTCAGCCCTAAGTGAGTCACTGTCCTGCTTGAGAACCTGTTTTGTTCTCCATCACTTGCTAAATAAAACCTTAAGTCCTTAATCTGGCATTCAGTTCACATACCTCTCCCCAGATTTCCATATGTACATACGCAAACTATTCATCCTATTCCACTCCTAACAAAGATTATTTTCCATTTTGCTTCCCACTCTCTTATCTGAATGGAGCTACTCACAACTCCATGGAGATGACCTTCTTTTCTAGCCTTAATGCTTTTACTCATATTTGCAAAAGATATCTGATAAAAGGACTATGATAAAAAAAAAATGACAAACTATAAATTTCAGTAATAAAAAACAAGCCAATTAAAAACGGTAGAAAATCCTTAACAAACACCTCACAGAGAACAAATGCAGATAACAAATAGATATAAAAAACCATGTTATCAGATAAATAAGCATAAAAATAATGAGATACCACTGTAATCATTTTAGAATAACCAACATCTGACAATACCAAAGGCTCTTGAGGATATACAGCAACAGGAACTCTCATTCATTAGTTCATTGTGGTAAAATTATATTGTGTATTCTTTTACACAAATGCAATAGATAAAATCGCAAATGTGTGATAAAAAGGACTGAAGGTTTGGCCTCTAAGGAGATGCATCTGGTTATAGAAATACCAAGTTACACTTTAATATTCATTCTATTTGAAATTTATGTGTTATGTTAGTCACTCAGTCATGGCTGATTCGCTGCAGCCCCGTGGACTGTAGTCTGCCAGACTCCTCTGTCCATGGAATTCTCCAGGCAAGAATACTGGACTGGGTTGCCATTCCCATCTCCAGAAGTATTTGTATAATCAAACAAAAAAGGAAAACACAAACAAGATAGCCAGTGAGCTGAATAATATATCTTTTGTTCTAGGTAAATAGAAAATAGGAAACATCTTGTAAATAATAACTTGCCATCGTTAATTTAAGGCAATATTTGCCAAAAACTATGCTAAACTTTTTATATGAATTTTTTAATTCAAATTTTATTCCATGAAGTGAGTAATGTCATTTAAGAACTATACTCAAGTTTAGGTCATTTGTAGCTGATTAAATTAGGAGTCATATCTAGATCCTTTTGATGTCAAAGTCTAATTATGCAACCACTAAACTCAAAAGATGTTGAAAAATTTGTATAGAACTGAGCAGAAAAAAAGGAAAACAAACATACCCATTACATTTTCAGAAAGCCAGATCAAGGCAGTCCAAGCCATTTGTTGATGGATGAGAGGAACTGTTAGAGTAACCTGGTGTCCTAGTACTTGGCAGAATAACTTCACCCTCAGAGACAGATGTAAAATAACTTAGATTTGAAAAAACAAAAAAAATGAGTTGGGAATACAGAAATGAAATGGTGAAATAATTTACATTTAAAAAGAGAGGATTTAAACTTTATAGAAATAATAAAAGTAAATCAGGTAAATTCTCTAAAACTCCATGCTTTGATGTTTCTCTTCCCTCTTATATAGTAATGAATATAGTGTGTCATGTTGATTGATTACAATATGTTAAACCATTCTCATGACCCTAGAATAAATCTCATTTGATCATGATGTATGATCCTTGATACATATTGTTCGATTCAGTTTTTCTGTTGAGGATTTTTGATATTCTGTTGAGAATACTCATCAAAGATATTGACCTGTAATTTTCTTTTCTTGTAATGTCTTTCTTATTTTTTTATTATCAGAATGATGAAGGCTTCATAGAATGAATTTGGGAATGTTCCCCTGCTTCTATTTTTTGAATAGTTTGAGAAGGATAGGTATAAGTTCTTCTTTGTATGTTCAGTAGAATTCCCCTTTGAGAACTGCTTTTGCTATGTCCAACAGAATTTGTGATATTGTTTTCATTTTTATTTATCTTGAGTTATTTACTGATTTATTCTTTGATTTCATCATTGATTCACTGTTTTTTTAGTATCTTATTGTTTATTCTCCATGTGTTTGTTCTTTTCTCATTTATCTTTCTGTGATTGATGTCCAGTTTCATAATGAATGTTGTGGTCAGAAAAGATGCTGGAAATAATTTCTATCCTCTTAAAAGTGTTGATGGAGAAGGAAATGGCAGCCCATTCCAGTATTCTTGTCTGGAGAATCCCATGGGCCGAGGAGCCTCAACGGCTATAGTCCATGGAGTTGGAAAGAGTTAGACTGAGTGACTAGGCAAATGTGTTGAGGCCTGTGCTTCTGAATTCATGAGGATACAAAGCACAATAACATAATAACAACTGCAGAATGTTTTACGCATGAAGCTCCCTCTCAGCAAATAGTTTTAAGATTTCACATTTCGTTCATCACTTATACTTAACAAGTGGACATTAATAGTATGACGTAAGGATTTCTTATTGGTAGGGTGAATGTTCTGATACATACCTGGTCTATATATATTTAGAATAGCAAATCTTCATAAAAAAAGATAACAGATACATAGATGTGTTTTCACTACAGTTGACCCTTAAACAACACAAGTGTTGGGGGCACTGACCCACCCCTAAGTTGGAAATATGACTTTCTAGTGGGCCCTCTGTGTTCTTGGTTCCATATCTTGTGTCCCTTGGTTTTGATCCAAACAACTGTGGATCATGTGATATTGTAGTACCATATTTATCAAAAACCTCCACGTGTAAGTGGGCCTTCTCAGTTCATGGGTCAACTGTATTTAAAAGTATAAATTAGTCACAATAAAATCCAGTCTTCAGTTTGCATTTGTTGAGTGATAATCTACACCAGGCACTATGATAAATGTTTTGTTCATTAATTATATAACTCTTCACAGAAACTCCATGAGGTAGCTAATATATTTAATCCTGTTTAGGAACATTAAAGGCTAAATTTTATAATAATTAGGAAGTTGAAACTCCAATCCACCACTGTTCGATACTAAAATCTCTTAAAAAATATGAAATGCATTCTTATCTCTTTTTAAAGTAGAGTACAGGTAGTCTGATTCAGAATATTGCTAATTTTTCTTGATTCATGGAAGGTAATTTTTCAATTGTTTAATGGTGACATTTTCAAATGCTTAATTAAAAGTGACTCCATACTCTGATATAGACTCCAGAATAGTTACTATTATCTTCTACATGAACGTACTGAAACCAGAATATAGCTATTATTTTATGAGTTAAAGAAATGAAGAAATCATTGAAACAAAAGCAGTGATTGCAGTTCAGTTAATTATTTGACTTTGCTTGTGTACAAGCATGTATTTTAAAATGATATATGTGTGTGTGTGTGTGTGTGTGTGTGTGTGTGTATTTGTTTGTTTCTTGGGACTAATTATAAAAAATTTAAGGAAACTCAACATGTAAATTCCTTTAATTTCTAATACACCTTTCTGTGAATGTGGTGATGGCATAATCTTGATATTAATTTCAGAAATAAACATAATTCCAATGAGATTTAATTTTTAGAAAATTAACTAAATTCAAAATTTCGTCTGAACAAAAGTAAAAACAAAAATGCATGGAACTTTTTTTTTAAAGAGTAAGACTGGTAATAAACTCTCAGACATTTAACATATTATCCCGTTACAATAAGAAAAACAAGGTGGTGAGATCTGAAGAGTTGGATGCCCACTGGAGCAGAAAAGAATCTCCAGAGTAGATGTCATTTGTGGCACATGATAAATTTTGAGATTGCAAATCAATGAGAGAGCTTTATTTAATTTATAATTTTCTCTCATGTATAAAATTCCAGGTAATGCACATGACCATAACACATTTTTCACTTTGTAAATGAGTATAATAGCATATTGGAAATATTTTATCATCATGGAGAAATAACTTTCTAATAATAAAAACAAAAGTGGCTTTTGATTCCACTCAATATAGAAATTAACAGAAAAATGCTTCTATCTTAACCAAGGAAAAGGCATATTTTAAATACATAATCCAGCGGATTACCTAGTAGCCCAGGGGTTAGAATTTGATGCTTTCATGTTCCCTGGTGGCTCAGACAGTAAAGCATCTGCCCACAATGAGGGAAACCAGGGTTCAATCCCCGGGTCGGGAAGATCCCCTGGAGAAGGAAATGGCAACCCACTCCAGTACTCTTGCCTAGAAAATTCCATGGATGGAGGAGCCTGGTGGGCTACAGGCCATGGGGTCACAAAGAGTCGGACACGACTGAGCGACTTCACTATGGAGGCTGAGCTTGATCTGTGGTCTGGGAAGTAAGATCACATAAGCCATGAGGTGTGACCAGGGAAAAAAAAAAAATCTGATAAAGCCCATCATGAGTTGCAAGATAACCCAAGAGAATTAGGAAAGATGGCAGGCCTCTCAGAGAAAAGACAGGACACAAGGAATGTGTGCCTTTTGGAGAGCACAGAAGAGGAAGCAGTCATACAAGGCAGTAAGAGGACACTGTTGGGAGACGTAAAAATACACTTAAAAAAAAACTATTAATAGGCATGATATTCTGTGAGAAAATAGAAAATTAGAGAGGATTCACAGAGGATATGACATTTTTAAAGGTCAAGACTCAGTTGCATAAAACAGAATCTGCTTTGGCTGGTTTAAACAGAAAGAGCTGTGTTTACTGTGTACTTAGGTCACCTGCTAAATCTTTAGGAGAGCTGGGGAAGCAAGTTAAATTGGGCTTTTAAGAATGGCTCTAAAGCCACACTCCAGTCCTCACCCGTTGAGGAACTCCATCTTCTTCTATGATGGTCAATCTGCCTGACCAAGCTGGCACGTTTCAGCAATATCTGGAACTAGAGCCAAGTCGCCACTCTGCAGTCAAGAAGAAGACAGGAATTGGAGCAGTTTCTATCCTGTCATCCTCATCAGCTGATCCAAGGCCCTGTACCTGTGACATCCATGAAGCCAATGACTATACATGACAACTGCTGCTGGTATTTTTTGAGGAAACTCCACCCAAACCTTATCTGCCAGTGAAAATAGCATCAGAAGTAAATTCTCTGTCTCCCTTGTGACTTCCACATTTAGAGCATGTTTGACTGATAGATCCCTTCTAGCCAACCCAGACTACAAAATTCTAGAAAATGTAGTTTACACCAGTCTCTAGCGGAGGAGGCCTTTGCATTAGAAGGAAGTTAAGATGGTGGTTAGCACTATTTCTTCATAGACAGTATCATAATGCAGGAACTGAGCCCTAAAGAGGAATGTGCCAGGAAACGAAACTGGGAGGGGATTTTAGGCAGAGGAAGCAATACTTGCAACAGTAAAGAAAGAAAATAAAAAACAAATTGGGAATTTATTTTTGGGAAGATTAACTTGATTGGATGATTGAAAAATGGGTGGGAGAAGCGGAAGGTTTTGCATATGCCTGGGTTTTCTTTAGAAGAAATGAGGAGCTGAGATACAAAAAAAGAGCCAAGTCCTACTATTTAAAAAAAAATGCAGTTGAGATATTAAAGATCAATGAAGTTTTAGTGGTTTTTATTGTTCTTCCTACCAGGATCATGATGTACTCATGTATATTGTAGCTCCCCAGGATGAAATCTAGGTTATAATGTAGAAAGAGTGCTCAGCTTATCTTTGTGCCTGGCCTGAATATCATAGTGACCAAGATGTAGTTTAAAAAACAACAAAAAAGCCTTAAAACTGAATATAGACTTACTTGATATGTAGTATGTACTTTAAGCTTTCTGTATCAAGTGAACTCAAGAAACAGAATCTTAAAACAGTTGGAAAGATTCTTAGAAAAATATATTGGGAATTACTGAGTTATACATTATCATGGGTTATTGCAAAATGCTCAGATTTTATAAACTAGTGTGCAACTTGAATATTCGTATAGGTGACATATTATGTATTGTTCTTTCACAATTATTTGACAAATGAAGTACATTTTCCAAGGTGTTTTGGAGGGCTAGTGTTTCATGAAACAGATTGTGGATATACTGACTTAAAGTCATTGAATTTCTCAAGTATTTTGAGACTCTTTGGGAAATAATACACTTTAAAAATTTGGGTTAAGTCATCATTTAGTTTTTCTTTGGCTATTTGTATTCATTTTTAATGTGCTTTCCTTGAGCATTTACAAAACTAGGCAGTTCTTTATTTAACTTGGCAGCTGGAAAGGGAAGATAGCATGCACAATTAAATTTATAGATTATTTTAAAAACATCTTTTATCCATTTTCTGTACACTTCCTTACGTAGTAAACATCTTCGAAGAAATGGTAAACATTTGTAAAGTGTGCAGTATCTAGTCTCCTTTCTTATGCTTCCCTACTGGGATTAGAAAACATAAGTTCTGTATGTGGCTGAAAGCTCAGAAGTGGGACAAATAGAAAAGTTTTCAAAATTCCATAAGCTGGAATTTGATCATAATTATCTCAAATGATTAAGAATACTGATTTAAAAATATGGAAAAGGGTTTAAGTTGATATTTTAGAAGATGTAAAAACTAAAACTGCTAAAGATAAATTGGACAAAGTTAAACAAGAAAGGAAGACTTTATTCAGGTTTACTGAAACAGGGTAGAAATGCAGTTTGAAATGTAGGACTGGAGAGTTTTTAAAAACTAGGTTGAAATTTCATAAGACATCTTTTTTGATAATTTGACTTTGCTCCAAAGAAAAGTAAACTCTCTTATTTTCATGACAGGAGGTAATTTTACAACTTGGAGCAAGTTGTTCTGCCAAAGTTAAACTCCCAGTCTTCCCACAGACATTGAAGGTAGGGGTTCTATGTTCCCTGATGATTACATTTTGAAGGAAGAGCTTCCAAGTCCTTGAGAAAGACATGTCTGGGTTGTAAAACTTACAAGAAATCTTAAAAACAATTTACATCTAGAGGTGCACTGAATGATTTACAGATAAATGCTTTCTAAAGTAAATGTTCTAAGAAAAGAGATATCAGGGGTCTAGAAGCAGGAAGAACACTGCCTCAAGTATAGGCAAGCGGAGGGGAAGATTAAGGCTGTCATGGGCACACAATATCACCAGAGATGTTGGATGTGGAATTTTATGGGCATCTTCACAGTATTAAGTTTGAAATATATGCATTGCCAAATCAGTAGAAGCTCATATATTCTCAGGGACTGGACTAAACCAATATTTTTACCATCTCTGTGTTTTCAATTTGGCTGTTCATTGAAAGAGGGCTTCCCTCAAGCTCTGCTGCTGATGCTAGGTTGCTTCAGTCGTGTCGACTCTGTGTGACCCCATAGACGGCAACCCACCAGGCTCCCCCATCCCTCGGATCCTCCAGGCAAGAATACTGGAGTGGGTTGCCATTGCCTTCTCCAATGCATGAAAGTGAAAAGTGAAAGTCAAATCGCTCAGTCGTGTCCAACTCCTAGTGACGCTATGGACTGCAGCCTACCAGGCTCCTCTGTTCTTGGGATTTGCTAGGCAAGAGTACTGGAGTGGGTTGCCATTGCCTTCTCAGTCCCTCAAGCTCAATTGGTAGTAAATCCGCCTGCAGTGTAGGAGACCCTGATTCCTTGAAAAGCAGAGCAAGACAGAAAAAAATTTCATGCCTCTCCTTTGATATCACTCTCTGAAGCAATTAAAATAGTAAAATCCATCATATTCTAAAATTCCCATTGCAAATAAAAATAACTATATGTTTCCCTGGTAGCTTAGCTGATGAAGAATTCACCTGCAATGCAGGAGACCCCAGTTTGATTCCTGGGTCAGGAAGATTCCATGGAGAAGGGATAGGCCACCCACTCCAGTATTCATGGGTTTCCTGGTGGCTTAGATGGTAAAGAATCCACAGCAATGTAGGAGACCTGAGTTCGATTCTTGGCTTGGGAAGATCCCCTGGAGGAGGGCATGGCAACCCATTTCAGTATTCTTGCCTGGAAAATCCCCATGGGCAGAGGAGCCTGGCAGATGGTAGTCCATGGGGTCGCAAAGAGTCAGACAGGACTGAGCAACTTTCACTTTCCCTGTACTATATACTTATGGAAATGGTCAGCATTATCTCAGATGTGTTTATGTATTGGGTTGGCCAAAAAGTTTGTTTGGGTTTCTCTGTAACATTGTAAGGAAATATCTGAACAAACTTTTTGGTCAATGCAATACAAATCTGGTCAGCCATCTTATTAGATAATTTTTATACAACTTTTGCCATTGATTGTACTTGAACCTCAGCTGGATTTCACTGCACACTCCAGGCTATGCAAATCTGCTGGTGCCCCTACTATGACACCCAGGCAATATGTTCTTAATCAAGAGTCTTAATAATAATGTACTAATATTCTCAGGGTGATATTTCTAGTTAACTGGGATTTGTGATTCATGTTCTCTTTTTTGCATAAAATTATTTTGACAAGATTATAAACACTTTGCTGCATGTGCTTTTAGGTGTTCCAGAGTTGTGAGTAAAAATGTTATCCATAGTTATTAGGGGTTCTTCTCATTGGAACCCACAGAAAAGTCCATGATGGAATGCACATTATATTCACAGCATCCCTCTTCTCTGTGTATCCTCGAGGCTTTCTAAATGTGTGATGCTTGTCATATCTGGCTGTCTTTTTTTTGAGAATGAGTTCATTCTGAGAGTCCTATTAGGTGCTCATGCACACAGATTTCTGACTAAACTACTCATATATTTTCTTAACCGTACTTAGACAGGCCTGATTTCCAGTTTAGGTTTCATCTGGGTTCTGTAATTCTTGATTTTTGATAGTATAAGTGTCTTCTGCTTGCTTGCTCTTCCTCTTCCTGTCTTAAATTCCATGAGTTCAGTGTGTGAAATTGTGGTCCTGCAGATGTGCTCATTTTAAATAGGGATGCAAATTTCAGTTTTTGCTTCATATAAATTTTGCATACAATTTTCATGAATAATTAGAACATTGATGTATCATACAACTAACAAGAAAGGCAGGGGCCATACACAGCTCACTTGCATTTGCAAATTGGTATTTTACTATTCTCTATCTTGTGTCAATCTAGTAATTTCACTAACTAGTGAATGAAATGAACTGCAATTCTTATTGCCATTAAGGAAAGAAAATTATACATAGCTAGCTATTTATATACACACATATACACACACACATATGCCCATAAATATACACACACATATATGTATGTATGTTTACATATAAAAAACTAAGAAAAGATTAAGAATCTGTCTTCCACAGATATGTCAATTATTTTCTGTTGCTTTTTTGGTACTTACTATTTTCATAACATTTTTATGAATATAGCAAAATTGCACATTTCCTTATAATTAACTGTGACAGCTTTTTCACTTTATATTTGGGCTCCTTTAAAAGAAACTGTCAATCTTTGGAAGAAAATATAAAATTATTATATTTTTTCCTAAATAAAAATCCATGGCTAGGAGGCAAGAAGGTGAAAAAGATTTCACATCCAAGAATCCTGCCTTGCCTTTTTTTTTTTTTAATTTTCTCACTTGGTAATCATGGACCAGCTACTTGATTATGGTCAATGTTTCCTCATCAGTAAGATGCAGCCAGTAATAACGTCTTATAGGTTTGTTGAAAGAATTAAAGAGCATAATTTTTATGAGCCTGGCTGATGTTGTATCTGGGACTTAGCACTTCCAGTGTTGATTATGCTCCCTTGTAACTCTGTCAAAAATGTCAACTATTGGCAAATCAGATCTATGTGAAATAAACTTAATAAAACTGGTAAAATTACATAGAAATGGCCTTATCAAATGTTAATCGTATCTTCTTCAATCCCTTTTGTATTTAAATTTTGAATAAAACACTTACCGCATTCTATCTTGGGTTGTAGTTGTTATCTACATAGCTTGTGTCTCCTGCTATAGTATGAAATCTTTGATCAAAAATATATCAGGATTATCTGTGTCTCAAGGAATGCCTCTGGGAAGAGTTTTGCCCAAAATACATTCTTAATAAGTAATTCTAGTGTTTTAAATTTGAGGGTGCAGCCATTTATATAATTTTCCTCAATAATATATTTTTAAAAACAATAAAAGTATGTACTATTTTAATAGCTTATTAGGGAGAATTGACAATATACTGCAGATGGTGATAGAAGCCATGAAATTAAAAGACGCTTACTCCTTGGAAGGAAAGTTATGACCAACCTAGACAGCATATTCAAAAGCAGAGACATTACTTTCCCAACAAAGGTCCATCTAGTCAAGGCTATGGTTTTTCCTGTGGTCATGTATGGATGTGAGAGTTGGACTGTGAAGAAGGCTGAGCGCCGAAGAATTGATGCTTTTGAACTGTGGTGTTGGAGAAGACTCCTGAGAGTCCCTTGGACTGCAAAGAGATCCAACCAGTCCATTTTAAAGATCAGTCCTGGGTGTTCTTTGGAAGGAATGATGATAAAGCTGAAACTCCAGTACTTTGGCCACCTCATGTGAAGTGTTGACTCATTGGAAAATACTCTGATGCTGGGAGGGATTGGGGGCAGGAGGAGAAGGGGACGACAGAGGATGAGATGGCTGGATGGCATCACCAACTCGATGGACGTGAGTTTGAGTGAACTCTGGGAGTTGGTGATGGATAGGGAGGCCTGGGGTGCTGCAATTCATGGGGTCACAAAGAGTCCGACATGACTGAGTGACTTAACTGAACTTAACTGAACCTTTAAAATTTTTATTTCCCAAGTTTTATTTTCCTCAATTTAGCTTTTAATCATCAATATTAACAAACACATGCAAAGATAAATCTCATTCCTTTCTGTATCCCCATGTGCCTCTTAAATGTATTGCTTCTGTTGTGAGGAACAATCAAGATAAATGATGTTGCATTATTATGTATGACAGCGCAGCAGAGCACTGTTGGGTCCAATTCAGTTAGTTTCTACATGTTCTTTATGAGCTTCCACACATAGTAGCCGGGGGCTTATATGCTCAGAAATAGTTATTATCCCAACCATGTAAATTCTCTGCTATTTTTAAGTGGAACACAGGCTTCGCCACATGCAGCCTCATCAACTATGTCTTGGGGATAAATAAACTACCAAGGATACCTAGCTGGCAAGATTTTCACTTTAATAAGTAATAGCACTCAAAGGGAAGAAATGTTTAAAAGTTTCCAAATATGCCAGATGCATATTAGAACACTTAGAAGAAATCATGAGCAGTGACTCCCTCAAGCTGCATTTTACTTCAGTTTAGCTAACGTAAAACCATTTTTTCTGCAGAATAGGCAGACAGATTGAGACAGCAATGGGTATCAGGAGCTTTGGATTCCATTCTTGATCCTCTTTTTAACTTAAATCATTTCAGCATGTTCTTTAATGATTTAAGGCCCTTTTTATTCCTTCTAGAAAAGCAGGATTGAGGCATCTTCCACTAAGTGAATGGGAGAGCATTGGTAAGGGAAATAGGTTTTAGTTTCTTATGTAAAAATCACTGAGTGATAATAGTACGAATGGTACATAAATTTAGACCTCTTAGACTGTCATCTAAAAGATCAAGGAAAGCAGTACTTTGAACACAAGAGTCTGAAAATACTTTAGGAATAGTATGATTATTACAATTTGCATAGTTTATTGCTTTATTATTATTGTTTCTTATATATTGATAATACCCATCTAACTCTCTAACAATAGAAACAACAACAAAAAGTATTAGAAGAACAGCAAAAGAGAGATTTGAGAAAAATGTTTAACTTAGATTCATTGATTTCATCATGACATTTCCCCACAATAACATTATAACAGGGTATAAGGATATCTTGTTGATAGGATACTGGGAACTGGGGTGCCCTGGCAATGACATGTTTGTGTTCTTCAATTATTACTACTTATGGGAAAGATCTCATTATTATTCCAGTTTTGCAGGTGAGGAATTAGAGGCTCAGAAAAAGTAAAAAAAAAAAAAAAAAAATAGGTTACATACAAATTATTTTTAGATCTAGAATTTGGCTCTGTTGATAGAATAGTACAATTTGTTCTTAATAATATTTTTTAAATTCATTAACTATATAAAGTCAGAGCTCTAAGTGAGCAGTTATTATTTAGAAAAAATATGTACATATAAACTGCTAGGGATACTACTGAAAAATTGCTTTTAATTAGATCTTGGGTTTTCTGAATGCTAAACAACGCTCTTTAGTTGTGTTAAAAAAAATACAAGTTCATAATTAAAAACATTTGTATGATTATAAGAGTATTTTATTGTAGTTCTATTCTTTATAGTGAGGATATTGAGAATATAAGAAAAAGCCATCTATTATAATTTGCCAATATATGTATTATTAAATATGTGTTTACTTTTTGTCTAGATGTAAAAATCAAGAGTCTAAGATACAAATCAGAGAAGCTAATTCTGGGGAAGTTAAAATTATGAGACTTCATTTTATTTCTTTATATCATCTAATTCCACATTTTCTAAAATGTGCTACAGGAAATTCAATTTAGCAGAAGAATAATACAGGTTATTGGTTAAAAAACATCCCAAGATAATAAGCTAGGAAATTCTGAGTCAAATAGTTTTATTTACTTAGGGTGATAAGATCTTTAGTTGTAACAGTGGATACTTAAAATTTCAAGAGGTAATTGTAGTGAGCAGTACTTCCCAAGATCATTTGACCCTACAACATTGATCATAGAGCATCTTTTGGGAATGTACCTTGCATAAAATAATGATCCAATTTAATGCTGTGTTAGAACATAGGCAACCTAGAAAGTTAGCCACATGTTTGTTATGATTTCTCCCTAAATGCTAAATTACAGTAAAGTCATGGTTTTGGCCCAAATATAAATGCTCTGTATTGTTTTCTTGTTGTTGTTTTTTAATTGTTGTGTCCTATTTATTTATTTATCTGCACCAAGTCTTAGTTGCGGCACACAGGATCCTCAGTCTTTTTTGTGGCATGCTGGACCCTCCAGTTAACGACTTTTAGTTATGGCATATGCAGTCTAGCTTCCTGACTGCGGAGCTACGGCCCCTTGCATTGGGAGCTCGGAGTTTTAGCCACTGTACCACCAGAGAAGTCCTGCCCTCTCTTGTTAATTAAGTTGTGTTCCAAATCCTTTAGTTATCAGATAAATATTATGCTTTTAAAAATAACGACAACAACAACAACAAAAGGCACTAGTTTTCTAACCCGAACATTTTTCCCTTAGGAGCCAGTGTGGAGTTTCCAAACCACTGAGCTTTTAAATTAAAAAAAAAAAAAAAAAAAAATTAGATCTTGTGTTCCTGTGTTTTGTGTGCTTACTCAATCATGTCTGACTCTGTGCGACCCCATGGACTGTGGCCCTCCAGGCTCCTCTGTCTGTGGAATTTTTCACACAAGAAGAATGGAGTGGGTTGCCATTTTCTACTTCAGGGAATCTTCCTGACCCAGAGATATAATTGAGACAAAAGAATTTTGAGACATAAAATAAGGAAGAGATAATTTTGTCTTGAGACATTGTATGGATAGGATTATCTCTTCCAAATCATATGCACCAGGATTATTTTGCTTTGTAATGTAATACAAACAAACCCAAAATGGTAGCTTACAAAAATAAACTTTATTTCCTCTTTATCTTTCTGGTTGGCTATAAAGGGTGAGCTTTCTGCACTTTTACCTGTGTGCATATGTTTCCAATTCCAAGATCCAGATTGAAAGCAACTCCTTACTATTGCATACATCTCTTGTTTTGTTGAGGCATACGTAACTACTGCTCAGAGGCAGTGGTTAAAGCCAACTTTATTGGCTAAGCCTGATATCCCTGGCTTCCTTGGTGGCTCAGATGGTAAAGAATCTGCTCACAATGCAGGAGAGCCAGGTTCAATCCCTGGGTTGGGAAGAGCCTCTGGAGAAGAGCATGGCAACCCACGGTAGTAGTCTTGCCTGGAGAATTCCATGAACAGAGGAGCCTGGTGGGCTGCAGGCCTTGGGGTTGCAAAGATTCGGACACGACTGAGCGACTAACTACTCAAGCCTGTTATCAGTGGATAGAGAGGGACCTTGTTTCTCCAGTTAATATTTCAATGGGGAGCAGTCTTTAAATCTTACCAGAAAACAGAAACTTTTTACAAATAAAAAGTGTCTGACTCTTTGCAACCCCATGGACTGTAGCACACCAGGTCCCTCTGTCCATGGGATTTCCCAGGCAAGAATACAGGAGTGGGTTGCCATTTCCTCCAAATTTTGATGTAGTAATATTTATTATAGGAAAGAGCAGGGTTTGTTTTGTATCATGTTCACAAAGACTTTTCAAGTCCTATTTATATGTATTATCTATTTTTTTCTGTAATGCATTCTTAATTATACAGAGTATTTCATTCAGTTATGAATTGATTTTTAGATTCAGTTTTATTCCAAGTGAACTATTGTGATATATGGTAACACTGGCTATTTTGCGCACTCTTTTCACAGAAATTTGAAATGCTGACTTTTCTTATATTCTAAATACAAATTTTGTACTTTTAAATTTTACATTGATGTACTCATTTAATACTTAGTAATAACACGTAATTTGTCACTAACCTTTTAATGTATGTTTCTATATATGCAGCATTTTGTATTTATCTTTTGTATTTTCTATATTTTCCTATAACATTCATGAATCTCTTGCACAATCTTTTCTCCTAATAAATTTTAGGATAATCTGATTGTTATCACTAAAGTATCTGGATAGGTCTCTAATTACAATTGCAGCAATATTGTAGAGTAATTTCAAGAGAAATGATGGTTTATTTATCTCAGTATTTCTTGGAATATATTCCCAGTTATAGAGAATTAGCAAAAGAGCAAACTATTAAATAGGCCTGATATATTATAGACAGCATTTTGAAACAATAGGTGACTAAAAAAGACCTTGTGAATATGACAGTGTGATGTTCCAGTCTCCTATGTGGGGAGCATAATTTACTGACCCACCTGTACACCTCCGGGTGCCTTCCTGCCTTCACACCGTGGGTACACATTCCCCAGGCAGATTCCAGGCCAGACTGAACATGGTGGAGCTATTAAGCAGGCTCATTTGGGCAAGATGTTAACTCCTCCAATAGTTAACTCTGGAAGAAAAATTGTTGCATTAGCCAAAACTTTCTTGAAACTTTGTTTCTACTGTCTAATTTTTCTTTTTACTCACTCCTCTATCTTTCTCTCCCCCCTTCTGTAAGTGTCAGACTTGCATTATGGTTTGAAGGTGCTTTCCTTCTCACATCCCCAACAAATTTCTTGCACATGTAATCATGTCTTAGGATCTTCTTTAAATAACTCAGACTAGTTTACAGTGGAGACGTAACAGAATTCATTCATTTTTAAGTCTGCAGGTGTCATTGTCTCTAAGCACTCTGAAAGTGCCTTCTAAATGTTTATACAGTTGGATTTGAGTAGGCATTTAGTTCTTTGAACATTAATTTAAATCCAATCTAATAGTCACAATGTGCACATTTTGTTCAGGAAGACTGGAAAGCAGTTCTATTCCTCTTTTGGTTTCCACATGACATTCTATCTTGGATATATATAAAGGTATGTCATTTAGTGTATGAATTACAAAATTTATCACCTCCTAGGTTGCCTAAAAAGCCAGAATCAAGGATATAAGCTATATCTAACTACTACATAAGTAAAATATTTTAAAATTAATTTTCAGGCTATCAAAGTTATGCTAATTAAAACAGAGTGTTTTCACTTATTCTGCCAAGTGTTCAGATTGCACATTTTTAACATAATACTGATGTATTATGCTTGTAATACAGATTAATGGAAAGTAATGGCTCAGTCAGTAAAGAATCACCTGCAGTGCAAGAGACCCAAGTTCGATCCCTGGGTTGGGAAGATCCCCTAGAGAAGGAAATGACAAACCACTCCAGTATTCTTGCCTGGAAAATTCCATGGCAGGCTACAGTCTATGGGGTCACAATAGTTGGACATGACTTAGTGACTGAACCATCACCAATTTTAGACAGAAAATATATCTTTTGACTATGTATGGTATATATACATATATGTACATACACAAAATACACATATATATACACAATTGAATAAGTATATGTGCTAGCTTAAAATCATTCGCTATGAGCTATGATTAACTTTAATATCTCAAATAACTAAACTAATTTTTTAAGGTTGTGTTCTTGTATCTATAGTGAAGCAAGTTTTGAAAAATACCATGCACGGTGTCCTTCTTTTGTTCTCTTTTCTGCTGGAATTTTGTAAGAATATCCCTCTCTGTGCTTTGCTAATCAGCATAGCTAACTGACTTAGTAACAGATTCCTCTGTGAAGCCATCATTTACCTGTCTGCGTTTTAGTTGAACTAATGACTTAGTGGATAGATTTGTTAGAACCTTCTGCTAGGGTTAATGTGACCTGTCTTTCTGGGACAAAACAAGGAACAAAGAAACAAAAAGGAAAAAAAAAAAAGCAGAAAAATTAGAGGAAATGGTCGTGGTTTAGTCGCCAAGTTGTGTCCAACTCTTGCAACCCCATGGACTGTAGCCTGCCAGGCTCCTCTATCCGTGGGATTTTCCAGGCAAGAATACTGGAGTGGGTTGCCATTTCCTTCTCCATGGGATCTTCCCAACCCAGGAATCGAACCTGGGTCTCCTGCACAGCAGGCAGATTCTTTATCGACTGAGCTATAAGGGAGGAAATGGTGATCAGTGTTTATAGTATTGGAAATTTCAGCTATTCTTATTAGAACTGATCTGAGTACTAAACACTTATGTTACTAATCATATGATAAATTTCAGTGATCTGTTATAGCCATGGTTTTATAATGATTATTTAATTCATGTCAAATAAGTATATATGAGAAATTAAGTTTTATTTGGAGTGATCTTTGCATTTGGCAAAGACAATAAATATAAAATTATAGAAAGAAAAAATCACCTAAAGTATACCAGTTATGAAAAATGATAGCAATATTTTAATGAAAAACTAAGAGATGTGTATAAGAGACAGTGTTCATTCTCTGTCTCTTATACACATCTCTAAACTATTTGAGAGAATTGGATTTGAATACAGTTATTTTTGAATAAATGAAATGTGGAAAGTATTCTTATGTAATTGATTCTGCTACTTAACTGATTAGATTTTTTACTTGGAAATTGAATAAAGTAAGGAAAACAGAAGATTATGTTTTAATTAATCTGTTTTTTACTCTTAATTTTGGTAGTATAGAAGAAATTTTAACAATAAAACTATTGAATCTAGAACATGTGTACTATTGTAAGTGTTTTCATTTTGTTTTCTGACTAAACATACTAAAAATAAACACTGAAAGATGGCAAATTACATGAGTTACTTTGGGGTAATGTTCTAATCTATAATATTTTTTTCACTAAAGTATAAGGCAGTTTCTTAGTCAGCTGTGGCATTGTAATAAAATACCATGAACTGTTTGCCTTAAACAACACACATTTATTTGTCAAGAGTTCTGATAGCTGGAAGTACAAAGCACGAGCCAGTATACTTCCTGAAGGCTCTCTTCCTGGCTTGGAGGTGGTGGCCTTTTCACTGGCTTCATTTGGTAAAGAGAGAGAACTCCAGTGTCTCTTCCTGTTCTTATAAGGGTAGTAATGATTCCATTGCGAGGGCCCCACCCTTATGGTCTCATCTAAACCAATAATCTCCCAAAGGCCCCATCTTCAAATGCCATCTCCTTGAGAGTTAAGGCTTCATGCATGAAGTTGGGAGAATGTAGTTTGATGCAAAGCAGTCAGTTTTCCCAACAGTCAACCGTCTGAAACTAATTTTGTGCTTGCATGTTTGAAAATATTAAAGAGAGCAAAGAAATGAAAATTTTCATGATACTTTCTTTAGAAAGAAAAAGAAACTTGTGAGGCTTTGCCCACTTTTTTCTTTCTTTTTTCATAGATGTCCACTGTGACAGGGTTTGGGAAAAAGGAGAGCATGCAAACCAGAGGACCTAGCAAGGTAGGAAACAGCTGTGTTTTTCTTTTTTGTATATGTGTCTTAAAATTAGTTTTTAGTATCCCCTTCTGGCAATTAGAAAAATAGCACATAGTAAGAAAAAGGGTAGAAAGAACAGACCTTGGTGCATTTTACATTGCTTTTGTGCTCCCCTGAATTCAGTTTTTATTAAATGGGTGCAGTGGTGGAGGGCAGAGGAGGGCTAGAGTCTAATGACATAAGTTTCATGTATGCAGTAGCATTTATATCTCCTCTCTGGCTTCTTCCCTTTGTTGTTTGGTGTTTTAGTATTTTAAGTTATAAGATTAAGCTCTGGTTCTATGTTCCGTTCAATATATGTCTGAAGTTACACTGATATTCTGCAACATATTGTTGAAATGACTAAGAGTACCTGGCCATTGAATGCTCATTCAAGCCTTCGTCTCTACCCCATCGTAAGACAGGATGGAATGGTGCAGGCTCAGCTGTTTGTTTAATCAGTAAAACTGGAGTGATGAGCCATGAAGTTGTCTGAATCAGATCTTAGAATATATACAAGGACTGGACCATCTAAATTCGTTCTTTCAGACTGTAGGTACACAACTATCACATGGAAAGACTTACTGATGACTTTATCCTGACTGTTTTTCAGTGCTTGGTATAGGATAATAAATAGGGAGTCTCTGAAGTTTGCCTGTGTGTGAGGTTTGGTTTGGGAGTGTGTGCGCCGCTTTTATGTTTATGGTAAAATATTGGAAGAAATTTGTTGATTCAGAGATGATGATAATTGAAGGGTTTGTACTTGTGTTACTGGCTTAATTCATTTAGCATAATGTCCTTAAGATTCATCCACTTAAATGAAGTATCTAATGTAGGCAAACTCATAGAAATGGAAAGTAGAATGGTGGTTGGCTAGGGCTGAGAGTAGATGAATCTGAGGGACTATAATTCAATCTGTACAGAGCTTCACTCAAACAAAATGAAGAGGTCTAGAGATCTACTCTTAAACATTGTACTTATAGTTAACAGTACTACAATGCACACTTAGAAATTTAAGATCTCATGGTCCATGTTTTTTTTACCACAATTAAAAATAAATAAATAATAAGTAGAGTAAAATAGTACTGCTCCTGGAATAAACAGTCTTCAAATCAAAGAAATTTAAAGCACTAGTTTACTGTCAAGTTTCACTTGTTTTGCAAAGTAAAAATAGCCATCTAACTTCTGTTTTGGTAACTCACATTTAATTAATTATGAAGATAAAAATAGTTATGCATAGAAAATCATATGATAATCTAATGACATAATAAAATAATATAATTTATGTATGTTGACATTTGAAGAAGACATTTAAAGAACAGGAATATTGCTGTAATGCATCCCAACCTAAGTGAGATCTAAAACACTTGCTTTTCATTAAAAAAAAAAAAGAAAAAAAGGAAATTGTCAACGTCAGGAAAATGAGGTTGTCAGGAAGCTTCTATAGACATTTAGTTAAACTGGGGTAATTTGAATGCAAGCAGTATTTATATATATTTTTAGATCACCTGATCCCACACAACAAATACATGGACACACACACACATTTTACCCACTGCCTGTACAGTTCACTCAAAGTCAGGATAAGTGGCTCGAGTCAGTAATTAACACATAAGGCAAACTTTGATTGCATCATCAGGCTTCACACTATAGGGGAAAAAAAATCATCTTTTAAAAGAGTTTGGGTAGTCACATTCAGAGTTGCTGAAGAATTTTCTTTATTAACTATTTATTTCAAAGAAAGACTTCTTCATTTTCCATTCAGTTCCCACATCATTATCATTACTCTGAGTGTGTCAGCATTCTCGTGCTTTCTCTTGCTCTGCTCAAGTTAGAGAATAACTTAAGTTTTAATTATTCTGTGTTTGAAATACGATAAAGGCAGTATGTGGTAAACTCGGCATAGCTTATTGGTAATACTGTATTTCTCTATTTTAAAAAATTATCTAAATAAAAATAAGCATGCTTATTAATTTTATATAGCGGGCATCATTCTTTTATGACTTTATGTATATTTCTTCACATTTCAACTTTTGAAATAAATTTTACCTCTTCACCTTGAGAAATTATATTTTAATGTCATCTTGATAAACAGTGAAAAGTTCAAACTCAGGAGCCTGGGTTTAAATTCCTTCTCATTTACTATGTCAGTTACCAGTTGTGTAACAATTCACCCCAATACTCAACCAAAAACAAAACAAAACAAATAAAATATCTTAGTTTCTTTTTTGTGAATCAGGAATCTGGAAACAGTTTAGCTGGGTGGTTCTGACTCAGGATATCTCAGAAGTCAGTAGTTAGTATATTGACTAGGACTTCAGTTATTGTTAAGGCGTCTGTGGATGGGGAAAGTATCTGGTTCCAAACTCATTCACATGGCCCTTTCCCCTGGGGTGCCTCATGACATGGCAGCTGATTTTCCCAAGAGTAAATGATCCAAGAGAAAGAGAGAGCCTGCAAAACAGAAAATACAGTTATCTAATCTAATTTCATGAATGGCATCCAAACACTTCTGTCTTGACTTGTTGTTATGGACATTGTTGGAAGAAACTCAGCAAATCTAAGCCAAACTCAAGGAAAGAGAATACAGAGGTTG
>SJYT01021826.1:0-16034 GCA_006410635.1 Cephalophus harveyi | reverse complement strand
CGACTGAGTGACTTCACTTTCACTTTTCACTTTCATGCATTGGAGAAGGAAATGGCAACCCACTCCAGTGTTCTTGCCTGGAGAATCTCAGGGACGGCAGAGCCTGGTGAGCTGCCATCTATGGGGTCACACAGAGTCGGACACGACTGAAGCGACTTAGCAGCAGCAGCAGCAGCATACATTCTGTAGTGAGAGTCTCTCTCTGTGAGTTTAGCCCTACCTTTCAACACCGTTTGTAATCTGACCCTTTGTTTTCCCAGGTAACCAAACATACTACTGGTTTTATTGAATGAGACTCCTGGTTTTCCTTTGCCCTTCCCACAGACTTTATTTTCTACATGAATCTGTAATGCAACTCTCCTTCACTAATAGAACTTTCTCAGTGCTATGGATATAATGTTGAACTACTTATTTTATGGAACTTCTGATTTAATAAAAAAAAAAAAAAGAAATGAGGGAGAATTACAGTGTAGCATTCATTCTTCCCCTGAGTTATAGACATTGTTGCTATGGAAAAAATATTAATATATCCTAACCTATGTTCCTGGAGAAGGCGATGGCACCCCACTCCAGGACTCTTGCCTGGAAAATCCCATGGGTGGAGGAGCCTGGTGGGCTGCAGTCCATGGGGTCATGAAGAGTCGGACATTACTGAGTGACTTCACTTTCACTTTTCACTTTCATGCATTGGAGAAGGAAATGGCAACCCACTCCAGTGTTCTTGCCTGGAGAATCCCAGGGACGGGGGAGCATGGTGGGCTGCCATCTATGGGGTCACACAGAGTCGGACACGACTGAAGCAACTTAGCAGCAGCAGCAGCAGCAACAACCTATGTCAAGAATTAAGATATCCTGAAAGAAGTTACATTTAACATCATTAGATCTAAAAGAGAAGAGAAAATGAACAGATTAAAAGATCTTGAATTGACAGGGTTGGGGAGCAATGAATGAAAAGCAAGTCCAAGGCATATGGGAAGATTATTCCTAATTGTTTTATTTGAACAATTAACCATTGGTTAATTTTAATTAACCAATGGGATTATAACTCACCTATAAAGTAGTGATACTGTCCCTAGTTCTCTTCCATATCTTCTTTTTTTTTAATTTTTTAAAATAAATTTATTTTAATTGGAGGCTAATTACTTTACAATATTGTATTGGTTTTGCCATACATCAATCTATACATTGATTCAGGTACAAAAGAGAATGTATGGAAAGATCTTAATAGAAATACTCATTTGACTAATTTAATACTAGTGAGAGATTCTACCTCAGGTTAAGCTCATATTTCATGTGACCTGATTTTTAATCAGTGATGAAAACATGATTTATTTACTAATGTGAATTCAACATTATAGCTTTCAACATCTTTAATTATTTTATGACTGTGTCTATAATGGCTTTATAATCAGACTGACTGGTCTCAATTTAGAAGTAGATAAATAGATATCTACATACATATGCAGAATAGGAAATTATATATGTATGTGTGTGTATGTATGAGATATATATCCCACCTTATATCATGTATGGAGCTTCCTTGGTGGTTCAGATGGTAAGGCATCTGCCTGCAATGCGGGAAACCCAGGTTCAATCCCTGGGTTGGGAAGATCTCCTGGAGAAGGAAATAGCAACCCAGTCTAGTATTCCTGCCTGGAGTATTTTAATTGAGGTGTATTTGGCATATATTAACATCTTCTCTGGTGGCTCAGTCAGTAAAGAATCTGTGTGCACTTCAGGACTACCTGCAATGTAGGAGACCCAGGTTTGATCTCTGGGTCAGGAACATTCCCTGGAGAAGGAAATGACAACCCCCTCCAGTATTCTTGCCTGGGAAGTCCCATGGACAGAGGAGCCAGGTAGGTTACAGTCCATGGGGTCGCAAGAGTCAGACACAACTGAGCCACTAAATCACCTCCACCACTGGCATATATTAACTTTGTTATACAATATAATGATTAGATATTTGTATACATTACAAAATGTTCACTACAATAAATTTAGTTAATATCTGCAAGTCACCCTCACCATACAAAATTACAAATTTCTTTTTGTGATGAGAACTTATAAGATCTATTCTCATAGCAACTTTCAAATATGCAATACAGTGTTATTAACTATAGTTTCCATGCTGTATGCGGGCTTCCCAGGTGGCTCTAGTGGTAAATAACCTGCCTGCTGATGCAGGAGACGTAAGAGAAGTGGGTTCGATCCCTGGGTCGGGAAGATCCCCTGGAGGAGGGCATGGCAACCCACTCCAGTATTCCTACCTGAAGAATCCCATGGACAGAAGAGTCTGGTGGGCTACAGTCCCTAAGGTTGCAAAGAGTTGTCATAACTGAAGCAACTTAGTAAGTACACACAGTGCTGTATATTACATCCTCATGACTAACTTACTAACTGGAAGTTTGTAACTTTTGACCCTCTTCACTCATTTTGACTTTTTTTTTCCTCTTTTATTTTTTTTAAATTTATTTTATTTTTTTAGTTTGCAATACTGTATTGGTTTTGCCATACATTGACATGAATCCACCACGGGTGTACATGAGTTCTCAATCCTGAATCCCCCTCCCACCAGCCTCCCCATATCATCTCTCTGGGTCAACCCAGTGCACCAGCCCCAACCATCTGTATCCTGTATCGAACCTAGACTGGCGATTCATTTCTTACATGATAGTATACGTGTTTCAATGCCATTCTGCCAAATCATCCCACCCTCTCCGTCTCCCACAGAATCCAAAAGTCTGTTCTATACATCTGTGTCTCTTTTGCTGTCTCGCATACAGGGTTATTGTTACCATCTTTCTAAATTCCATACGTATGTGTTAGTATACTGTATTGGTGTTTTTCTCTCTGGCTTACTTCACTCTGTATAATAGGATTCAGTTTCATCCACCTCATTAGAACTGATTCAAATGCATTTTTTGATGGCTGAGTAATGCTCCATTGTGTATATGTACCACAGCTTTCTTATCCATTCGTCTGCTGATGGACATCTAGGTTGCTTCCATGTCCTGGCTATTATAAACAGTGCTGCGATCAACATTGGGGTACACATGTCTCTTTCAATTCTGATTTCCTCTGTGTGTATGCCCAGCAGTGGGATTGCTGGGTCATAAGGCAGTTCTATTTGCAGTTTTTTAAGGAATCTCCACACTGTTCTCTATAGTGGCTGTAGTAGTTTGCAATCCCACCAACAGTGTAAGAGTGTTCCCTTTTCTCCACACCCTATCAAGCATTTATTGCTTGTAGACAAGCCTTTGTCAAATTCAACATCCGTTTATGACAAAAACTCTCCAGAAAGTAGGAATAGAAGGGACATACCTCAACATAATAAAAGCTATATATGACAAACCCACAGCAAACATCCTCAATGGTGAACAGTTTTTCTTTTTTATTCTTATTTTCTTTTTCTTTTTTATTCTTTAGATTTCGCGTATAAGTGAGATCACACAGTATTTGTCTTTCTCTCTCTTGACTTATTTCACTAGCATAACACCCTCAAGATTCATTCATGCTTCGGATGGCAACATTCCCTTCTTTTATGACTGAATAATATTTGTGTGTGCAACTGTGTTTTTGTATTAATCTATTGATGGGCACTTAGGTTGTTTCCACATCTTGGCTTTTGTAAATAATGCTGCAATGAAATGGGCATACATATATCTTTTTGACTTAGTATTTTTGAATACTTACCCAGAAGTGGAATTGCTGGATCATATGGTAGTTCTATTTTTAAATTTTAAGAAACTTCCATCTTGTTTTCCATAGTAGCTGCACCAATTTACATCCCCACCAACAAGGTACAAGTTTCTGTTTTTTCTACATCCTTGTCAATACCTGTGATTTATTGTCTTTTTGATAATAGCCATTCTATCAGATGTGAGGTGATATCTCATTGTGGTTTTGGTTTGTACTTCCCTCATCATTAGTGATGTTAATGTCTTTCCATATGCCTTTTGGCCATCCATGTATCTTCTTTGGAAAAATTTTGATTCAAATCCTCTGCCCATTTTTAAATTAGATTTTTTTTTTTTCGCTTTTTGCTATTGCATCACATGAGTTCTTTGTATAGTTTATATTAATCCCTTATCAGATACATGATTTGCAAATATTTTCTCCCAACTGGTAGGTTGCCTTTTCATTTGATGATGATTTCCTTTTCTGTATAGAAGGTTTTAGTTTAATGTAGTCCCACTTGTTTACTTTTTTTATTTTATTACCTTTACATACATATCTTAAAAGAAGTTATTTAACCTCTCAGTCTGAGTATCTTCAGATTTAAAATGGAAGTTAATACTTAACTTTATGAACTGTGGCAATTAGATGACATAATACATATAGTTAGCATTGTGCCAGTCATATAATTGAACATATTATTATTATTTATTATACACTAGATAAAATTTCTCCAATTTATACATGACTTAGTGAGCATTCATAATGTTTATGGATTTCTGACTAAATATTTATTTCTTTTATCTCAGAGTGATACTGAAATCACTCATTCATTTATTTATTCATTAGCAAGATGGGGCATCCACTATGTGCTGGGTTGCTAATGAAGCAAAGATGAATGATAAATGTTCGCTGTCCAGTAGCTGCTTATGTACTAAGAGGCAAGGCAGATACTCAGAATTTGGCTAATGTAATGGAACTACTCTAGCGATATAAAAAAATAAAATGACCAACTTTTTTTTGGAAGAAAAAAGGGAAGGGAAGATTCCCAGAGTAAAAAAATGTTTGACCAGAGTCTCAAATAATTAATATGAATTTGCCATGATAACATAAAATGAATTCCATTGAAACAGAGGGAAAATGTACAAAGAATAATCAGATGGCCTGGTGATTATAAAAAGCAAATATTTTGGTATGGTTAAATACTACTGAATTCAGGCATTATTTCTTGGCTTGGAAAATATTTACGTTATTTTTATTCAGCACATATATAATTCTTGTTAAGTATTAAGCAGTATGCCTGCTTGGTCACGTTCTACTCCTCTTTCCATTCCTATTCTTAATCTTTAAGGCAGCTCCCACAGGTGAAAAATGATACATTGTCAAACACAAGTTAATGAAACTATGGATGAAGTTCCTTGACAACAGTTTCTCCTCTTTCTGTGTTTACAGTTGGACCATGTAGGGGATGAGTGGTGGCCAGGAAGGGAAAGGATTATTTTTCCTTTCCTATTGTATAATAGGCATGAAAGAAAGTAGGCAGGTTACTTACTAAATAAATAACAGAGTTCTGGTGAGCAACAACCGCTTAAAAAAATGATATAATTTACTCTTAGGATAGGGTCAGAGGGATATGATCTGCGGTGCCTGAAGATGGACCTGAAGCACTGCTTTAGTCATCTGCAGTCAACCATACTTACTACTGTAGAAGTATGTACAAAATAAAACTTATCCTGAAAAATATACATATAGCAGAATTTAAATAAAGGGAAGAGTGATGTCAAATTTAAATGGCAAAAACAGCTGAAGCAAGAAATTATTTTTTTTTGGAATAAGGACTACTGTCATAAAAACAAATAAAGTAACTCCTGCTGGTCTAATTCTAAAACCCTATATTTTATCATAGTCACATAAAAGATCCTTTACTACCAGTGGAGACATAATGTTGATGTATAACTGTCTGCTTCCTCTACACCCCTAAAAAGAAGCAAAGGAGAATCTTCTGCATGTCAGAGACTACTCTTATCTCTACATTGTAATCACTGTAGCTCAGGAGAGGAGCAGCATTAAACACATTTAGAAATAGCATAAACACTTTATGACTTATGAACTAGAGAAGTATACACAGTACATTTTTGCATAGCTGAAATAAAATTGAACATTCACGATGTTATTTCAAATTAAAGCAATTAATGTTATTTCAAATTAAGCTGTAAGCATGATAGAGCTGACAAGTAGTTACTGATGATTTAACCTCAATTTATATATCAAAGTATTTAATGTCAAGTAGAAAAATATCTCTAATTAAATAAATGGATAAGTAGTATTTAGCTTGCATATTTTTCTTTCCCCTAAAAACATTGAATTTTTCCACTCATAAAATACAGTTTTGAATTCTCCTTTTATAAAAAAGTTGCAACTATCTGTTCATATTTTAGAATAATATGCATTTTAAGTTCAGTTCCACAGGTGCAGCTTTGAAATGCCCTGTAAACTACTAAATCAATGTTTAAAAATGTTATGTAATCATTTATAAGATGTATTTTAGATAATATCACTTTAGATATTTGTTGTTGTTGTTTCATCACTAAGTATATCCAACTCTTTGTGACCCCGTGGGCTGTAGAACACCAGGCTTTCCTGTTATTCACTATCTCCTGGAGTTTGCTCCAACTCCTGTCCATTGAGTTGGTCGTGAATCCAACCAGCTCATTCTCTATCACCCCCTTCTCCTGCCCTTGAATTTTCCCAGCATCAGGGTCATTTCCAGTGAGTTGGCTCTTCTCCTCAAGTAGCCAAAGTATTGGAGCATCAGCTTCAGCGTCAGTCCTTCTAATGAATATTCAGGGTTGATTTCCTTTAGGTTGACTGATTTGATCTCCTTACTGTCCAGGGACTCTCAAGAGTCTTCTCCAGCACCACAGTTCAAAAACATCAATTCTTCAGCACTCAGCCTTCTTTAGGTTCCAACTCTCATATCTGTACATGACTTCTGGAAAAACCATAGATGTGACTAGACAGATCTTTGTCAGCAAAGTGATATATCTGCCTTTTTATACACTGTCTAGGTTTGTCATGGCTTTCTTTCCAAGGAACAAGTGTTTTTTGTTTGTTTGTTTTTGTTTTCAATTTCATGGTGCAATTACCATCTGCAGTGATTTTGGAGCCCAAGAAAATAAACCTGTCACTGTTTCCACTTTTTCTTCATATATGTGATGGGACAGGATGCCATGATCTTAATTTTTAGAATTTTGAGTTTTAAACTAGCTTCTTCACTCTCCTCTTTCACCTTCATCAGGAGGCTCTCTAGTTCTTCTTCACTTTCTGCCATTAGAGTGATATCATCTGCATATCTGAATTGTTGACATTTCTCCTGGCAATCTTCATTCCAGCCTGTGCTTCAGCCACCCTGGCATTTTGCATCATGTAGTCTGCATATTAGTTAAATAAGCAGGGTGACAAATACAGCCTTGACATACTCCTTTCAAGTATGTTTGAAAGGAAACAAGTCTGCTGTTCCATGTCTGATTCTGTCGCTTCTCGACCTGCTTACAGATTTCTCAGGAGGTAGGTAAGGTGGTCTTCCCATCTCTTCAGGAATATTACACAGTTTGTTGTGATCCACACAATCAAGGCTTTAGCCAATAAGTTGCAATTTAAATGACATCCATTAGGATTTATAACTCATTATATAGCGTGCTTTGTTCTGTGGAAATAACACAAATATCTAGATATGAAATTTATCTTTTTTCCTTTTTTAATATAAATTTATTTATTTTAATTGGAGGTTAATTACTTTACAATATTGTATTGGTTTTGCCATACATCAACATGAATCCACCACAGGTATACACGTGTTCCCCATCCTGAACCCTTCTCCCTCCTCCCTCCCCGTACCATCCCTCTGGGTCATCCCAGTGCACCAGCCCCAAGCATTCAGTATCATGCATCAAACCTAGACTGGTGATTCATTTCATATATGATATTATACATGCTTCAATGCCATTCTCCCAAATCATCCCACCCTCTCCCTCTCCCACAGAGACTGTTCTATACATCTGTGTCTCTTTTGCTGTCTTGCATACAGGGTTAACATTATCATCTTTCTAAATTCCATATATATGCGTTAGTATATTGTATTGGTATTTTTCTTTCTGGCTTACTTCACTCTGTATAATCAGCTCCAGTTTCATACACCTCAATAGAACTGATTCAAATTGTGTATATATACCACAACTTTCTTATCTATTCATTTGCTAATGGACAGCTAGGTTGCTTCCATGTCCTGGCTATTATAAACAGTGCTGCGATGAACATTGGGGTACACATGTCTCTTTCAGTTCTGCTTTCCTCGGTGTGTATGCCCAGCAGTGGGATTGNACAACTTTCTTATCTATTCATTTGCTAATGGACAGCTAGGTTGCTTCCATGTCCTGGCTATTATAAACAGTGCTGCGATGAACATTGGGGTACACATGTCTCTTTCAGTTCTGGTTTCCTCGGTGTGTATGCCCAGCAGTGGGATTGCTGGGTCATAAGGCAGTTCTATTTCCAGTTTTTAAGGAATCTCCACACTGTTCTCCATAGTGGCTGTACTAGTTTGCATTCCCACCAACAGTGTAAGAGGGTTCCCTTTTCTCCACACCTTCTCCAGCATTTATTGCTTGTAGACTTTTGGATCACAGCCATTCTGACTTAACTTAGTTCTTTAGTATTCATACTATAAGACAAAGAATCTTAGCACATGTAAGTGAGTCTTTAAAAAAATAAATTTAAATATGCCACTACGTGACTTATGAACAGTCTGGATGTCTAATGCATAATAATGACTGATTCGGTGTTACATTCATTTATCCACCACTTACAGTCAGTGTTACTGTAGGTAACACTTGAGCCAGCCATATGCCATAAGGCTACCTGGAGGTCAGTCCTTGGTCTCGGAACCAAATTCTCTCTTTGTATGTACTTCTGCTCACATCTTTTTCTCACAGCAAAATACAAATATTTAACTGAAGGACTTATCCTCTTCACTTTTAATGATATGATTAGGAAAATTCACCTTTGCTGCTGTCCATTTTCATTCATTTACAAATTGAAACTGAAACCTTAGTTTAACTGATGAATAGCTGGGTAGAGTTAGAAATAGAGCTCTATGAATGTTTATGAAAAAAGTACAGATCAAATTTTAGAAATAAAAATAAAAAATAAGAACTCTCTGGCTGATAGAAGACAGCAACCACTTAAGTCAACTGAAGATTTAAAATATAAATTCTGGAAACATTCGAATTGTCACATTACCACATCTTTTCTATTTAATTCAATTTATATTCTTCAGATTCAGATTTTAATTATACTTAAAAGGATTATATTTATTTCAAATTTTCATTTTATTGTAAATGATTTTTTAATTTCAGTTTCTGATTTTTCATCCATAGCATTTAGAAATAGAATTTAGTTTTTTATATTGTTTTTGTACTTTGCAACCTTACTAAATGTGTTTGTTAATTCTAGTTGCTTTTTGTAGACCTCTCAGGATTTTCTGTATGATATGGTCATGTCATCTGTCAGTAATGAGAGGTGTTTTTTTTTACTTTCCAATTTGGATAACTTTTACTTCTTTTTCTTGCCTACTGTACTGTATCAAACATCTAACAATGCTAAGTAGAATGGCTGAGAGTAAACATCCATGTTTACTTAATTTTATATAAAAAAATTGTCTTTCACCATAAAGTATTATTGCCCTATCTGAGGTTTAGAAAATAACCTTCTATTTCTGGTTTAGTGAGAGTCTTTATGAATGTCAGACTTTATTTAATGCTATTTCTGAGTCTGTTGCAATGACCATATGGTTTCTTCTCAGTTTGCTAATATAATCAGTAATATTGATTGATTTTAAATGTTAATCTGTATTTATATTCCAATTAAGAGTTTTTGCATTCATATTTCTGAGGGATATCAGTCTGTAGTTTTCCTTTCTTTTAGTATCTTTGTCTGATTTTGTCACTAGCATAATACTGGCCTAAAGAATTAGTTGGGAATTATGAAAACTCTCTTTACTCACAGATAAGAGAAAATAAACTCAATTTTCATGAGGAATTTATGTAGAATTAAATCTTAAGGTTTTTGAAAAATTCACTAATAAAGTCATTATTATTTCTGGTGGGTTTTTTTTGGGATAATTTTAATAGTTCCAAGGCTACTCAAATTATTTCTTCTTTAGTGGACTTTGGAGATGTGTATAAGAGACAGTATTACATCCTCATGACTAACTCTAGAACATGAATTAGCTTGGTAAGTGGTTTGTGTTCACTTAAAAATATTGATATTGTTGAGTATTCTATAATCACCAATTAAACAAGTTGTATGATAATGTTGCTCAAGGTTTTATGTTCTTCTGTCATTTTACTCTAGCAATTATTTAGAGAGTGATGTTGAGATATTTCATTATAATTATGGATTTGTTTAACTCTCTTTTCAGTTTTATCAATTTATCTTCTGAAATAATTCTTGTATCTTGAAGCTCTTCTATTAGGTACATTAATATTAAGGATTCTTATATCCTCTTCAGGGATTGACCCCTATATGAAATCATCCTCTCTGCCTGAAGGATTATTTTCCTGTTCCTTTGCAAGTTTGCCTCCTTTAACTCCTTCAGGTCAGAATTTGTATGCTATTTCCTATAAAGAGACTAAATCCAACTCAAAACTAGCCTCTATTCCACATTATTCTCTCTTTTAATCATTTTGGTTTTAGTGATAACTATGAATTTTATAAATAATGTATTTTAAATTATATTTGTGACTGTGTTTTATGTCTTTTACTGTTTTCCCCACCATAACCTGCATAGAGTAGGGATTCTTCTCTTCACATCCTCGTGGATGGCACATAGCACATGGCGTTCAGAAATGTTTGAATAAGCATGTGAATGAATAGGCTATGGCTTTGTTCTTTGCTTCCATTCTTTTTGTGTTTAAAAAAAATCATTTTTACCTCTCATTTCTGCCTGTTCTTTCTTCTAAGTACACCTAAACTCCACTGAGCAATAAATATCTCCATCACCTCAACTTGTTAATCTCTAAATCTCTGGTCTCATATTACTTTGTAATATACTCATTTATAAAATTGTTTAGTCTTTTTCCTAAGCAGTAAACACTTTACAAAGAGAAGATGGGACTATCCTAGCCTTTCTAGTGTTTGCATCTAGAAATGGACACATTTTTTACTAGAATAATTATTGTCATTTAATGAGCCGTGAGTACAGACTCTAGTCTGTATTTACTCTCAAAGATATAATTTTTATAAAGACACTTATAATTTACTTCAAAATATGTCAGCAAACAGTGTGATATATGGTGTATATGTTATTGTTTAAACTGTAATCCAGGTACTTCTAGCATTCTGTTTAAGAATTCATGTTCCATGGGAGGTTGGCTATTGTTCTAATCAAGAATCCCAGTCGCAGTACTGTAACTCCATTCTGAATGTCAGAATTATTATTTTTTCTTCCTGTGTAAGACAATAGTTGAATGCTTATTGACATTATAAATTTAAAAATAGATCTTCATAAAATCCAATATGAATATGATAAAGTTAATAGGATTACATCACATATTTTAGACTTGTGCCCCAATCTACATCAGCTGGACATATGAGTTCAGCAAATGATTATGATAACCAAGTCTTGACCTGGGATTAGATTTTACTTTGTCTCATGCTAATGATAGGGGAACAGAATTCTGCCTCTGGAATGTTGTGTTTGATGTCAGAGAAAAATAGTAGGTCTCAAGCCTGCAAATAACATGCTGTGCCAAAGATATTTTATACTACAAGGAATATTGTTCTTCTATTTGCTGAAGACATGAGAGCTTTGGGAAGCTTCTGAAAAGCAGTTTTATAGTCATATTAAAATCTAAAGATTTTTCTGACTTATAACTGAGACAAAGTAATTCATAAAGCTTTTCTAGTTTTCTATGCTAATTTTGCCTGAAATTGTAAATCTATGATAAGAGCACAACTGTATTCTTAAAATATATAAAATATTATTATTATTAATGAGAAAAGGTAATGTCAGAGGTAACAAATATATATTCAAATGCTAAGAAAAAGGGCTTCCCTGATGGCTCAGATGGTAAAGAATCTGCCTGCAATGTGGGAGACCTGGGTGCAATTCATGGGTTGGGAAGATCCCCTGGAGGAGGGCATGGCAACCCACTCCAGTATTCTTGCCTGGATAATACCCATGGATAGAGGAGCCTGGTGGGCTACAGTCCATGGGGTAGCAAAGACTTGGACATGACTGAGTGACTAAGCATAGCACAGCACGAAGAAAACTATCTAAATAAAGTTAATTATATAAGAAAATCTGTAAAGGAATTTGTTTCTCTTTATGCAAGATTAAATACTACAAGGAAATGGCAACCCACTCCAGTGTTCTTGCCTGGAGAATCCCAGAGACGGGGGAGCCTGGTAGGAGGCCCTCTATGGGGTCGCACAGAGTCAGACACGACTGAAGCGACTTAGCAGCAGCAGCAGTTTGATTTTTAGACATTTTTCAGAAGTATTTTTGGGTACATAACTTTGCAAGGGCCACTTTAGTATTATAGCCAACATTCTGGTGAAGACATGTCTCTTTCACGCTACAGAAGCACTACCCTTCGTTAACAGCTCTGCATGCTTGCTATGCCTGAACAGTACATGATCTTTCCTTCCTTTTTCCCCTCAATGAATTACTCTTCTTTCATCTGTTTCCTAAACTACAGATAATTTTCAATTTGCTTCTTATTTTATTACCAATTGACCCTCTCAGCCTATAGTGATTTTCTGTCTCCTTGCCCCATGCTAGTATGTATTTTTTCCATTTATCATGAATGTTTGGAATTTGTTTTCAGTGTCTTAATATATGTCTTATATTCATCATTTGATTGCAAACCATTAAGCTCTTTTGTTTTTTACACAATGTCTAGCGCTTTTAGGTAACTATTGATTATGATAACCAGGTAGTATCTTAAAAATAGCAGCTTAAAGACGGGCTACGCTACTAATTGGTATATCAGGCTATTGTCTACTTCATTTTCACCACAAATTGTTTATAGCTTAGTCTTTTTATCTTTATTCCTCTCTGTAAATTTACCATTTCAGTTTTGCAAAATTGTCAAAAAATAATTTGAAAATTTCTAGTATATTTTCTTGGAACTGATTTTTTAACAGGAAATAGTATCCAGAGCAAGATGGCCCTGGGCTAGTAATTGACAGACTTATCTATTCTTCCAAATAATATTTTGTAATCAGATATAAATTTCAGAAAGCAGTCACATCTCATAGAATATGAAATTTAAACTAGGTTAGGCTAAATATGTTGCTATAGGGTAGGGAAACTTCTCTCATACTTTTTCAACATATCCTTAAACTATTAATTAAAAACTTTTATTATACGAAGTTCCAGACAGTGTTCTTTGCACCTGGGATTTGGAAAATAGCATCAACGGGAACCCTTATTCTAGCATTGTATTCTGGGTCAAGGACAAACAGACAATTTTATCCTGAATATAATATTAAAGAGTGATAATTGCCTTGACTGAAATTAAAGGTTGGAAAAAGCAATAGTAAGAAATATAGAAAGTCACAGTGGTTGGGAAGCGAGAGGTTACTGTAGAGAAGAGGTCAGAGAAGGCTTTTCAGAGAAAGCAATATTTGAGTATATGCATGAGTGAAATGAGGGAGACATATAAAGGAATTCGAAGGAAAAGCCTTCCTTCAGGCAGGAGCCGGGAAAATGCAAAGTTTTGGGGAGGGGACTGGTCTTAGAGATTTCCTGCGTCAAGAAAAGTTAGAAGGCAGATGCGGCCAGAATTGATACTTTGCTAGGCCATCTAATGTAGGAAGGAGTAAGGATTATTTCCTAAATGGGATAGGAAGCCAATGGATGATTTTGAGCAAGGGAATGCAAATACCTGGTTTCCAGCCCTCTTAACTTTCTTCTCCCCTTGGGGAGTCTCCACTTCATCCTCAGAGCAGGAATAGCAGAGGGAGAGGCAGATGGCTTTGAGCCCGCTGCACTCATGTCACAGCTCCTAGTTGATGCATACAGGTTGTCTGACAGTCTGAGTGAGTATTTGGTTTTAGGAAACTATCTATGGCCATTACTTCCCATTCTGTTCGAATATATGAATTGAATTATCACTGCATGCATATGTGCTTAGTTGCTCAGTCATGCCCAACTCTTTGTGACTCCATGGACTGGAGCCCACTAGGCTCCTCTGTTCATGAATTCTCTGAGCAAGGATACTGGAGTGAGTAGCCATTCCCTTTCCAGGGCATCTTCCTGACACACACACACACACACAAAGAATTGAACCCAGTCTCCTGCATCTCAGGTGGAGTCTTTATGATCTAAGCCACCAGGGGAGCCCCTTAACTTATCACTCTGTCTGAAATTAGAGAAAATTTTAAATTGAGATGCTAGATAATCAGTAAAGTTCTCTTTGTTTACAGAAGGAGAGAGTAATAGTTCTGAGCTCTAATTTGTAATTTTCCCAAAACATCTGAAGTTAATTGACCTTTGATGATGGAGGCAAAGTTAAATGGAACAAACAGAAGTATTTCTTCCTTTCCTCTGATGGACAGACCCCTTGGGCTAATTAAAAATGCACAGAGGCCTCAGGGCCCTGGTGACACTTCTCTTCTTTGGACCCACATAATATAAAATTATTTCATTTTCAATCTTTAATTAATCACTATATGTTATGTAAGGAAGGATATTTTTTGTGGAGTCTCACATTTGTGTTGCATATTGCTTTATTGATAGCCACCTCTGGTGGACTTCAATAAATATTATTTGACAGGTAGTTTCTCAGAGTTCACTGTGTATGCAGTTAAGTAAGATGAAATATTCTACTTTCTATTACAACCTATCCTTGGGTAGTTTGTTTTATGACTACAATGAAATGATGTTGTTTCTGAAGTGATTATGGAGAGTCAAATGTTTTTGGATGCTGAAGATATGGCCTTATTTTGGGGACATTTTTATGACCTATAGAACAAAAGTTGCTGAAATGATAAAAAATACTGTATAAATGGCATACGTTTGGATTCCTTCATTGTTTCAAAGAATTGCCATCATAGTTTGTTCTATGTAAAAAATGCATGTAGGTCTGGACTCCAATGCTTGGACTGGTCCTCATCACCGACTCTCCTCAGTCCACAACTGGAGAAGTGTGTTATTCCATAGATAGTCCCACTCCTACAAAAGCTCACAAATTCTTTCCTCAGTCCCTCAGAACATGGTTCTCTGAACAGAGCAAAGTCAGCACTCCCAATGTTTTGACTATCTCTCCATCTAAAGTGCACGTTAACTCCTTAATGAATTCAGTGCAGATGGAGTCAGGGAAGCTGATAAGCCAGACTTCTTATTATTTTTTAATTTTTTAGCATTAATGTAGAAATTACTGCTTTTTAAAAAAATTTTTTACACATTATACATAAACTTCTATTCCTTCTATGTAACTCAGCATATATATACTGTAATGTTTGAGTGTGGACAAAGACAATGAAGACAGAAATATGAAGTAGTAATTTGTGTATATTTGATCTTGAAAAGAGCAGTAGGAGAGAAAGGGATAGAAATAGGAAGAATAGTGAGGAGTTAATTGTTGTAAGAAAAATGAAGTTTTCTCAAAACCAGATGGTAAAACATGAATGTAGTCAAAGAGATGGGTCAGATTTTAAATGTATTATATTTTGAAGCTAGAGCCCATGGGATTTCCTCCTTCATTAATCATGAGGTGAGAGAAACAAAAAAGATGAAGTGTGAATCAAAAGTTTTTGTGGTTTGGAAAAGGATGAATGGAGCCACCATCATTTGGGAGTGGCTCAAACCTATTTCTAGATAGGTTAAACTTAAGGTATTTGTCAGCATTCACATGTAGATGTTGAATAGACAGCTGTATATATAAAGTAAAGTTCATCAAAAAGATCTGTCTAGAGCTATACATTTTTTAGTAGTCATCATGTACATGGTATTAAAAATAAGAAAATCAGTTTAAATAAATGAGTTTTGGGATACTCCAATGCTAGGAGGTCTGTTAGATTTGAAATAAGATGTGCATGAACTATATAACTCTGTATTAATCTTTAATCCACAATAAATCAAGGAATAAACAAGATTGCATAACCAATGGAACTCTAAATGGATGCATGCTTTCTTTGCAAAAAAATTCTATAGTTAGGCATAAGATTAATTTCTAGAGAATAAGAAAAACGTAGTTCTGAAATTATTTTAATGATTTATATATTTTCAACATTTTATTGACATTATAGTAGAGAGATATAGTAGAGAAATAGGAGCTTAAAATTTTTAG
>SJYT01021823.1:6600-21967 GCA_006410635.1 Cephalophus harveyi | reverse complement strand
TGGTTGTTATGTAACCGGTATCAGGACACCAAAGTGGCGGGGGTGGTGTTGAGGGGGGCGTTCCTGGATAGATCTAAAATGCACCTGGGAGCCTGAAGGCCTCCCGTCCAACTTTCTGGCTGCTGGGAAATGGGGGAACCTAGAGGGCTGGGTGCCTGTTATCAGGCACCTGTTATCAGGGAAGAGAGCAGGCTGGCAGGCTAAAAGGACAGATGCAGGAACTCAAATCTGAGAATCAGCAGAATATCAGGGGAGCTGAGTCAAGAGGGAACCAGAGGGGGCCAGATGGGAGATTTGCTCACCCACCTCTTGTAGAATCAGGTCTCAGTGTCGTCTGAGGGAATAAACCACATGAAATTGATTGCCTTCCCTCCACACACCCCCCCTCCTCCGCCTCACCCCATTAGAGAGCAGCTGAGTAATTCCAGCCCTGTCTGCAATCTTAGCTCTCTGACTTAACTGTTTTTATTTGGGACTTCATTAGCATTCTTTTCATCAATCACAGTCAAACACAGAAACCAGGAGAGACTCTGGGTTTCCCCTCAAAAGAGGATATTGAGACTCCTAGGCAGGGCTGTCACGCGTCCAGACTTCCCGGGCCAGCCTTAGAAGCCAAAAGGACTTCCTTCCTCCATAGTACTTTGAGGGGTCCGCCCCAGAGATGCAACTTCTGGGGTGTTCCAGGGAAGGGCCTGAGGCGGAGGATCCTGAAAGAGGGAGGTGAGCTGGCTCCACCTCCCTGGCCCGGGCAGAGGTGGGGAGGAGAGGGCTGACACTTCCACCCACCTCCCAGGAAGAGGCCACTGAGGATGTTCTGGTCAGAGACCACACTGCACACCCATCCCACCAATCACATAAAGGACCAGTGGCGGAACTGGAAAAAAAAAAAAAAACAAGGGGTATGCTTTCATATCCAAAGGGAAAGACAAGAGGAACCCGAAAAGTTTTCATAGAATGCTATGTGAAAGTTCCTAACTATTCAGGAAAAAACTAGAAGCCTAACGAGAGGGAACAACTTAGCACACCAGGTGTATTTTTTTTTTTTTTTTTTTGGCCGCACAGCCGGGCAGGAAGGATCTTAGTTCCTCAACCTGGCAGGGACGGCACCCATGCCCCTGCATTGGAAGCAGAGTCTTAACCACTGGACCGCCAGGGAAGTCACCAGGTGTATGCTTTCAACAGCAATGAAAACAGACAGACCTGTAAACTGCATCATCGCGCAAACCTCATCTTTAAAAAAAAAAAAAACTGCAGAAATTAGCAGAACAAAGCAGAAATCTAGCACACTTTTCGACTCCACACGCTGCTTTCCTCCACAGAGGAGGCAAGGACAGAGCCTGCAGGGTAAGGAGAGCATCCTGGTGAATATATTCTTTCCTTAAAGCTAATCTGTGTTTATCATTTTTTGAAACGTTTGCATATTTTGCCATTCTGAGTAGTTTCTCTTTGTAGGATAATTGTTGCAATTTATTTTTATTTCACTCCAGTGACCTTAAAGGTTGAGAGAGAAAAAGTAAAACGGGCTCCAGGAGGTTTCCTTAAAGCCCTGCTCCCAGCAGTGAAGGCCCTGGAGTCTACTTTCTGCGGACAGTCAGAGCCACAGATGTCTTGACCTTTGACACCTCCACAGGATGCTCACTCTTGCTAAATAAACTTTTGATAATACAAAACTAGTATTTCTTGAGCACTCATCTTTTAATGGGCACATTCCTAAACTGAGGAATTTAGCCTTGTGAGGTAGGTGCTGTTATCATCCATATATATATATGTATATATATATTATCATCTTTATATTAAAAGCAAGGAAACTGAGGCATAGAGAGGTTAGGTGATTTGCTCAAAGTCACAGAGTTGGTAAGTGAACACATACTGAGGTCTAACTACACAGAACTACCAACCTTTACATCCTGCTTCATGCCTACTAATAGCATAAAATCCCACAAAACTGTTTTAAATACCAAAAAAAAAAAAAAAAGGTTTTCCATGAATAAGTTCAGGAATCTGAAATCCAGAATATATGAGAAAACATCCTTTTAGCTCTAAACCTGGACAAGGCAATGGCGACTCACTCCAGTACTCTTGCCTGGAAAATCCCATGGACAGAGGAGCCTGGTGGGCTGCAGTCCATGGGGTCACTAAAAGTCGGACACGACTGAGCAACTTCACTTTCACTTTTCACTTTCAGGCATTGGAGAAGGAAATGGCAACCCACTCCAGTGTTCTTCCCTGGAAAATCCCAGGGATAGGGGAGCCTGGTGGGCTGCCGTCTATGGGGTCGCACAGAGTCGGACACGACTGGAGCGACTTAGCAGCAGCAGCAGCAGCAGCTCTAAACCAAACCAAGAACGTCCTAATGTTATGCAAGAATTTTATATTAGGAAACCTAATTATAAGGGAAGAACATTAACTTGGATAGTCCCCAAATTAAAAGCATTACTTTAACCAAACACTCGGTGTCCCAGTCCATTTCTATTCATCTGTTAAGAAACTTTCCCTTTGCCAGAACCTTTCTCATTTTGTGTTGGCAATAAAGAACACAAGAGAATAAAATAACAAAGACTACAAAATCTATTTAGAAAACCCTAGGAACAATTTGCCCCTGCTCAGTGTTATCCAACTTTCTTATCTTAAATTCCAGCCAAGTCCTTAGGAGCCTAAAGGCAAATCACACAAAATTGCAGGTCTTCTTTGTTGTCTAAGTGTTAGTCACTCAGTCATTCCCGACTCTTTGCAACCCCATGGACTGCAGCTCACCAGGTTCCTCTGTCCATGAGATTTTCCAGGCAATGATACTGGGGNAAAGGCAAATCACACAAAATTGCAGGTCTTCTTTGTTGTCTAAGTGTTAGTCACTCAGTCATTCCCGACTCTTTGCAACCCCATGGACTGCAGCTCACCAGGTTCCTCTGTCCATGAGATTTTCCAGGCAATGATACTGGGGTGGGTTGCCCTTTTCTTCTCCAGGGGATCTTCCCAACCCAGGGATCAAACCCAGGTCTCCTGCACTGCAGGCAGATTCTTTACCAACTGAGCTACAAGGGAAGCCCTCTTTGTTCTCTACACATATTCAAAAGTCCACAGAATTCAGCAAAACTCAGAAATCCTGGGTTTCTCCTTCCGAAGAATGAGCCTGCTGTGAAGGTCCCTGTCAACACCAACAACTCAGTGGCCCAGCAGCAGACTCAGAGATGCCAAGAAGTGGGCTTCCCTGGTGGCTCAGCAGTAAAGAGTCCACTAGCAACATGGGTTCCATCCCCGATTCGGGAAGATCCCACGTGCGTGCAGAAGAACAACTAAGCCCGCCCACATACCGGAACTACTGAAGCCTGCACACCCTAGAGCCTGTGCACAAGAGAAGTCACCGCAATGAGAAGCCTGCACACTGCAACTAGAGAAAAAGGCCACACAGCAACAAAGACCCAGCACAGCCAGAAACAAAGAAATACAATTATTGTACAATAAATGCCAAGAAGTAATCACCCAAAATGTAGACAAAACACAGCAGTGAAGAAACCAGGCCATGGGGAAATCACCGTATGGTTTTGCCTTCGCCTGTGATTATGGGTCCCCTCCCACGGCCCCAGATCAAGGGAAACAGCCCCTGAGAAAAAACCTCCAAGAAGCGCTTTTCCCACAGGCTGGGAAGCAGAGTTCGCAGGATGTGGGGAAAGCCAGCCTCCTTCGGGGAAGAAGAGGCAGCAAATCGGCGTGTGTTTGCAAGCCTGTATTTGGAAGGAATGGGTTAGCTTCTACAATGGGAGAACTCCAGATCTGCTCAGAGGATTGAAACTCAGGGCCAGGGCCGAGCTCAGAGGCGGGGCCAAGCATCTCGCATCCTTGCAGTCCAAGGGACTCTCAAGAGTCTTCTCCAACACCACAGTTCAAAAGCATCAATTCTTTGGCACTCAGCCTTCTTCACAGTCCAACTCTCACATCCATACATAACCACAAGAAAAACCATAGCCTTGACTAGACCGACCTTAGTCGGCAAAGTAATGTCTCTGCTTTTGAAAATGCTATCTAGGTTGGACATAACTTTTCTTCCAAGGAGTAAGCGTCTTTTAATTTCATGGCTGCAGTCACCATCTGCAGTGATTTTGGAGCCCCCAAGAATAAAGTCTGACACTGCTCCCCATCTATTTCCCATGAAGTGATGGGACCAGATGCCATGATCTTCGTTTTCTGAATGTTGAGCTTTAAACCAACTTATTCGCTCTCCTCTTTCACTTTCATCAAGAGGCTTTTGAGCTCCTCTTCACTTTCTGCCATAAGGGTGGTGTCATCTGTATATCTGAGGTTATTGATATTTCTCCCAGCAATCTTGATCCCAGCTTGTGTTTCTTCCAGTCCAGCGTTTCTCATGATGTACCCTCCATATAAGTTAAACAAGCAGGGTGACAATATACAGCCTTGACGTACTCCTTTTCCTATTTGGAACCAGTCTGTTGTTCCATGTCCAGCTCTAACTGTTGCTTCCTGACCTGCATACAGATTTCTCAAGAGGCAGGTTAGGTGGTCTGGTATTCCCATCTCTTTCAGAATTTTCCACAGTTTATTGTGATCCACACAGTCAACAGCTTTAGCACAGTCAATAAACCAGAAGTAGATGTTTTTCTGGAACTGTCTTGCTTTTTCCATGATCCAGCGGATGTTGGCAATTTGACATAGCTTAAGACAAACATTTCCTTACGAAACAATGCATTGCTTAGCTTAACGTTTGAGGAAAGTTAAGTTTAAGCAGAGCCAGGAGTCGTCATGGCAACACAGAATTTTCAGAGAAACCTCCTTTTAAATTTGTATCGAGAAGGGGAAAAAAATGTAACAGTAGTTTGTTTCCTCCTGCAGCTTAAGAGAGAGAGAAAAAAAGTCTGACACTTGCAGCCTATTCCCTCTGTCTGGAGACCCCCCCGCCTTCCTGCCTGTTACTCTCTGGGGCATTTAGGAAGCAATACACAAGCTGACGGTAACATACACGTGGAATGACAAGGGACTCTAAAGAGCCAGAACAATCACGTGAGTGTGCAGTTCTGAGGTCCTCTGGTATGCTGTGTTAAGTCGCTTCAGTCACGTCTGACTGTCAGAGCCAGCCAGGCTCCTCTGTCCATGGGAATTTCCCAGGCAAGAATACTGGATTGGGTTGCCGTGCCCTCCTCCAGGGGATCTTCCCAACCCAGGGATGGGATTCCTGCACTGGCAGGGGGGTTCTTTACCACTAGCACCACCTGGGGCAAAAGTGCCTAAACGGAGATCAGGGAAACCCACTTAGGAGAAGGGACTCAGAGGAAAGGAAGTGAGAGAAGGAGACTCTTAGTCACACTCAGAGAAGCCGGGCAGGTAGTTCTGCGGGTGGAAGAGGGGAGGAAGCAGGCTGAAGCTGTGCAGAAGATGAAAGAGGGAACTAAAGCAGGGGCCCCAACCTCGAGGATCTAATGCCTGATGATCTGAGGTGGACAGGATACTCACCTTGACACAGAAAAAGCAGAGAGGACTTCCCTGGTGGCACAGTGGATAGGAATCCATCTGCCAAAGCAGGGACACTGGTTCAATCCCTGGTCCAGGAAGATTCCACAAGCTGCAGATCATCTAGGCCCGTGTGCCAAAGCTAGTGAGCCCAGAAGCCACAGCTACTGAAATGCTCTGCGACGAGGGAACCTACTGCAATAAGAAGCCTGTGCACTGCAACAAAGAGTAGCCCTTGCTTGCCATAACTAGAGAAGAGCCCTCACAGCAACAAAGATCCAGCGCAACTGAACATGGTTTTTTTTTTTTTTTTAAGGCAGATAATTTTTAGTTTTAGTTTATTTTTTTTTTTTTCAAGAAAGGAGCAAGTAACTGTCCATAACTCTTCATCTAATTCTGACACCTTCAACTCACAACTATTTTAATCACTGCAGAGCAAGTAAAAATTTCTCAAGAAATATCATAAAATATAAATGCTAGCACCTTAGTTTTATTTTAAACCTAAATTCTCAAATGAACTAGCTAATTTAACTCATCTCTGATGTGGTACCTTTCAAAGTAGGCAGAAGGAGCCAAGATGTATTACTGACATTCAGTTAAACGACTTCAAAACTTATCAGTAAAGTGCTGTATAATGGAAATTCTAAGTGGGTCCAAAATGAGCTAAGGCTTTTTGCTGCCTATAAAGTCTGCAGGGCGCTGGAGCCCAGGAAGGTGTCTGCGAGCCTTGGAGAAGAAACTCACAGGAGGGACCTCTGCCAGGCCCTTCCACCCCACTTACCTGTTCATCTTTTCCCTGTCGTTCAGGCCATTCTTTCCCAGCAACAGAATCTGCTGCACTTTGGCTACATTCCCTACAATGGCAGCTTTGTGGATCTTTCCGAGGTCCTTGTCTCGGATGCGATACCCGGGCTGGAAGTGGCCAGGTCTCTATGGCTGCCGTCTCTCCCCAGACTGATGGAGGAGCCTAAGGGCAACTCGCCCTTCTTACTCCTGAATCTGAAAGTCTTCATCACAGAACCCACGGTCTTCAAACACATCTCACCTCTCCCTTGGCTCTTCACTGTCCCCCAAACCCAATACTAATACTACAGATAAGCCTAAGCAGTTCCCCCACAATATCCCAGTTGGGAAGCTCCGCGGTTTTCCAATCTTTCAGCCCGGAAGAGTCGTGGCTAAGCGACGCCACTAAACACAGTGCGCCTGCGCCCCTCGGAAGCGGGCATTCCCGCCTGTAAGCACAGACTTGTCGGGCCATACTGCCCAGTGCGCATGTGCCAGGCCGGGGGCTCAAGTCTGAGATTGCCTGTGGGCGGAGCTAGGCACATTTCAATCAACTGTGCCAGTTGGCTAAGCATTTCCGGATGCTTAACAAAACCTAGAGCAGGTCAGAAAGGCGTCTTTGCTAGAGCTTCAGGATGCTGAAAGCCTGACCCCCAGAGCTTTTTTAGGGCTTTTCTAAGCAACAACAACAACAACTCTAAATCTACTTATCCCTCAGCTTGTTCCTTTCCACATCCCTCTTGGATCAGCGAAATTTAGCAAGTGTAGCAACAGAAGACTGTTTTCATGGTTCCAGAAATTGTGGTAACGGGTATTATCAAGTGCAAATTGAGGGGAAACCAACTCAGGTTCTCCAGATGAAACAAAACCACATTTCCACATCCCTCTGATCCTCCCGTGGCCCAGCCTCCATCTACACATTTTCTTCGTTTTAATTTTTTGCTTTTATTTTCCCCAAATCTTTAATCAACCGGTCAGGCGAGTGTATGCTCCTCTGTTCTTAGTCTCGTCACAACAAAGGAGTGTCACAGCTCTCGGCCCTTTGGCGCCTCTTATGTTTTTTTCTTCCCCCTGGGCCTGCCCTATGCAAATTGGGCTTAGTCAGGAGTGCTGTTCTACCTGAAGTCCTCACCCTGGTCCTCGGACCTTCCTTTGACCTTCCTCTGTTCTACTTTCGCGGGCTTTTCCGTTGTCTTTTAGCCACTGCCATTTTGGACTCCTTTTCCCTATTCTAACTAGCTAACAAACCCAAGATTTATTTTGGAGGATAGTGTAACATTTGAGAACTTTTTAAAAAACTTATCATTCACGTGTCCGAAATAATCCATCTTTTCTCATCTAGTTTAAAATACCACTTTTTAACTCTGATGTTCTATTTCTGGGTTTTCCATTCTGTTTCATTGAATGGTCTGCTGCTTCTAGCACAGGTAGTATATAAAATATATATTAATATCTTTTATACATCCAAAGTTCCTCCCCTTATTTGTCCTTTTCAGCATTCTCTTGGCAATGTTTATTTCTACATTATTTGCGATGACTTTTTAATCACCATGCCAGTTAAATTCTCAATGAAATTTGTATTAATTAGGTAGGTTAAGAGAAGTAATTTTAACTTGACAATCACCTGTATCAGTGTAACCAGGTAGTTGTTATGTCTCTGTCCTATTTTATGTCCTTCATTAACCTTTGGAAGCTTTTTTTAATGAAAATCCTATACCCTTCTTGATGTATTTATATCTGGGCTTTTTAAAATTTTTACTGTGATGGTACAGGATTTTTCATTATAATTTATGAATGATTACTGTTTTGATATCTGGGTATTCTTTCGACAACCAGAATGAAGAACTTTAAAATTATAATCTTGTCATAGGAAGAAAGAGTTGAGTTTCTGGTGGTACTGAAGGAAGGCACAAACTGTTGGTATAGATTTCACCAGGAAGATGTAATAGTGATAATATGCAAGATTGTAAAAAATCAAGCAAATGCAAACAAGATGGGCTTTTTAAAAAACTGAAGTGTAAGACCATTGCTACAAATTAAAAAACATTTAATATAGCTAAATTTCACTGAAATCCTATTAGCCAGATTTTTCAGTAATTTGCTAACTAATGTGTGTGTGCACATGCTCAGCTGTGTCTGACTCTAGGGATATCGTTTTTGTTTCCTCTTAATGGTCTCTTTGTTCATTTGCTTTATTCACCCAAATCTATTTCCCATTCCGAAGTGCGTGTAATCATCATAATGGCCTTGCAGAATATTATCAACTCCATTTTTATGAGGCATCTTATGCTCTATACTTGTTCCATCCTCTGTAACATTTCCCAAACTTTAGATCATCTTTTCCCTTGTTTCCATTTGTCTGCAACTTGTGTGTTTCCATCTTTATTCCATTTCTTAGGAATAAAGCAAAACAGGTTGAATCCATACCAGCATAAACAGGTGACTATATACCGAAACTTCTTTTAATGTAGTTATTCATCCAGTAGTTACAATTGGACTAAACCCTAGTATTGTGGGTGAAGCAGAAGCAGGCTCACGTTAATACAAAACAGGCTAACCGAAAACTCACCAAGTTTCTGTTCCATTTATTAATGACTTGAAGATAATGACTTTAAGACTTTTGATTAACCAAATTCAAAGGGAACAGATAACCTCCATTGCACAAGATGCACCAGCAAAATCTGAATGTATGGCAGCCTTATTTTACAGCAAGACAAATTAATTTACGTACTTATTCTTTACAGGCCATTTAATGCCATTTTGTTCTTTATAGACTGAATGAATTGATAGCAAATTTTTGGGATATGTGACTCAGAAGTCAAGCGTCCAGACCTTCAGCAGAAATTGCTGCTGGAATGCACCAAAGAACTCTGAAGAGAGGCTGGGTCCCTGTTGAAGTGATGTCTGGTTCCAGGACAGTGTATTCACTGATGAAAGAGCAATGAACACAGATGAAAACAAAAAAATATTTCTCAGGGCTATCCAGCTTAGCTACACCAAGTGGTTTTGGTGTGTGTGACTGGTATCAATTCTTGATCACCAAGCATTTGCTTCCTACAATAGGTTGCTTCCTACAACCAAAAAATTATCTTTTGTCTTCTGCCTCCACAGTATTCTCCAGGGTGACCTATGAGACCACTAAAAACTATAGTGATATCTGAAAAAGACTCTTGACACTTCCTGAAGCAGCCTGGAATGAGGGTCAAAGCCACTAACAAGCTGTTGGGAGATTAGAACTACACACCAGGACTTCAGGTAGCTTGTCAAGATTTGGATAGCAGCAGCAGCAGCAGTGTTTTTGTATGGACCAAGATACTCAAGGAGTCTTCATTAGGTCATCTCTAAACTTCTATATTTCCTTCGTCAAATGCTGTCTGGATCCCCAAGCAATGGAAACCTAAGATTTCCCATTCCCAATTTCTATGGAAAAAGATGCCCTCTAGAAAGTTGTTGCCTTGAATACTCACAACTAAGACTCCTACTAAGCCTATCTAACATTCAAATAATGCCCTGGTGGTGAATAAGCATATCACTGGAAAACAATATAGAGGTGAGAACTTATTAATATAACAAAAACTACACAAATCAATGAGAAATGATATGGATTATTAATAAATGGTTTGGGAAAAATCAATTACTGATAAGAAGTAACTACACATCTCAAGGAATTACCAAAATTAACTCCAGGTTAGTACATGTTTAGTCTTTTTAATAAAATCCATTAAATATTTTAGAAGAAAATATGGATGAGTGGTATTATTTATGTTTAGAAGATCTTTCCCAAGAAATGGAAATTAGGAAATATCAGTACATTTGGCCACATAAAACTATAGAGACCAAAAAATTTAGTATAAATCCAAATATAGAAAAAGAATGAAAAGACATAATTAAGGAAACATTCTTAGCTTACTTTAAGGAACTACATTTTTTTTTTTAATGATCAAAGGATACCATCGGTTCACAAATTAACCATGGGTACCAGAAATTTTCTACTCTGACTTGACATGGATAGCAGTGCAATTTCATCATCTTGCCTCAAGACATTTGCTCTTCAGTTCTGTGACAATTTAATCCACTGGGATCTTGATATTCTCACAGCCTTACACCTCATCAAATTTACCCAGCCATACCCAACCAGTATGAATGACTTCATACTGATGGTACTAGGTGCATAAGAAATAGGATATAGTTTGAAAGTCCTGGCAAAATTTATGTGAGAATTTATGTTAACCTACTTTAAAAAAACAAACCAGCATTATCCATTTAAAGAAATACTTGCCGCCCAAATTAAGCACGAACCTAAACTATCACCTTGGCATCACAAATTTTTATAAAATATATAGTTACAAAATATAATGTTAACAGTATAATCATTTCTAACAGTGACCAACAGCTTTGGTGGATAAATGAACTTTGTGGTTTAGGATAGTGAGCATAGTACAAGCTCATTTTTCTTAAAAAAAAAAAAGGTTTATTTTTTAAAAGTCTCTTTTTTTAAATAAAATCTAACCAAAGGAGATATTTTATTTTCTATGTATTCCTCCAACAACTGTTTCTTCAAATTATGTATGAGGATTTGAGATGTTATGACACCAAGAAGCATTAAAAAAAAAAAAGGTTTATTTTTTAAAAGTCTCTTTTTTTAAATAAAATCTAACCAAAGGAGATATTTTATTTTCTATGTATTCCTCCAACAACTGTTTCTTCAAATTATGTATGAGGATTTGAGATGTTATGACACCAAGAAGCAAGCATGAACTTAGGAATCTTAAAATCTAACAAGAATGAAAAAGCATACAGAAAGTGGAACCAAACCACAGCACAGGTAAGCACTTGCTCATCTGTCAACTTCTCAAACAGGAAAAAAATTAAAAAATCACATTGAAAGTGAGTGTTAGTCGCGCAGTCGTGTCTGATTCTTGGAACCCCATGGACTGTAGCTTACAAGGCTTCGCTGTCCATGGAATTCTCCAGGCAAAAATACTGAAGTGGGTAACCTTTCCCTTCTCCGGGGGATCTTCCCAACCCAGGGGTCGAACCCAGGTCTCCTGCATTGCAGGCAAATTCTTTACCATCTGAGCCACCAGGGAAGGCCAAAGTTTTGCTAAATTTTAAAGTTAGTTTTCTTTGTGCTATAACAGTATAAAACACTATCTTTCACCAAAGTTAAAAATTGTGAACCTTTCGGCCTCGAATTGTTAATACTTGCAACATGCTTCTACCTGGCAGGTGCTATGCTTTCTCCCCACCAGGGAACACTGCACCAGGCTTTGCAACGTTTGATTCACAAATTTCTTAACAATCATTCAGTTATTTCCTATTTTTTATTATAGTGGATTTAGGTTTCTTTTTGAACAATGATGCTTATTTCCTAATAATGTAAAAAGAGTCTCTTTTGTTCTTCCTGAAATCCTTTAGCAGCCATCTTCTTCAATCCTGTTTTGTCTTCTTCCTCCATCTTCTCCAACCTCTGCGTCTTTCATCACCTAGTTCAGAATCTCTAGGAGAGCTATACTATAGACATTACTAACATCTCAAGTTTACTAACAACTGGTCTTTAACGTGTGAAAGGAGGAAACTGGTTGATAAAAGATGAAATACCTCTTGTGTGAAATCAACCCATAATACCTTAAGGAATTTCACATGCTACAGGTCTTGAAGTTATCGTTTTATCCACTTAACAGATCCTTCTATGTACAAGATACTGTTAGCCTGGCACTCAATCCTACCTTGCATATTTTATCTTCTACTACTATGTATAAAATAAATAAGGACTTACTGTATAGCACAGGGAATTACACTGTACCTTCTAGTAACTTATAATGGAAAGCAAGCTGGAAAAGAATATAGATATATATATAACTGAATCCCTTTGCTATACACTTGAAACTAATACATTATAAATTAACTATACTTTGCAAATTATTTAACATTGTAAATTAACTATACTTCAACAAAAAACTTAGTACAAAGACAGTAGAAGCTTTGTTAGTTTTTCACACATGTATCCCATACATGATTATGAATGGAAACTACAAATAGTTCGATCCTGAAAAATCTTATGAATTGTATCACCCAAAAGTGTTCAAACAAAAATCTGTTAATATATGTAACCACTATTTTTGACTCATGGAATATAGTTAGAAGGCAACACCATCTCCCACCACCCTTTGAAATTTTCACGGAGGTTCTTCTCCCAACCCAGGTTAAAAAACCTTACTCTCAAATAGTAAAAAGTCCATAATTGCTTTCACTCACAAAGTACTTAAAAAGAATTTCCAGTCTCTAACTATAAAAACACCAAATCAGTGTTAACCAGCTCAGCCACACTACAGGATGCCCACGTGCAGTAGGGGTGCAAGGCAGGCATGGTCCTCTTTAGCCTTCCTGCCTAATTCCGTTCTTCCTCCTTTAGATGGCAGTTTCTGGTTTCTGACCCGCCAGGATCAAAACTGCAGGGAGTAGCAGAGTTCTGTGAGATGGTTTTGAGCAGTCTGGATCTGGCAGTTATTTTAAAGGTATTACTCTCGGTGGTATTTCTGTGCCCACAGCTTTCTCACCTGTATGTAATCCACTCTGGTGACTTTTCTTCTTAGCTCTTAAGGAATCCAGGGCACCATTTCAGATTATCCTTTTCTGAGGCCCGCCCACACCTCTAAGTGCCCTTCTGTACAGTATCTAACGTGGATCCCCCAACATGGCTCACGTTCTCTCTACACCAACATTTGGTCCTCCACAAGCACTCAAAAGGGATTTGTCAAAGCCAATGCAGAAAATGCAGAGCAGTCTCAATACATCAGCAGTTCTTCTCCCGTCCCGAGCCAGAGTTACAAGCTTCTCTAGATTCCAGGCTCCCTGGGCATGTTGCACACCTGCTTCCAGAACTGCAGAAAATTAGATTCCTAACAGCCTCCCCAAACTAGGTTTTACATCCTCTCTCAGTAGCCCTCCCTCTTTGGCAGCTCTGTAACCTTCTTTCATGAAATGCATTCTCAGATTCATAACAGATTAGCCACCTGTCATATTCTTGTATGAAGCACTGATACATAACTAAAGTAAGTTTCTATTTTAAAAGACAGGAGGGGGTATAGGGGAATTACATTCTTGCCTAAAAGAACAGGGATTAGTGTGACAGAATAGGAGGCAAGGGAGAATTTGCATAGAAATAAACACCTCAGTTCAAACGTATCAACTCTCCAAAGTTTATGTCCATGACTAAGTGTTGTTTCTTTCAATCCAAAGATCAAGTCTACATTCCCACATATTTTATTAAAATATTACATTCTTATATTTTACAATATGCTTATAACTAGGCAGATTGAAATAACTCAGTATTTACTTTTGAAATGAGTATGAACACATACAAAGAATATCTAAAAATAAAACACGTATCAATTATCAAAAGTAGGTATAGGTTACTTGTAAAACTCTGGCACTGTGGTAGCTTTGAAAAGTTTGAGTCCTCTTGAAGTCTATCCTTATGAAATTAATTTGGGTGGAATGTGATTCAGAATAAGTTGGAAAATTCGTAAGTTTGTTTTCTTTTCTGTGTCCATGAGTCTCTTTCTGTTGTGTGAGTAAGTTCATTTTAGATTCTACATATAAGCAGTCTGATATAAACTTGTCTTTGTCTGACTTACATCACTTAGGGTGATAATGTCTAGGTCCATCCCTGTTGCTTCAAATAACATTATTTCCTTCTTTTTTATGGCTTACTAGTTTCCCATTATGTAAATATTCCACATCAGATGCAATTTTTAAGTGTAGTCAGATCTATGAATCTTTTAAGTCTTCTGGGTTTGTTGTAGTTCAGAGAGAAACCTTTCCAGTTCTGAGCTTCTTGAAAAGTCTCCTGGGATTTCTTCTTGACTTTCGTGGATTCATTGTCTTCCATTCAATGTTTGAACCTTTGGGAATGTCTGCCTGTATAAAGTCTGAGGATTGTATTGAACCTTATTTTTCCCTGTTGGAGACACACTTGGTGCAGTCTTTTCATTGTATAAACATAGAGGTTAGTCTTTCATTTCAGAGGAAAGCATGGAATGTCACTTTATTGAGTACTAGCTAAAAGTCTCCTTTGTTTCACTTAGGTTTCTGATAGTTGTGAGGAAGCAAAAGACCTGTTGTGCAAAAACCACATGCTGCAGGATGAACTTGCCATGCTCAGACTGGAGACAGATGCACTGAAACATCAGCACCGAAACATCAGCACTGGGAAAAGGAAGAGGACATGGAAGTTCTCAAAGAATGATGATCTTCAAAAGGCAATAAAACTGAGTGAGGAAAGGTTAACAAAGACTATATCCCACTGTACAGGCCAGTTTGATGCTCTGACAGCTGAGAATAGAATGCTAACCTCTAAGCTGGACAATGAAAAAGAAAGTAAGCAAAGCCTGGAAACGGAAGTGAAATCCTCCTGTTCTAGACCGGCTGCTGCCTCACGCGATCATGATCAAGGTCAGACATTAAAAAGAGATCTGGAGCTTGCCTTCCAGAGAGCAGAAGAGTGGCTATGCTTGCAGGACAAAATGAAGTCCGATGTGGGTAATCTAAAAGATAACAATGACACATTTTCCCAGCAACTATCTACAATGAAAAGTGTCTTCAATAAGCTGAAAATCAAGCTGCAGCATATGATAGATGATCTTAGAGAAAAGACTTTGATGCCACAACGTGTCCAGAGAGACCTAAGCCAATCAGAGTGTCAAAAGCAGGAAATTGAAGACACATATCCAAACGAACACAGCAAAGTGAATGAATACCTTGGAAAGCAGGAATCCTTAGAGGAGAGATTATCTCAACTCCAGAGTGAAAACGTGTTGCTCCGACAGCAGCTGGACGATGCACGAAGCAGAGCCGACAGTAGAGAGAAGACGGTCATGAGCGTCCAAGACCAGCTGCGGCAGATCGTGAGAGAACTGCAGGCCCAATGTGAGCAGCTAGGTCTGACGGAGGTTAGAAACAAGCAGTTAATCAAGGAATGGAATCGTTTAAAAGAGAGAATGTGTCAGTACCAAAAAGAGAAAGCAGAAAGAGAAATGAGTATCCAGAAGGAGAAATAATTCTCAGACTTCCTCAAGAAAGTTCTCAGTGATTCTTGATTCTGGCTAAATGTTGAATCTAG
>SJYT01021820.1:0-28905 GCA_006410635.1 Cephalophus harveyi | reverse complement strand
AGGTCCTTCTAGTCAAGGCTATGGTTTTTCCTGTGGTCATGTATGGATGTGAGAGTTGGACTGTGAAGAAGGCTGAGCGCCGAAGAATTGATGCTTTTGAACTGTGGTGTTGGAGAAGACTCTTGAGAGTCCCTTCGGCTGCAAGGAGATCCAACCAGTCCATTCTGAAGGAGATCAACCCTGGGATTTCTTTGGAAGGAATGATGCTAAAGCTGAAACTCCAGTACTTTGGCCACCTCATGCGACGAGTTGACTCAGTGGAAAAGACTCTGATTGCTGGGAGGGATTGGGGGCAGGAGGAGAAGGGGACGACTGAGGATGAGATGGCTGAATGGCATCACGGACTCAATGGACGTGAGTCTGAGTGAACTCTGAGAGATGGTGATGGACAGGGAGGCCTGGCGTGCTGCGATTCATGGGGTCTCAAAGAGTCAGACACGACTGAGTGACTGAACTGAACTGAACTGAATTTCTGCTGTACAGCAAAGTGATTCAGTTTTATATATACTCTTTCTTATGTTCTTTTCCATCATGGTTTTTTACAATATATTCAATAGTTCCTTGCATTATACAGTAGGACCTTGTTATTTGTCCATTCTATATAAAATATTGGATTGGCCTAAATGTTCATTCGAGTTTTTCCATAAGATGTTACATAAGATGAACGTTTTGGCCAGCTCAATAAGGTTGCATCTGGTAATCCCAAACTCCCAATCCATCCCTCCCCGACCCCTCTTCCCCTCTATGTCTGTGAGTCATATCTGTTTTGTAAGATATATTCATTTGTTTTGGATTTCAGATTCTCCATATAAGTGATCTCATATGGCATTTGTCTTTCTCTTTCTGACTTATTTCACTGAGTATGATCATCTCCAGGTCCATCCATGTTGCTGCAAATGGCATTATTTCATTCTTCTTTGTGATTGAGTAATATTCTATTGTGTCTACTCATTTGTTGATGGACATTTAAGTGTTGTACCTAAATGGACATTTAGGAAATGTCTTGGCTGTTGTAAATAGTGCTACTATGAACACAGAGGTGATGTGTGTTTTCTTATTTATTTTTAAATTTTCAAAGCTAAATTTAAAGTTTTTATTTTATCCTGTTCTTAAATTTTTTATTATTTTAGCATGTGTATTTTTGAACTGTAGTTTTGTTTGGATATAGGCCCACTCCCAGTCCACACCTCTCTTCCCCCACTGCCCTCCATGGGGGATTGCTGGATCATATGGCAACTCTATTTTTAGTTTTTTGAGGAACCTCCATACTGTTTTGCATAATGGCTGCACTATTCCCATCAAAAGTATAAGAGGGTTTCCTTTTCTCCACAGCCACTCCATCGCTTGTTATTTGTGGACATTTTAATGTCTGACCGAGGTGAGGTGCTACCTCATAGTAGCTCTGATTTGCATTTCTCTAATAGTTAGCAATGTTGAGCATCTTTTCATGTGCCTATTGGCCCTCTGTCTTCTTTGGAGAAATGTCTATTTAGGTATTCTGCTCATTTTTTGATGGTGTTGTTTGTTGTTTTGTTGTTGGTTGTATGAGTTGTTTGTACGTTTTATAAATTCAGCCCTTGTCAGTTGCATCATTTGCAATATTTTTTCCCAGTCCATAAGTTGTCTTTAATTTGTTTATGGTTCCTTTTGCTATGCAAAAGCTTTTAAGTTTAATTAGGTCCCATTTATTTATTTTTGCTTTTTTTCCCCCCTGTTGCCTTGGGAGACTGACCTAGGAAAACATTGGTATGATTTATGTCAGAGAATGTTTTGCCTATGTTCTCTTCTAGAAGTTTTATGTTGTCATGTCTTATATTTAAGTCCTTAAGCCATCTTGAGTTTATTTTCGTGAATGGTGTGAGGGTGTGTTCTAACTTTATTGATTTACAGTGTTGCTGTTTTTAAACTATCCCTGTATGTTTACAAATGAAAGTAAGAAGGTTTTAATATTTTAGCAAAAATTTTAATGAAACAACTGTCATTCGTCCTATGGATTATTAAGATTACCTTGCTCTGGTTCAGCTTGCATGGCCATTTTCATGCTCCGGAACTACCGTGCAGTGTGAGGACTGCCTGTATGTTGATAAAACGAGAAGAAATTCAAAATCATAGAGCTGGGCTAATGCTTTGGCAGTGTGAGTTGTGTTTTAAAGTCTAATTGGGGTTAGAAAAAAGATAAAGATGCAGTAATATTGTAGACACATCTGCCAGTGCAAACCTATACCTCACAGAGCTATTTCAAAGGTGTGTGATGCATCTGAGACACAGGTGATCTGGATATTCCTTGCCAAAAGGGTGGGGATATGAAAAGGAAAAGATGGAGAGCAAGCGTGAATCACTGTGTAATGTCTCATCCCCAGAAAACATGGTGGTCCATGTCAAGCCATCTTTACATTTGGTTCCTAAGGAATGAGTCTGCCCCAGTTAATTACAAAGCCGGTAGCTGCAAGTTCTCGGGGCTCCAGCTCCTCTTGCTGGGCACTTCTGCCTTCTACTTGCATGTTTGCTCTGTTTCAGACTGGTGGCAAGTCAGGACAGCTGTCCCAGGCATCACATCCAAATGCCACATCATCACAGAGGCAGATAGAGCATGTCTCTTCAAGTGTCTCCTTCTCAGGAGTAAGGAGAAGCCGTCCAGCCTATTGGCCAGAACTGGACCACATGGGTTCAGGTGGACAACTAAGGCCATTCTATGCATTCTGGATATAAAAGACTTAATGCAGAGTTGGGGGCACACATAACTGCTGGGAGAGCCGGGAAGCAGAGTTCAGAAACTGTCCTTGACGATCAGGGAGTTTGAGCCTGACCCATCTTAGCCTGAAACACCTCCTGAGCGTGTGATTCCTCAAGTCTGTGCCAGGAAGCTGCTGACAATCTCTCACCTGCTCACATGCATAGCTCCAGCCAGCCCTAGAGGAATGACACCATCCTTTTGACCCGAATTCCTCTTGTGAGCAAGCCTCTGGAACAGGCAGAGACAGTGACTCCAGGGAAGCTTGTTTCCTAGACTTAGAAGGGAATATGATGGCCACTGGCCGCAGACCATCCAGCACACCCGTCCCTGCACCAGCCCCAGCACGGGGGAATGGTCCCTGAGATTGGCTTAGGAAGGCAGGATTTACCTTTGATCCCGGGAGTAGGGAAAAGTCACTCTCCACTGTGTCACATGGGGGAGGCTAGACACCCATCCCCGCTCCCGAACCAGTGCTCGACTGAAAAGGAAACCGGGAGGAAAAAGCTGTTGGTGAGACAACCAGCCGTGTCTGCTACAGGCTGTTTGCACCATAATCGTAATTTTCTTTGCAAATAAGCATGTTTATTACCAAAGTAGCTAGCTATATATTTTAAAGAAATGTGCTCTGTAACATTCACCACCTTACCTGTTATTACCCACGCGGTACACTCTTTTGCAAGCTGCTCAAATCCTGTGCTAAATGGTAAAATTATAGCCAGCTGATTGATAATTTATAGTATTACTGCATTCAGTAAAAAGTTAAAGCTCCTCTTAGAAAATTTCTCCACTAGCTTTTTTTCTCCAGATCACCAGCCAGATTTATTTGTCTGCTGCTGCTTTATATGCCTTGCCAGCACCCTGAGCACATCCTTGATTTAATGAACTTATTTGTGCAGCTCAAATTTACAAGATCAGCCATGCCCCTTCCTGTGAGCCTCTTCCTGATCAACATTTGGCTGTTTTTCTAAATCCCAGTTGATGCCATCCCAGTTTCCTCAGAGACTGTGGGACCAGTTTTCCCCTGAGAGAAGGAAAGTGGATGGCTGTGAGTCACTTTGGAGGCCCGAGGGGAAAAAATGCACGTGTCAAGGATGCTGACTGCTGATTTTCTTTCCAGGGCTCTTTACAGTAAATCCTTGCCATCAGTAAGCCCGGAAAATGAACCTTTTTGGTAGAGGAATCAGGAAAGTTATATATGTGCAGGTGCTAGGGAGTGGCTTCTGTTCTAGAAGGGCCTCAGCGTTTCCTCCCACGGGCCTCCTTGGGTATGCAAGCTGCATATGTATTTATAACTCTGCAGTGAAAAAAGTGAACTTTATTAGCAGAGATAACTGTCATAATTCAAGCAACTGCACTCTGTATAGCAACCGGAGACTCTAGGCAGCAGGATAATGTATGTTCTGTCAAACTGTGTGCAAGTATAGGTGCCTTATGAGTCACTAACTGGGCACAAACAGGAAGGGGAAGCATGGCTCCTATGGGGGCCCTGGGGGGCCTGCAGAATGTGTCCAAACGCTTCTTCCAGAGAGCTGGCTTGGCCTCGAGGTCAGTGACATCATCGCGAATTTTTGCATCCTAGCAGCAGCCTACTCCAGTATTCTTGCCTGGTCTGGAAAATTCCGCGGCCTGGGCAGCATGGTGGGCTACCATCCACGGGGTCACAGAGAGTTGACAAGACTGAGCGCGTACACACGGAGCAGCCCTCCGTAACTGTTTGCTGAGGGAATGAGTGAATGAAGTGTTGACCTACGGATGCGCCGTGGCTCCTGAATTGTTCTCTCTGTGTGTGTACTCCTCCCCTTCCTAGCCAAACGTTTATTCTAAATCAGCGGAGCCACAGCTGTGCCACTGAAGAGCCTCGCTCACAAACACAGTCAGCCAAGCGAGGAGGCTCTAAGCCAGCGACTCTCCAACTAGGCTGCACATGAGCCTCACTTGGCGATGTTTGGAAATCCCAGGGCTCACACTCGAACCTCAGACCAGCCGAAATCAGAAATCTCCAGAGCCGAGACCAAGGCATCGGAACCCGGCCAGTGAGAACCATGGGTCCAGGAGGGCGTGGAGGCTGCTCTGGCTCAGGGGCTGGGGTACCCAGAAGACACCCCTCAGCCAAAACCTTTCTAAGTTTAGCTCAGCTTCCAGTATTTTATCCTTTGCACTTGCAGTCCGATATCCTCGAGAGGTCCTTTACTGTGACACGCTTGCAGTGCTGCATTCCCCAGGGGTTGATGGTGCAGACAGGAAGGAAGGACGTATGATGGGACTTAGCAATTTGCACATCTCTAGAATCTGAGGCGGGGAGGGCGTGTCCCATGTCTCAGGAATTCGGAATACTTGAAACAACAAAACGATGCCCCGGTTAGTGCCCCACTCTCCAGCCTCCAGGCCGCCGGCGCTTGTGCGCTTGTGCGCTTGGGGCTCTGCCTGCTGCCTGGAGGCTACAGTCCCTAATCGCAGCTCCCCCCACCCCAGGTCTCTCTGGGGACCTCCTCACTCTCTTGCTGGGGAAAGGTAGACCAGGGCTGTTTGGGTCTGTAGCCCTCTTCGGAGTGGGGGTTGGCTGAGCCGTGACTCAGGGGAAATTCTAAGTTGCTACAAGCTGCAGCAAGCGTGTGTCAGTGGGAGGCGAGAATGACAAACGGAGAGCTGAAAACTGTGCCAGGAGCCTGCCTGGTGGATAATCAAAACTTGCCTATAAATAATAATGGAACGATGAACATGTTGGTGAAGTTATTTTTTAAAGCAGTGCATAGGCAAAATAAGTGCTTCTCATGAGCAAAACCTCAAATTGTTCCAGAAGGCCAAGGAAAAATCCAGAATGCCTATCTGCTGGTGGTGCCTTTATGAACAATTTTTCCAGACAACTGAAAGCTACCCTCATTTGATGCCAAGAAACCTGAACTTTTAATTGTGTAAGGGGACTTTTTCTCAAAGGGATTATCTTCTCCCGAGAAGAGATCAACAGAATGCATAGTCATTCACTGACTTTTGGGGGTCCGGGAAGCAGAATCCAGATTTCCCTGCAATCACCCTTTTCACGTGGTCTCATGCTGGGGCCCAGGAGTGGAGCATGGAACCCAGGCTGAAGCCATCAGAGTGGCTCGTTTCCTCTGGGTGCCGGCCAGGGACTCTAGTGCACAGGCTTTATGACAACTATTCTCCTTGTTTTGAGCCCTTTCTGGCTTCCAGACACTCAGGTATGTTTTGAATAGATACAATGACTGCAAATCTGGCCTTTGTATAAATACAGAATACTGAGATGAATGTACTGTTATTTCTTTTAGCGTTCTTAACATTTGCTTTGGTTTTTTGAACATCTTCAAAAGACTCATGAAGCTGTTCCTATCCCATGACTTAAGCATACACAATGGAGAAACAGCTCAGGAAAGGAATCTATAATAATAATAATCCATACCCAATTTCAGGCTCATTTCTCAAACTATTCTGTGCACAATCTTATTCTGCCTTGGGACCCTAGCCATGACAACATTGACATTACTGATGCACAATTAAAGTAAAATAAAACATCATACCATTTATCCCACAATCAGCTTTTATGAGACTTGCATTGTCATAGACTCTTAAGGAAAAAAAAAATGTGTGTGGAAAATTTTGTACAAAACTCCGTGTACCTGACTCAGTTGTGAAGCTCTACCAGGCCTCGTGGTTTAGAATTGTGGGTGAAATTAAACCCACTGATGGATTAAGTGCCTACACTTGGTTCATTGCCGAGTTAGTGAAGGGAGGTGGGATGCTGTCAGAAGCTGTCACATCAGGATGTGACAAGGAGGGAAGAAGCTGCCACTCACTCCCGGTGGCAGAGATGTGCCGTGTGGGGAAGACGCCAGCCCTGGCAGCCTCACTGAGCCCTGTTCTCAGGGCCCCATTATATCACCCAGAGTGACACACGCGCTTCACAATTACAGCTTTGTGTTATTCAGAAAAGTCTACAATTACGGCCACATGGGTTTTTTTTTTCCTCCCAAGGCAGGAAAGTGCTTACTACATTGCAGAAAGCCTTACATCAAAGAATGGTTAGGTCTAGACATTTAAAATGACAAATTTGAATTATCTGGTAAGACCACTAATCTAGGTTTCCCAATTCCACCTAATAGGATAGAAAATTAAAAAGAAGAATCCCAGCTTTTATTTCCAGTTGTGTTATTAACTAGCTATGTGGTCTGGGAGCCCGGTTTTCATATCTTTAAACTGGAAAGGCCTAGATTTACACTGTCTAGTATAGTGCTACATACAATTATTTAAATTTAAGTTAATTAAAAATAAATAAGATTTAAAATTCAGTTCCCCTTGGGACTTCCCTGGTGGTCCAGTGGTGACGACTCTGTGCTCCCGATGCAGGGGGCCCAGGTTCGAGCCCTCATCAAGAAGCTAGATCCCACATGCCACAATTAGGAGTTTGTGCGCCACAATTAAGAGTTTGCATGCTGGAACTGAGAGATCCCACGTGCCGCAACTAAAGATTCCACAGGCTACAACTAAGACCCAGTGCAACCAAATAAATAAAGCATTAAAGAAAAATTGAGTACCCCAGACACATTAAAGTGCACCATACTAGACAGTGTAAATCTAGGCCTTTCCAGTTTCAGTTCAGTTTAGTTCAGTAGCTCAGTCGTGTCTGACTCTTTGCAACCCAATGCACTGCAGCACGCCAGGCTTCCCTGTCCCTCAGTATCTCCTGGAGCTTGTTCAAACTCATGTCCATTAAGTCGGTGATGCCATCCAACCATCTCATCCTCTGTTGCCCCTTCTCCTCCTGCCTTCAATCTTTCCCAGCATCAGGGTCTTTTCAAATGAGTCAGTTTTTTTGCATCAGGTGGCCAAAGCATTGGAGTTTCAGCTTCAGCATCGGTCCTTCCAATGAATATTCAGAACTGATTTCCTTTAGGATGGACTGGTTTGATCTCCTTGCAGACCAAGGGACTTTCTAGTTTAAGGGTATGAAAACCGAGCTCCCAGACCACGTAGCTAGTTAATAGCACAACTGGAAATAAAAGCTGGGACTCCTTTTTTTAATTTTCTATCCTATTTCATGAGTTGGATGGCCATGATACGGGCGAGTGCAGATATAGAACCTTTCCACCGTCACTGAAAATCCTACGGGTCTGGCCTGCTTTAGATCCTGAAGGTAAAACATGTTTCATATCTTGTGCCCCTGCGTGTTGGTGGATAATGATGATGGAAAATGTCCCAGGTTGTCTGCTCAGGTTGTGAGCCATCCTGGCTCTCTCTGAGAACTGCTCCCTGGTCCACAGGACTAGGCACCGCATAGATGCTTTGGAAGCTGTCACTTCTTTTAGACCATGGCTGACCGGGCCAGCAGTGGTCCCCCTGATCCAAGTACAGTCCCTCAGACCCTCTCTCTTGGGAATTTGGTGCTAAGATTCAGATATAGTCTCTAAACATGAGTACCTTGAGTCTGAGTGACCACATGATCTCAAGCAGCTAGAAATGCAGAGAGAGCCTGATTGCAGACAGAAAATAGTGAGGGAAGCACGCAAAAACCCAGAGGCCGAGGACTTTCAAGTTCCTGGTTGCTCAGGCCCAGCTGCATTCTTGCAGCTGAGTTTGGGGAGATATCTTTGTATGTTTGTACGAAATTTCTCCCTATTTGGCTCCAGGGTGGCTCAAGTTGGTTTCCATTACCTGTAACTGAAGAATCTACTATCTAAATCAGGAGTTGTTTCTGAGAATTGAGAAGAATTCTAAAGCTCTATTCAGACACAGCAGAAGAATGTAGTGATTGATTGACGATGTCTGCCATGGGTACGGATTGGGGAAGCAGAAGCATCTGTGCTAAATATTTGCCAACTCTGATTAGCTAATTTCTGGAAAGCTCTTCAGCTCTCAAATTCTTTTTGTTTCTCTGATGAATACTTATGGATTTTTCTTCTGATAACGCTGGATGAACAGCATACTTTTGCTTCATACTCTAATGTTTTCTATTAACTGTTTCCATTGGTGAAATAAAGCGTAATGACACTTTACAACCTTAGAGAAATAATAAATTGGAGCTATTACGTATCAAAGTCTCCAAGCTTTACATAAAATGTGAGCTCTAAATCCAATAAAATTTTAGCAAACTTTTATTGGATTTAGGAAAACATCTGCTTCATTGACTATACTAAAGCCTTAGACTGTGTGGATCACAACAAATTGTGGAACATTCTTAAAGAGATGGGAATACCAGACCACCTTACCTGCCTCCTGAGAAACCTATATTCAGGTCAACAAGCAACAGTTAGAACCAGACATGGAACAACAGACTAGTTCAAAATTGGGAAGGGAGTACGTCAAGGCTGGGTGTTGTCACCCTGCTTATTTAACTTACGTGAGTATATCATGCAAAATGCTGGGCTGGATGAAACACTAGCTGGAATCAAGATTTCTAGGAAAAATAGCAATAACCTCAGGTACACAGATGACACCACCATTATGGCAGAAAGCAAAGAACAACTAAAGAGGCTCTTGATGAAAGTGAAAAAGTAAAAAAGTTGGTTTAAAACTCAACATTAAAAAAACTAAGATCATGGCATCCAGTCCCATCACTTCATGGCCAATAGATGGGGAAACAATGGAAACAGTGAAAGACTTTATTTTGGGGGGTGCTCCAAAATCACAGCAGATGGTGACTGTAGCCATGAAACTAAAAGACACTTGCTCCTTGGAAGAAAAGCTAAGGCAAACCTAGACAAACAAGAAGCTATTACAAAGCTTTAAAAAGGTTTGTATATTAAAAAGCGGAGACATTATTTTGCCAGCAAAGGTCCATATAGTGAAAGCTATGGCTTTTCTAGTAGTCATGTATGGATGTGATAATTGGACTATAAAGAAGGCTGAGCGCTGAAGAATTTATGCTTTCAAACTGTGTTGTTGGAGGAGACTCTTGACAGTCCCCCAAGGAGATCAAACCAATAGATCCTAGAGGAAATAAATGCTGATTATTCATTGGAAATACTGATGCTGAAGCTGAAGCTCCAACACTTTGGCCACCTGACGAGAAGAGCCAACTCATAGGAAAAGACCCTGATGCTGGGAAAGATTGAAGGCAGGAGGAGAAGGGGACAACAGAGGATGAGGTGGTTGGATGGCATCACCGACTTAATGGACATGAGTTTGAGCAAGCTCCGGGAGATAGTAAGGAACAGGGAAGCAGGCATGCTGCTGTCCATGGGGTTGCAAAGAGTCAGACACAACTGAGTGATTGAGCTGATTGAATTTTTAGCAATGCCAGTCAAATTCCCTAAAACTTGTATCTTATGGTTTTTTTTTTTAAGTCACACTATGTAGCCGCCATCACTCTGATACCAAAACCAAAGACGCTACCAAAAAGGAAATTACAGGCCCATGTCTTTGATGAATATAGATCCAAAAGTTCTCAACAACGTATTAGCAAACTGAATCCAACAACATATAAAAAAGATCACACACCACAATCAAGTAGGATTCATTCCGGGGTCATAAGAATGGTTCAACATATGTAAATTAATCAATACGATACACCACATTAACAAAAGACAAAAACCACAAGATCATCTCAATAGATGCAGAGAAAGCATCTGGTAAAATTCAGCATCCTTTCATGATAAAAGTCTCTTACCAAAGTGAGTATAGAGGGGCCATATCTCAGCATAATATGGGACAAACCCACAGCCAATATAATATTCAATGGTGAAAAGCTGAAAGCCTTCACACTAAAATCTGGAACAAGCTAAGGATACTCACTCTCACCACTTCTATTCAACATAGTATTGGAAGACCTAGCGGCAGCAATCACACAAGAAAAGGAAATAAAAGGTATCCAAATTGGAAGAAAAGAGGTAAAATTGTCATTAGATGCAGATGGCGTTATGCTGTAAATATAAAACTTTAAAGATGCCACACAAAAACTACTAGAACCGGTAAGCAAATTCATCAAGGTAGCAGGATATAAGATTAACACACAGAAATGAGTTGCATTTCTTTACACTAACAATGAAATATCAGAAAGAGAATGTAAACAAACAATCCCTTTTAAAATTGCAGGAATAAATAAATAAATAAAATACTTAGGAATAAACCTCACCAAGGAGGTGAAAGACTTACATGCTGAGAACTACAAAACATTACTAAAGCAAATTGAAGATGAGTCAAAGAAATGGAAAGATATCCCATGCTCTTGGATTGGAATAATTAATATCATTAAAATGACCATACTACCCAAAACAGTCAACAGATTTAATGTGATCCCTATCAAATTACCCATGACATTTTTCATAGAATTAGGATAAATAATCCTAAAGTTTATATATTATAAAACAATTTAAAAAGACCAGAACTGCCAAAGCAATCTTTTGGAAAAAGAACAAAGCAGAAGGCATAACCCTCTCAGGCTTTAGACAATACTGCAAAGCTACAGTAATCAAAACAGTATGGTCTTGGCACAAACATGGACATATAGATCAATGGAACAAAACAGCAAGCCCAGAAATAACCCCACACAACTATGAACAATTAATCTTCAACAAAGGAGGCAAGAATATACAATGGAGAAAAGACAATCTCTTCAGCAAGTGGTGTTGGGAAAGTTGGACAGCAACATGTAAACCAATGAAGTTAGAATACACCCTCACACCATACTCAAAAAAAGAAACTCAAAACGGCTTAAAGACTTAAATATAAAACACGACAACATAAAGCTCCTAGAAGAGAACATAGGCAAAACATTATCTGATACAGATCATACCAATGTTTTCTTTTGTTGACTGTGAAGGCTATTCTATTCCTTCTAAGGGATTCTTGCCCACAGTAGTAGATATAACGGTCATTTGAATTAAATTTGCCCATTTCTGTCCATTTTAGTTCACTGATTCCTAAAATGTCGATGTTCACTCTTGCCATTTCCTGTTTGACTTCATCCAATTTACCTTGATTCATGGACGTAGCATTCCAGGTTCCTATACAATATTGTTCTTTATAACCTTGAACTTTACTTTCATCACTAGATACAACCAAAGCTGGGCATCGTTTCCACTACGGCTCATCCTCTTCCTTCTTCCTGTAGCTATTTCTCCACTCTTCCCCAGTCGTAAACTGGACACCTACCTATCTAGGGAGGTTCATCTTTCAGTGTCATATGTTTTGCCTTTCTTACTGCTCATGGGGCTTTCAAAGCAAGAATACTGAAGGGATTTGCCATTCTTTGTCCTGGGGGACATGCTTCGTCAGGCTCTAACTGGCAGAGACATGCCCTCAGCCATTCAGTGCAGCTGGGTGACATGCCTGCTGCCCTGGTTGTCCCACTGCCGATCCTCTTTGAGCATGTAAACCTTCACCAGCCATCAGATGTTGGCTGACCTGTGGCTGGGGGTCGAGGCAAAGGCCCTGCCTGAGTGGCTGGGAATGGGGTCTGAGGAAGGCTGGAGCCAATATTGGAGGCGCCCGGGAGTGGAGGGCATCCTGGGCTCACTGCTGCTGCTGGCCACCCTGGAGCTGATCCGCCACCCAGGAGTTCACAACAAACTGTAGACTGTTCTTAAAGAGAAGGGAATACCAGACCACATTACCTGTCTCCTAAGAAACTTGTATGCAGGACAAGAGGCCACAGTTAGAGCCAGACATAGAACAACAGACTGGTTCAAACTTGCGAAGGAGTACATCAAGGCTATATATTGTCACCCTGCTTACTTAACTTAGATGCAGAGTACATCATACAAAATGCTGGGTTGGATGACTCACAAGCTGTGATCAGATTGCCAGGAGAACACAAATGATACCACTTTAATAGCAGAAAGTGAAGAAGAAATAAAGAGCCTCTTGATGAAGGTGAAAGAAGACAGTGAAAAAAGCTGGCTTAAAACTCAACATTCCAAAAAAGATCATGGCCTCTGGCCCTATCGCTTCACAGCAAATAGATGGGGAAGTGGAAACTGTCAGATTTCATATTCTTGGGCTCCAAAATCAATGGGGATGGTGACTGTAGCCACAAAATTAAAAGATGCTTGCTCCTTGGAAGAAAAGCTATGACAAACCTGGACAGCATAGTAAAAAGCAGAGACATCAGTTTGCCAACAAAGGCCAGTATAGTCAAAGCTATGGCTTTTCCAGTAGTCATGTATGGATGTGAGAGTTGGACCATAATGAAGTCTGAGTGCCAAAGAATTGATGCTTTCAAACTGTTGTGTTGGAGAAGACTCTTGAGAGTTCCTTGACTGCAAGGAGATCAAACCAGTTGATCCTAAAGGAAATCAACCCTGAACATTCACTGGAAGGACTGATGCTGAAGCTGAAGCTCCAATACTCTGGCTACCTGATGAGAAGAGCTGATTCATTGGAAAAGACCCTAATGCTGGGAAAGACTGAGGACAAGAGGAGAAGGGGACGACAGAGGATGCAGTGGTTGGATGGCATCACTGACTCAATGGGCATGAGTTTGAACAAGCCCAGGGAGATGGTGAAGGGCAGAGAAGCCTGGTGTGCTGCAGTCCATGGAGGTGCAGAGTCAGACATGACTTAGCAGCTGAATAGCAACAAGGTTGCTTTCTTAGGCCGGTCTCCCAAGGCAATAGAAATAAAAGAAAAATAAACAAATGGAACCTAATCACACTTGTGAGCTTTTCTACAGCAAAGGAAACATAACAAAGAAAAAGGACAGCTTACAGAATGGGAGAAGATATTTGCAAATGAGGCAACTGACAAGGGCTGAATTTACAAAGTATTCAAACAGCTCATACAACCAATAACAAAAAAACAAACAAGCCAATCAAAAAATGGGCAGAATACCTAAATAGATATTTCTCCAAAGAAGGCATACAGATGGCCAATAGGCACGTGAAAAGATGTTCACCATTGCTAATTATGAGAGGAATGCAAATCAAAACTACAATGAGCTCACACTGGTCATTACGGCCATCATTAACAAGTCTACAAATAACAAATGCTGGTGAGAGTATAGAGAAAACGGAACCTTCCTATACTGTTGATGGGAATGTAAATTGCTGCAGCCATTATGAAAAACAGTTTGAAGGTTCCTCAAAAAACTAAAAATGGAGTTGCCATATGATCCACCAGTCTCATTTCTGGGCATATATTTTGAGAAAACTATAACTTAAAAGGTTTCATGCAGCCCAATCTGCCAATAGGGGCATGATTTGCAACAGCCGTGACATGGAAACAACCTAAATGTTCACTGACAGATGAATGAGTAAATAAGATGTGGTATATATACATGTATTACTTAGCCATAAAAAATGAAGTAATGCCATTTGCAAGAATGTGTATGGGCCTAGAGATTATCATTCTGAATGAGACAAGTCAGACAAAGACAAATACTATATGATATCACTTATATGTGGAATCTAAAATATGACATAAATCTTCCCTGAGGAGTGTATCTGGACCAGCAATCTTATGTTCTCTCCTCAATTTGTTGTGGGCTTCCCTGATAGCTCAGTTGGTAAAGAATCTGCCTGCAATGCAGGAGACCCCTGTTCAATTCCTGGGTTGGGAAGATCCCCTGGAGAAGGGATAGGCTACCCACTCCAGTATTATTGGGCTTCCCTGGTGGCTCAGATGGTGGAGAATCTGCCTGCAATGCAGGAGACCTGGCTTCAATCCCTCGGTTGGGAAGATCCCCTGGAGAAAGGAAAGGCTACCCATGCCAGTATTCTGGCCTGGAGAATTCCATGGATGGTATAGTGCATGGGGTCACAAAGAGTTGGACACGACTGAACGACTTTCACTTTCAATTTGTTGTATGATTTTTAGACTGTTCTCTGGAGAGTTTCATCACAGGTCACCATAAATTCAGGAGAACCAGCCAGTAACCATTCCTTGCCCTCCACCCAGATACAAATGAAACAGTTATTTTATTTGTTTTATATATTGGGCTTCCCAAGAACATTGTCTTAGGCCAAGTTTCCTGGAAGCAGAACCTGAAACACTTTTAGATGCATATAGTTTATTGAAGGATTCCCTGGAAAGAAGCCTGTAAGGGAGTAAGGGAAGCAGGACGTGATCTCAGGTAACTTCGAGCTTTGGCCTGATCCATGGGCACTCTAAAATGTAAGTTGCAGTACAGAGTCGTTCTGCCTTGAAACTAGGGGACCAGAGTTTATGCCCCTGCATCCATCAGTCATTGGCTGCTTGGGGTGAGAAATCTCAAAATTGTCTGGGTGGGACAGCTCATGCAACAGCGATTGTCCAAAGAGGGCATCCAGAGACGGCCGCAGGCAGATGCTTTTATCCATAGGACTTGCAGCAGGCAGGAAGCCCTGCCTAGTGGAGACGGTTGGACAGGACACTCTCAGCCTGTGAAGACCTAGGTGGAGAAGACCAGGCCAGGACCAGAGCACTTTATTGCCATCTGGTATTTTGGCCTCAAGCATCAGTGTGGAATCACAGTGAGCAGGGCTGGACCCTGAGAAGCCACAGGGGCTCCCATGCAAAGAGGCTCAGGGTCTAGAATCCTAATAGTTCGGACATTCTTATTGGCCCTTTCTTCCTGGGTTGACATGCAACCTCAGCCTTGTGCATCACACTTTTGGATGATTAAGAAAAGTGAGAAAAAGGAAAAGCAAAGAGACCAAATCCACCCAACGATACAAACCCTGATACTGTGGCTTAGTGTGAAGCAAAGCCCTGTTCTTCCTTCACTCTCCTAATGCAGATTTAGTTAAGTGCTCATGCTGGGCCCAGCACCATGAAGGCAAATACCAAGGAGAAGTTCCAAGGCCATTTTGAGCAATGGCAACGTGACTGAAAATAGATGCTGCAGCAGGGTATCTGGTGTCCACAAGCAAGGACAGGCCAAGAGAGGTGGGACTTGCGGAGAGTCTGGGTCAGTGGGGAGTGCTGAGAAGCATAGCAATAGCCCCCAGTGAGCCTGCCAGGGACTCTGAGGAAAGAGCTGAGGTCAGTTTGGGGCACCAGCCAAGTGCCAGTGTCTAAGGAAGCAAGTTAAGGTCAGTGTTCAGAAGCCTGGGCCAAGGAGAGGGAGTAGGCACAGAGGCACGGCAGGGCCAGGCGCTAGGTGAAGGAAGATGATGATAACGTAGTTAGCACCTACTACTTGCCAAGCATTTTGAATACATTGACTCAGATGGTAAAGTGTCTGTCTACAATGCAGGAGACCTGGGTTCGATCCCTTGGTCAGGAAGATCCCCTGGAGAAGGAAATCCACTCCAGTACTCTTGCCTGGAAAATCCCACGGACGGAGGAGCGTGGTAGGCTACAGTCCATGGGGTCACAAAGAGTCGGACGCGACTGAGCGACTGAGCGACTTCACTTTTAATCCTCACAATAACCTTGCGGGATAGGCATGGATTGGCCAAAAAATTCATTTGGATTTTCCATAAGACGTTATTGGGAAAACTCAGACGAACTTTTTGGCCAGCCCAATGTGAGGTTCAGAAAGAGGAAAACAGTGCTTCTCAAATTTTAATAAGCATATGAATCACCTGGGATTATGCTAAAATACAGATTCTGCCTCAGCGTGTCTGGGGTGGACCCAAGGCTCTGCATTTCTAACCAGCTGCAGGTAACGCTAATCCTGCTGGCCCACAGCCCATCCTTTGAGTTTCATGAGGTTAACACCCTCACCACAAAGTCCACGCTTTTATTATTATGAAGGGAAGGGAAGGGAAGGAATGAATGGCAGGAAAACAAAAGCATTCTAGTTTGAGTCTAGTCTTCCAAACAGAGTCACGGCCATGGACTCTGGACTGCGGCTGTCTGCCCTCCTGGGTGTGGGAGGTGTGGGCAGGAGTGCGCAGGGAGGTGTGCTGCCCTGAAGAAGGGACTGGCCTTCTCTGGATGCTTGGAGGAGGGGGCCTGACAGTTTCAGAGGTGACTTACTCATTTCAATGCATGTGATTCGGTGTCTTTTAGTCACTGCTCATGGATGGTTTAATGGTCATTTAATTTGGATAAGACAAAATGATAGAAATTACTTTTCAGCAGCAACTTTCAAGTTGCTAGCCTCAGAAAGAAACAGAATCCACTTCTCAGAAGTTCTCTTGATCTTTTTTGAAAAAATGGTTTGTTCTTTATCTAAGACTTTCTCATGGGCCTTATTATTAAATTTCCTCCTCTGTTATCATTGTGAATATTAGTATAAAAGCTTTTTGAAACATTACTTAGGGCCTTCTGCTAGTTTTTAAGTTGTGATAATTATCGTTATATATTTTTAAAAAGACCTTCCATTCGTATGATGCGCTACAGTTTCTAGAATGCTTTCATTGGCATTTTCTTCCTTATCTCCACACAGGAGATCCCTGACCCAGGAGGTCACTACTGTTTTCCCAGTTTATGGAGAAATGAGTGGAGGCCCAGAAAGGTGAAGCAAGCTGTTAAGGTCCTGTGGCTACGTAAGGGTAGGGATACTAACATGTTTTGAGTATTCGCTGCTGTCAGGCACTGGTCTAAGCCTTATATGTAGTAGGTCACTTAGTTCTTGCTCTAACTCCATTATTACCCCTGTTTTACAGATGAGAACAACTGAGGCCTCAAGGTATTACCTATTTATTCAAGGCTACATGGCTAGCAAGAGGAAGAACCAGGGTCAGAGCTGAGGCATTGGGGCATATAACTTCTACACTAGAAAGGACCTATTGCAATGTTTGGGGCCATAGCAGAAGCAAAATGGATTTTTGAGGTGTTCTCCAGCCCCATCCTAGAATAAATGGCAGCCTGGGCAGCCGCAGGGAAGACCTTTAGAGGCTTGGAAACATCACTCTCAAACAGGAGGAGGGATTTGCAGGCTACCAAAATGGGTAGATGGTAAATAAAGCCTCTTAGACCATTATATCTACTACTGCAGGCAGGAATCCCTCAGAAGAAATGGAGTAGCCATCATGGTCAACAGAAGAGTCCAAAATGCAGTACTTGGATGCAATCTCAAAAATGACAGAATGATCTCTGTTCATTTCCAAGGCAAACCATTCAATATCACAGTAATCCAAGTCTATGCCCCAACCAGTAACACTGAAGAAGCTGAAGTTGAACAGTTCTATGAAGACCTACAAGACCTTTTAGAACTAACACCCCCAAAAAATGTCCTTTTCATTATAGGGGACTGGAATGCAAAAGGAGGAAGTCAAGAAACACCTGGAGTAACAGGCAAATTTGGCCTTGGAATGCGGAATGAAGCAGGGCAAAGACTAATAGAGTTTTGCCAAGAAAATGCACTGGTCATAGCAAACACCCTCTTCCAACAACACAAGAGAAGACTCTGCACACGGACATCACCAGATGCTCAACACCGAAATCTGATTGATTATGTTCTTTGCAGCCAAAGATGGAGAAGCTCTATACAGTTCACAAAAGCAAGACCAGGAGCTGACTGTGGCTCAGATCACGAACTCCTTATTACCAAATTCAAACTTAAATTGAAGAAAGTAGGGAAAACCGCTAGACCATTCAGGTATGACCTAAATCAAATCCCTTATGATTATACAGTGGAAGTGAGGAATAGATTTAAGGGCCTAGATCTGATAGATAGAGTGCCTGATAAATTGAAGAAAGTAGGGAAAACCACTAGACCATTCAGGTATGACCTAAATCAAATCCCTTATGATTATACAGTGGAAGTGAGAAATAGATTTATGGGACTAGATCCGATAGACGGAGTGCCTGATGAACTATGGACAGAGGTTCATGACATTGTACAGGAGACAGGGATCAAGACCATCCCCATGGAAAAGAAATGCAAAAAAGCAAAATGGCGGTCTGATGAGTCCTTACATATAGCTGTGAAAAGAAGAGAAGCGAAAAGCAAAGGAGAAAAGAAAAGATATTCCCATTTGAATGCAGAGTTCCAAAGAATAGCAAGGAGAGATAAGAAAGCCTTCCTCAGCAATCAATGCAAAGAAACAGAGGAAAACAACAGAAAGGGAAAGACTAGAGATCTCTTATTACAGTAATGCAAGCCAAAACTACAATGAGATATCACCTCATACCAGTCAGAATGGCCATCACCAAAAAGTCTACAAAGAATAAATGCTGGAAAGAGGTGTGGAGAAAAGGGAATGCTCTTGCACTGTTGGTGGGAATGTAAATTGATACAACCACTATGGAAGATGGTATGGAGATTCCTTTAAAAACTAGGACTAAAACCACCATATGACCCAACAATCCCACTCCTAGGGATATACCCTGAGGAAACCAAAATTGAAAAAGACACATGTACCAAAAAGTTCACTGCAGCACTATTTACAATAGTTAGAACATGGAAGCAACCTAGATGTCCATCTACAGATGAATGGATAAAGAAGTTGTGGTACATAACGCAATGGAATATTACTCAGCCATGAAAAGGAATGCATTTGAGTCAGTTCTAATGAGGTGGATGAACCTAGAGCCTATTATTCAGAGTGAAGTAAATCAGAAAAAGAAAAATAAATATCATATTCTAATGTATAAATATGGAATCTAGAAAAATGGTTCTGAAGAATTTATTTACAGGGCAGCAATGGAGAAGCAGACATAGAGAACAGACTCATGGACATGGGGAGAGGGAAGGAGAGGGTGAGATGTATCGAGAGAGTAACATGGAAACTTACATAACCATATGTAAAATAGACAGCCAACAGGAATTTGCTCTATGGCTCAGGAAACTCAAAGAGGGGTGGAATAGGGAGGGAGATGGGAGGGGGCTTCAAAAGGGAGGGGATATATGTATACCTATGGCTGATTCATGTTGAGGTTTGACAGAAAACAAAAAAATTCTGTACGGCAATTATCATTCAATTAAAAAATAAATTTTAAAAATAAAAATATATTTGGAGCAAATGTGATAAAATATTAACATTTATCCATGTGAAGTTTTGAAATGTATATAAAGTTTTTTCCAAATAAATAAAGATGGAGGAAAGAAAGAAGGAGAGGAGAAGGATGAAAAGGAGGAAAAAAGATGGATCTCAATTTCCAGATGGAAGACAAGAAGAAATTCCTCCAGATGTCCTGTCTATAAACTCCATCAAGACCCTGCCCCCAGCTCAGGTGCACAATTCCCACCTACTGGAAACTCCAACCCAAACTCATGATCAACAGGCTTGATTTGTGTGCTTTTTAAATATATATATATATTTGACTGTGCTGATTCTCAGTTGCAGCATGTAGGATCTAGTTCCCTGACCAGGGATCAAACTCAGGACCCCTGCATTGGCGCTTAGAGTCTTAGTCTGTGGAAATCCCTCAACAGCTTTGATTTTGAACAACTTAATTTCTCTCTGCTTCTCAACCCTGCTCATTATTGGTCCATGATGCTTTGCCTCTAGAGCCTGTGGTCTTCCTGGCTTCAACCTGGATCTTTCTGATGATGCCTTCTTCTCTTCCCCAGCAGTGCTGCCTGTCTCTACCACTCTGAGAGGGAATGGGATCCAATCATCCAGGAAGTGGGACTGATTTAGGGCAGGATTTTCCTGACAGTCCCCTTTGAAGTCCCCACAGATCTGTTGGGAGGTGATGGCTCTGAATTAATAATTTCCATCTTTGAGGGAACTCCATTTCTGAAGAATGTATATGGATAAGCTCCATATAGTCAGCAAAAACAAGACCGGGAGCTGACTGTGACTCAGATCATGAACTCCTTATTGCCAAATTCAGACTTAAATTGAAGAAGTAGGGAAAACCACTAGACCATTCAGGTATGACCTAAATCAAATCCCTTACAATTATACAGTGGAAGGGACAAATAAATTCAAGGGATAAGATCTGATAGAGTGCCTGAAGAATAATGGATGGAGGTTCGTGACATTGTACAGGAGGCAGTGATCAAGACCATTCCTAAGAAAAAGAAATGCAAAAAGGCAAAATGGTTGTCTGACAAGGCCTTACAAATAGCTGAGAAAAGGGGAGAAGCTAAAGGCAAAGGAGAAAAGAAAAGATACACCCATTAGAATGCAGAGTTCCAAAGAATAGCAAGGAAAGATAAGAAAGCCTTCCTCAGCGACCAATGCAAAGAAAAAGAGGAAAACAATAGAATGGGAAAGACTAGAGACCTCTTCAAGAAAACTAGAGATACCAAGGGAATGTTTCATGCAAAGACGAGCACAATAAAGGACAGAAATGGTATGAACCTAACAGAAACAAAAGATATTAAGAAGAGGTGTCAACGTGTACCCCAATGTTCATCGCAGCACTGTTTATAATAGCCAGGACATTGAAGCAACCTAGATGTCCATCAGCAGACAAATGGATGAGAAAGCTGTGGTACATATACACAATGGAGTATTACTCAGCCATTAAAAAGAATACATTTGAATCAGTTCTAATGAGGTAGATGAAACTGGAACTGATTATACGGAGTCAAGTAAGCCAGAAAGAAAAACACCAATACAGTATACTGACACATATATATGGAATTTAGAAAGATGGTAATGATAACCCTGTATGCGAGACAGCAAAAGAGACACAGATGTATAGAACAGACTTTTCGACTCTGTAGGAGAGGGAGAGGGTGGGATGATTTGGGAGAATGACACTGAATCATTTATGCTATCATGTAAGAAACAGATCGCCAGTCTAGGTTCAATACAGGATACAGGATGCTTGGGGCTGGTGCACTGGGATGACCGAGAGAGATGATATGGGGAGGGAGACGGGAGGGGGGTTCAGGATTGGGAACTAATGTACACCCGTGGCGGATTCATGTCAATGTATGGCAAAACCAATACAGTATTGTTAAGTAAAATGAAAAAATAAATAAATAAATAAAAGAAGAGGTGGCAAGAATACACAGAAGAACTGTACAAAAAAGATCTTCACGACCCAGATAATCACGATGGTGTGATCACTCACCTAGAGCCAGACATCCTGGATTGTGAAGTCAAGTGGACCTTAGGAAGCATCTCACTACAAACAAAGGTATGAGAGGTGATGGAATTCCAGCTGAGCTATTTCAAATCCTAAAAGATGATGCTATGAAAGTGCTACACTCAATATGCCAGCAAATCTGGAAAATGCAGCAGTAGCCACAGAACTGGAAAAAGTCAGTTTTCATTCCAATCCCAAAGAAAGGCAATGCCAAAGAATATTCAAACTACCACACAATTGCACTCATCTCACATACTAGCAAAGTAATGCTCAAAATTCTCCAAGCCAGGCTTCAACAGCTTGTGAACTGTGAACTTCCAGATGGTCAAGTTGGATTTAGAAAAGGCAGAGGAACCAGAGATCAAATTGCCAACATCTGCTAGATCATCGAAAAAGCAAGAGAGTTCCAGAAAAACATCTACTTCTGCTTTACTGACTATGCCAAAGTCTTTTACTGTGTGGATCACAATAAACTGTGGAAAATTCTGAAAGAGATGGAAATGCCAGACCACCTGATCAGCCTCCTGAGAAATCTGTATGCAGGTTAAGAAGCAACAGTTAGAACTGGACAGAGAACAACAGACTGGTTCCAAAGAGGGAAAGGAGTACGTCAAGGCTGTATTTTGTCACCCTGCTTATTTAACTTATATGCAGAGTACATCATGCAAAATGCCAGGCTGGATGAAGCACAAGCTGGAATCAAGATTCCCAGGAGAAATATCAATAACCTCAGATATGCAGATGATACCACCCTTATGGCAGAAAGCGAAGAAGAACTAAAGAGCCTCTTGATGAAAGTGAAAGAGGAGAGTGAAGAAGTTGGCTTAAAGCTCAACATTCAGAAAACTAAGATCATGACATCTGGTCCTATCACTTCATAGCAAATAGATGGGGAAACAATGGAAACAGTGACAGACTTGATTTTGGGGGGTTCCAAAATTACTGCAGATGGTGATTGCAGCCATGAAATTAAAAGACGCTTCCTCCTTGGAAGAAAAGCTAAGACCAACATAGACAGCATATTAAAAAGCAGAGACATTACTTTATCAACAAAGGTCTGTCTAGTCAAAGTTATGGTTTTTCCAGTAGTCATGTATGGACATGAGAGCTGGACTATAAAGAAAGCTGAGTGCTGAAGAATTGATACTTTTGAACTGTGGTGTTGGAAAAGACTCTTTAGAGTCCCTTGGACTGCAAGGAGATCAAAACCAATCTATCCTAAGGGAAATCAGTCTTGAATATTCATTGGAAGGACTGATGCTGAAGCTAAAACTCCAATACTTTGGCCACTTGATGCGAAGAACTGACTCATTTGAAAAGACCCTGATGCTGGGAAAGATTGAAGGCGGGAGAAGGCAACGACAGAGGATGAGATGATTGGATAGCATCACCAATGCGATAAACATATGAGTTTGAGTAGGCTCCAGCAGTTGGTGGACAGGGAAGCCTGGTGTGCTGCAGTCCATGAGGTCGCAAACAGTCGGACACGACTGAGCAACTGAAATGAACTGAACTGAACTGAATTACAGCCTATTTGGAATTGGGTGAGTCGTATCTTTTCAAACAGATGAGGTTAAGAAAGAAAGAAAAGGAAATTTAGAATGCCAGCTAATTTAGTATTTTCCTTTTTCAATGTAAGAATTCTGCTGAGGCTGATGTTACTTTATTGTACTGAGGGAAAAAATACACATGATTTCTTATGTTTGTAATAACTGTCTTCGATTTAAGCAACGACATGGATTAAATAGGATTTCGTGGGTTAGGGTGGGGAGTTAATCACTCTGTTTAAAATATTCCATGGAAAAGTTATTTTCAAATTGCTGAGAAATGAATCAACAACTAATTTGGATAATGTATTTTTAACCTTTATACTGTGCTAGATGACCTGGAAAACAGACAGCACAGCCCCAATTCTCAAGAAACTTGTGTATGAGCCAAAAAGGACAAAATGGAATATTTTTCTAAGTGTTTTTGAAATGAGATTGCCTTGGGCATTTTGAATGACAGCTTCCTGGATTTAAATTAATCATGTTTCCAAGCAGCAGATGTGTAACTGGTGCATGAACAATGGGAAAATGAGAAACATAAGTATGCTGCTGCTAAGTCGATTCAGTCGTGTCCAACTCTGTGCGACCCCATAGATGGCAGCCCACCAGGCTCCCCCATCCCTGGGATTCTGCAGGCAAGAACATTGGAGTGGGTTGCCATTTCCTTCTCCAATGCATGAAAGTGAAAAGTGAAAGTGAAGTCTCTGAGCCGTGACCTACTCTTAGCGACCCCATGGACTGCAGCCTACTGGGCTCCTCCGTCCATGGGAGTTTTCAGGCAAGAGTACTGGAGTGGGGTGCCATTGCCTTCTCCGCATCAAGTATGATCCTAGCCCAAGTAGCACTTCTTTTTAAACTCTTTATTTTGCTTTGGGGTATAGCCGATTAACAATGTTAATTGTTAACATTTCAATGTTATGTGGCTGCCTGGATGAAAGGGAAGCTTTGGGGAGAACAGATACATGTATATGTATGGCTGAGTCCCTTTGCTATTCACCTAAAACAGTCACAACATTGTTAATCGGCCACTGTTGTTCAGTCGCTCAGTCGTGTCCAACTCTTTGCAACCCCATGAGCTGCAGCACACCAGGCTTCCTTGTCCTTCGCCAACTCCCGGACCTTTCTCAAACTCATGTCCATTGAGTCAGTGATGCCATCCAACCATCTCATCCTCTGTTGTCCCCTTCTCCTCCCACCTTCAATCTTTCCCAGCATCAGGGTCTTTTCTAATGAGTCAGCTCTTCACATCAGGAGGCCAAAGTATTGGAGTTTCAGCTTCAGCATCAGTTCCTCCATTAAATATTAAGGACTGATTTCCTTTAGGACTGACTGGTTTGATCTCCTTGCAGTCCAAGGGACTCTCAAGAGTCTTTTCCAACACCACAGTTCAAAAGCATCAATTCAGTGCTCAGCCTTCTTTATGGTCCAACTCTCATATCCATACATGACTACTGGAAAAACCATAGCTTTGACTCTATGGACATTTGTTGGCAAAGTAATGTCTCCACTTTTTCATACGCTGTCTAGGTTTGTCACAGCTTTCCTTCCAAGGAGCAAACGCCTTTTAGTTTCATGGCCGAAAATGCCATCTGCAGTGATTTTGGAGCCCATGAAAATAAAGTCTGTCACTGTTCCCATTGTTTCCCCATCTATTTGCCATGAAGTGATAGGACCAGATGCTATAATCTTACTTTTTGGAATGTTGAGTTTTAAGCCAACTTTTTCACTCTCCTCTTTCACCTTCAACAAGAGGCTCTTTAGTTCCTCTTTGCTTTCTGCTATAAGGGTGGTGTCATCTGCATATCTGAGGTTATTGATATTTCTCCTGGCAATCTTGATTCCAGCTTGTGCTTCATCAAGCCTGGCATTTCACATGATGTACTTTGTATAGAAGTTAAATAAGCAGGGTGACAATATACAGCCTTGACGTATTCTTTTCCCAGTTTGGAACCAGTCTGTTGTTCCATGTCCAGTTCTAATTGTTGCTTCTTAACCTGCATACAGATTTCTCAGGAGGCAGGTAAGGTGGTCTGGTATTCCCAGCTCTTGAAGAATTTTCCACAGTTTGTTGTGATCCACACAGTTAATCGGCTATACTTCAATACAAAATGAAAAGTTTTTTTTTTAAGTGTTACTTGTCTAAAATTATTGGCAAAGTTAAATTTTACATAACAAAGTTCTTAGAATGTTGAGAAGTAACTGAAAATAGAATGATGAATATGTGTTTAGATTGAGAGAATTTATTTCAATAAATCTTTCAAAATCCTTATCTTGAAATGCTGTTAGTAAATTTGTGGGTTTTTTCTTTTTAAATTTGTTTTCCTGAGAGCATAGCTAATTGTTTTTATTGTAAAACAATAATAATAATAAGCAAACTCTCAAAAAAAAATAGATACTACTGCAGCTCTTTGCTCCCACTTCCCTCTCTCCATTTTGAAAAGTAAGCACCATCTAGAATTTAGTGTTCATCACTCCCATCCATATTTCTACAATTCCATAACATATGTGTGTATCCACAGACATTATATGGTATAACTTTAATGGTTCTAAACTTTACATAAATGGTGTTACATTGTATATATTCTCCTGTGACTTTCTTTCTCCCAGTCCCTTAATTGTGCAATTAAGCCATGTTGAGATATTTACTGTACTGCTAAATACTCCTACTATTACTACTAGTACTAATTCCATTGTTGCTGTTGCTATTAATAGATTTTATTTCTGGATCACACGGCCAATAATTGGTATGAAGACAACATCGTTTATTTATTCGTTCTCCTGCTGATGGACACTGATGCGACTTTCACCTGTTTGCTAATCCAAACAACGCTGCAGCGAGCATCACCTACAGGCCTCCTTGTGCGCCTGTGCAAGAGTTTCTAGGGCAGATGCCTTAATGTGAAGGTGCAGCATTATGGTGAAGATGTATTCTCAACTTTACTAAATTTTTCCAAATTGATCAGCTTACACTTTCCTCTCCCACCTTGGCAGTGTTGATCCATACTGTTTTTACCCACTGGGATGGTCTTTTTAATTTTTACCAATATGGCAGGTGTGAATGGCACCTCACTGTGGTTTCCATTTGCATTAAGGCTAAACTCCTATTCCTCCATGAGTTGCCTATCTATATTCATATCCATTTCTATATTGTGTTATCTGTCTTTTTGTTTATTTGTTTTAGGAATCCTTTACATATTAAGTTCCAATTCATTGTCCATCACCTGCACTGCAAATACTTTCTCCCAGAAAAAAAGATAGTTTTTTTTTAATTATTTATTTTTAAGTGGAAGATGATTGCTTTACAATATTGTGTTGGTTTCTGCCATATATCAACATGAATCAGCCCTAGATAAACATATGTCCCCTCTCTCTTGAGCCTCCCTGCCACCTCCTACCCCATCCCACCTGCTAGGTTGTCACAGAGCACCAGATTTGAGTTTCCTGAGTCATACAGCAAATTTCCACTGGCTATCTAATTTTACATATGGTAATGTATATGTTTCAATGCTACTCTCTCAATTTGTCCCATCCTCTCCTTCCCCCACTGTGTCTCCATGCTATCTTTCGTAATACAGAATTTTGAATCTAGTGAAATTTTCCAGTTTTTCATTTATGGTTTGAACTTATTTTGCCTTTTAAAATATACTTTCACACCCCAACATACAGAAATTTTAATTTTTCCTCCAAAAGAGTTAAAGTTTTGCTTTAGATATCAAAGTCTAATTCCACTGGAGTCATCTCTTGTACATAATGAAATGTGGAGCTCTCATTCTGTTTTTCCTCCTATGATTAACTGTTTCCCCCAGAACCATTTCTCATATAGTCCATCTTTCTGCTGATCTGTATTGATAGCTCTTTATTCATTTAGCATGTTTTCTTACATGCATGGGCCTGTTCCTGCACTCTAATCTGTACTATTATTCTATTTGTCTATCTCTGTTTCTGTTATTCCATTTGTCTATCTCTGTCTATCTCTGTTACATCACACTGTTTTAATTACTTAATCTCATTGTAATTTTGATATCTGATAAGGCATATCTCCCTGCTGGCTCATCTTTAAAATTTCTCTTGGCTCTTCTTGGCCTTTTGCTCTTTTGTATTAAATTTAGAGTCAACTTACTAAATTCCACAAAAAATGGAATTTTTAATTGTATTTAATTTTTAATTGTATCCATGTTTGTTAACTCAAGATTTGTTATATTAATATTATTTATTAACAATATTTATTAGCCTTTTCTATTTACTCTGAAAATGTGAGAATGCTAGTCCCTCAGTCATGTCCGACTCTTTGTGACCCCATTGAGAGTGGAGCCCACCAGGCTCCTCTGTCCATGGAATTCTCCAGGCAAGAATACTAGAGTAACCATTCCCTTTTCCAAGGGATCTTCCCGAGCCCAGAGATCAAATCCAGGTCTCCTGCATTGCAGGCAAATTCTTTACCATCTGAGCCACCATCTATTTACAAAAAAATAATAAATCTTTCCATTTATTTAGGTCTTCTTTAATATTTTCACCTCAAAATTTGATACACATTTTGTGATATTTGTCACTCAGTGCTGTTTCTTATTATTCTTGAAAACGATGTTATTTTAAAAAATTACATTGACCAAACATTAGTATAAAGGAATGTGATTTTTGTCTGTAGATGTAGTATAGATGTCCTGTAGTACTCAGTTGAGTCTGACCCTTTTCAACTCCATGAACTATAGCCCACCAGGCTCCTCTGTCCATGGGATTCTTCAAGCAAGAATACTGGACTAGGCTGAGATTTCCTTCTCCAGGGGATTCCTGACCCAGAGATCAAACCCGAGTCTCTGGTCTCCTGCACTGCAAGCAGATTCTTTACTTGCAGAGCCATCAAATTCTTGTATAAGAATCTTTTATCAAATAACTATGCTGAAATCTCACTATTACTCCCAGTATGCTGTCAGCTCTCTTGGATTCTCTTTTTACAGAATTGTTTGGTCTACCATAATGACAGCTTTTTTTTTTTCTATCTTTATTTTTACCTCATGTTTTCTTTAATCAATTGATTGATTGACTGACTTACTGCAGTGGCCAGGATACCTGTTACTATGGCAACAAAATAATGGTAATAATGCCTGTTTCTTGAGTTTTAAAAAAAAGTGTCTAACTTTTCTCCATTTATAAAGATTATTACCATTAGTTTTTGATATACAAATTTCATGAAATTAAGGAAGTTTTCATTCACTCCTTCTTTCCTTAGTTTATTTTCTTACTTATTTTAGGTCTTTAACTTTATCAAATGCATTTTCTACAACTATTGAAACAAACATGTGATCTTTCTCTTTTATTACATTGAAGTAATGAGCTACATTAATAGATTTCTCAGATGTTAGACTATCCTTGCAGTCTTGAGAGAAACTACTTTACCCTAATATATTTATTTATATAAAAGAAATGGAGTAGCCATCATGGTCATAAAAGATTCTGAAATGCAGTACTTGGATGCAATCTAAAAAATGACAGAATGATCTCTGTTCGTTTCCAAGGCAAACCATTCAATATCACGGTAATCCAAGCCTATGCCCCAACCAGTAACGCTGAAGAAGCTGAAGTTGAACAGTTCTATGAAGACCTACAAGACCTTTTAGAACTAACACCCAAAAAAGATGTCCTTTTCATTATAGGGGACTGGAATGCTAAAGTAGGAAGTCAAGAAACACCTGGAGTAACAGGCAAATTTGGCCTTGGAATGCGGAATGAAGCAGGGCAAAGACTAATAGAGTTTTGCCAAGAAAATGCACTGGTCATAGCAAATACCCTCTTCCAACAACACAAGAGAAGACTCTA
>SJYT01021797.1:0-10956 GCA_006410635.1 Cephalophus harveyi | reverse complement strand
TGTGATTGCAGCCGCACCAGTGTTGCCTCTGAGTGTGGCAGGAATGAGAGTCTCAGTCCCCACCCTGTCTCCAATCCCTGCAGAGCTGCTCAGTCAGAATCTGCACTTCACCAAGATGCCCAGGTGATTCAAACTCAGATTCAGGTATCACAGGTGCTACCTTGGACTCTATCATGTCACCTTAACCCTAAAAAGGATTAAAAAGGATTCGAAATATTTCTCCCCATTTACACGAGGAAACTGAGACCCAAGGAGGGACTCATCTAAGGTCACCAGCTGAGTCAGTCTAACCCTATCATTTAGAGCTCCATGCCCTCCCCTAGGACTTAAAGTTCCAAATTAGGCTTCATCATCAGGCCTAGTCAAGGACAGCAGAGAATTTCCGTTGTTTCTTTCTAGGTGTAAAGGACGTAGAATCTAAAACATCCTCTTAAAGCAATATTTCTCCAAGTAGTTTCAGTAGGTTGCTATACCTATCAGACACTCTGTGAAAAAGACTCTATTGTCGAATATGATCAGAAAATCCATAATGTTCATTAATATATTTAGGTCTCTGAGAAGTAGTACAGAAGAGAAACTTGCTTAACGTTGTTTAATACAGTGTTTTCCAAAGTTATTTTACCACAAAACCCTTGTTTTTCCATACAGGAGATCTGTTAATATGAATAGAATCATATTCAGAGAAATACTTGTTGGGATTCACTGCCTTTTACTATTTAATCACCTGCTCAATCAGTCTGCAGGAAAGCATAATATTTCATGGTATTTCATGAAGATGGGTGCAGGAGGAAGACTTCATTTTATAACAGTCCCCCAAATGTCATCAACCTGTGACTGATCACTTTCTGCAGCAAGGAGCTGACTGCACACAAAGCAACCCAACTCATCATTGGACAACTCCTACATTTAGAAACGTGAAGTGAAGTAAAGTCGCTCAGTCATGTCTGACTCTGCAACCCCATGGACTGTAGCCTACCAGGCTCCATCCATGGGATTTTCCAGGCAAGAATACTGGAGTGGATTGCCATTTCCTTCTCCAGGGGATCTTTCCGACCCAGGGATCAAACACAGGTCTCCCTCTTTGCAGGCAGATGCTTTACCGACCATCTGAACCACCAGGGAAGCCCATTTAGAAACATAACTAAGCCCAAATCCTCCTTCTCGCAACATCTTGGGCAACAGTTGCTTAAATTTTATCTTCAGCACCAGTGTGCACAGGGATTTGATCCTTGTTTCTTATAGCTATCCTCCACACACAACTCTAGTAGTGATAAACTACTAAGTCGTTTCTGTCTTCTTAGTCCAGGTTCAAACATTTATCAGAATCACAGAATTTAGAACTTAAAAGTATTTACTTAAAATCTTTTACCTAACCCCATAATACTTATTACCTAACCCAATCTTTTCATTTTACAGATGAGAAAACCGTGCCCAAGAATGACTAGCCCAAGATCAAGCAGGCAGGGGAAACTTAACCTGGGAGACTGGATTTGAGTGTAACAAGGGGCTTGTGTTCTTTTTTTGGTACGAGGGCTTCAGAAAGCTCCTCACCAGGAGCTCCTGAGTGTTTGAGGTTCATGTCTAGCCTCCAAGGCTCATCATAGAGAATCACACAGCCTCCTACATCTTCCCTCCTGGTACCCCTGTCAGATGCCACATTGGGGGCCAGATGAGTCACTGAGCTCACCCAGCATAGGGAGCGTGTTCCAGCCTCTCCCCTCCTGGAGTAGCCGAGCTAGGACTGTTCTTCACCCCACACTGCCTCCTCACCACTGATGCCATCTGCACCCTCCTTCTCAAGGATCACCATCTGCTTTCCTCATACCACTCAGCCGCCCCCAGCGCTTTGGTTTCCTAACCCACTGCTTGGGCCACCCTCCTTGCAGCTTGTGACTTTCCTTCTCTGTTCTCTTTCCACAGTCTCATCCACTCATGCTTCACCCCTTCAGCCCACAGCTTCGAGAGCTTGCATGCTTACAGTCCACTTTCTTGATCTCTCGTGTCAAGCCCCCACTAACCTAGAAATTCCTTCACAGCCCATTGCTTAGGCTAAGATTTGCTTTGAAGCTATATATGTCTGATGAATAAGTAAATGAGGCTTTTACTTTCTGCCCCTTTTCTGTGCCCACCTGGCCTCCCATGTTCTTGAATCCCATCACATAAAGCCCTCTTGCCCCTCTTTCTACAAGTATACTCCCTTCCTCCAAAGCAGTTAGGGGCTGGGAACACACTAGAGGTTAATTAAATGCAAAGCGATTGTACTAGGTCACTAAGAAATATTTCTGAAGATGACTGCTGCTCCTTTACTCACTAGAAAGGAGGGCAGTGATCACACCTATGTAACCATATGCATAACATTTGAAAGTTCTCAGTAAATACATGATAAACTCTTTTTTTAAAGTTTGGGCATATGAAGCCCATAAAGATTTCTACTTGTTTTAGTATCTATTATCTTATTTAATATTTGGGGGATTTCTATAAGGCTGGAAAAAGAGGTTCAGGGAAGCAATTCTGATCTAAGGCATTCTGGTTTCCATACCTGTGTACTTCCCTTTCTTCTCTGCACCCCTAAAGGTATCGACCCAAAGGATCAAACCCCAGATCCTTCATTTTAATAGAGATTTTCTACTTTCTTTCTCTCCATTCTAATCAGTAGTTCTCCCTTTCTCTGACACTCCCTTTCCCTGTCTACAGCTCCTTGAGAAGACCTTCCTACACTTTCCATTCTTTACTCCTTGTTGGATGTGTGGCAAATACTAGCATTAGGAAACAAAAGTTTTTTACCAAAGGTTTCTCTGAAAGGAAACCAGAACCCTGTGTGAAGGGTAAGTGTGAAAAACAGATTTCAGTGATTAATGCCCTATACACACTGGAGGTGAAAATAGATTTTAGGCAATTGTTGACTAAGAAAATCTCAAAATGTAAAAATTTGGCATGTAACTATGGGGACCAGGGAATGCTCTGATGCATCAGCCTCTAAATTCTGAATTAACTGGTTCAAGTCTTCTCTCCGCTTTGCAGCCTCTGATAGTAAGTTGGCCCTATCAATGCCAAACACTGAAAAGAAAATTAAAAGTCTAGAAGATCAACCAAATTCGGGTAAATCACCTCAGAAGCATTGAAATATATCAATAGCTGCACATTTTTAGTTTTTGAAGATTAACTCTCCATTTAGCTCCTCCATGTTCCATCACCTTTTCTCTAATTTATCTTCTAATTCATGTAACAAGTGTAGGTCACTTCAAAACCTGATGACCCCCACCTCCTCTTAGTACTACCACTTAGGTCTGAAGCACATGAAGACCATGTCGTGGGGATGGACAAGGTCTCTACAGTAGATATCTTGGTGGGGGGTAAGGAGAGAAGGTGCCCCTTTTACTTCCTAGAAAAATCAAGGAAAAAATGCTCATAGGTCAAGCTAACTACCTCAATCTCCTAAATCACACCCCATCTTCCTTCATGCCAATCAACATGAACAACAATTCCACTGGAAGGTGAGACACACCAGGCTTACAAATACAGCTTCCAACATCTCTTTGCTTTGTGTCCCAAGAGCTGGTGACCCTTGCTGATCAGAAGTGGTTCTCCACTTAGGTATTTTTTTTTAAGCTGTATGTTGACTTTTTCCTTTTAAATTTGCTCTTGCAAATTTCTCCTAATCCACAGGACTTTATTAACTCTCTCCCTTTCTCTGAATTCTCCTCCAAGAGGCCACCATATTATTCTTGGGCATAGATTTGTTTACCGATCATGTCATATTCCAATTAGAAAGAATACAGTAGTAAGAAAGACAAACAAATCTCCTGTCTTCATGTACCTTATATTCTAACAGGGATGAGGAATAGAAAATAATAGAGCACACAAATACATGAGACACTTTCAAAGAGTGATAGGTTAGTAAAGTTGCTTAGTCGTGTCTGACTCTTAGCGACCCCATGGACTGTAGCCTACCAGGCTCCTCCATCCATGGGATTTTCCAGGCANCTTAGGTATTTTTTTTTAAGCTGTATGTTGACTTTTTCCTTTTAAATTTGCTCTTGCAAATTTCTCCTAATCCACAGGACTTTATTAACTCTCTCCCTTTCTCTGGATTCTCCTCCAAGAGGCCACCATATTATTCTTGGGCATAGATTTGTTTACCGATCATGTCATATTCCAATTAGAAAGAATACAGTAGTAAGAAAGACAAACAAATCTCCTGTCTTCATGTACCTTATATTCTAACAGGGATGAGGAATAGAAAATAATAGAGCACACAAATACATGAGACACTTTCAAAGAGTGATAGGTTAGTAAAGTTGCTTAGTCGTGTCTGACTCTTAGCGACCCCATGGACTGTAGTCTACCAGGCTCCTCCATCCATGGGATTTTCCAGGCAAGAGTACTGGAGTGGGTTCCTGTTTCCTTCTCCAGAGGATCTTCCCGACCCAGAGATCGGACCCAGGTCTACGGCATTGTAGGCAGACACTTTACCATCTGAGCCACCAGGGAAGCCCTTCAAAGAGTGATAACTAGTGTGAAAAAAAAGTAAAATCAAAGAATTTTATAAAAGTGTCTAGGGGAAAGTAGAACAGTTTTAGACTGGATGGTAAGGGAAGGCTCTTCTGAAAAAAATTTTATCTGAGTCTTGACTGATAAGAAGTATTCCATCATAAATGAATTTTTTTTTTCAGGGTGTTAGGACAAATATTACATGGTAAAATTCCAGCTAAAAGGTAAGTAAAATTTCAGAAATGACATTAAGGTGCATCATACTTAGAAGTCAATCTATAAAAAGAGGTGGGAGGCATTTATTAGAGGAAGGACATGAGAGCAGGGGGAAATCAAGCCACCCAAATATTTTTCTGACCTCAGGGAACACATAACCACTTCCCAGGAAGTTGTAAGCTTCAGGATTTTATAGCACAGTGGTTAAGAGAATGGACTCTAGAAGCAGACTACTCTCAAATCTTGCAATTTACCATCTGTGTGACCTTTAGCATGTTATATAACTTCTCTGTGCTCCAATTTTCTGATTTATAAAATACTTATAATAAGGGTGTCTACTTCAAAATGTTGCTGTGATAGTTAAACAATGTGATATATGTAAGGAACTCATAACAAGTCACAGAATAGAGTATGTGCTGTGTAAGTATTGTCATCATATTGCCAGGTGCATCCTTTTATGAACACCCATGCACACGTCAGCATCAGGCATGGGTGATCAGTGTGAGATCCCTGTGCAAACTGAGGGATTCAGATCCCAGCAGGAAGCTGATTTAAGTCTAAAGATACTTTTTTTTTTTTTTTTTTTAACAAAGTCAGAGATGGAGATTTAGATTCATATAGACTTGCAGAGGCCTCCTTTAGAACTTACTCAAGTCACACAATGATTCATAGATGCACAAAAGGAGCCCCAACATTCCCATGACTTTCCCCCAGGTTTCTTCTTGGTTCTAACCACTACCTGAAGTCCAGAGTTGTCAGTCGCCAGATATAAGTACTTGTTAGCGGGGTAGGCAGCCTTCCTGGAGTCAGACTCACCTAATTCCTGTGTGATCTATAAGTCTGTCCTAGGCTCAACATCTAGCACATTGTCTAGCATATAAAAGTTTCACCCACAATATTTGTGGGATAAGTGAATTGTGGTTCTTACATCATGTTTGTACTTCAGGTGGACAATAACATAAACCATATAATTAATATAAGCATCTGCTTCTTTTCTCACCACCACTAGGAATAAGGGTAAATAAATGAAGCATTCTAAAAACAGTCATTTGACACCATAAAATAAGAGAAATGTGAAAGCAGTAGTTAGTTTTTAGGCCAGATATTCGTTCAGCAAGTCCTCAACTGCTTGCTACTCTAGTTTTATCTCAGCCCTCCCATGGGGCAATCATTATTAGAACTGTTTGTGGACAGTTTCTCCTCAAATTCCCTTACAAAAGTATATTACTCGTAGGACAACGGAGAGCTCCCAACAGCATCCCTCCTGGCTGCCTCTGTTTTTTCAGCACCACGGAGAGCTCCCAACAGCATCCCTCCAGGCTGCCTCAGGTTTCTCAGCACCACGGAGAACTCCCAGGCTGTTCAGCCATTGTGCGGGAGCTGACTTTTCACAGTCCCTGAAAACTCCACGAGGAATTGCAGACTGATGACCCCTAGTGAACCACTTCCACTGCAATTCAAATATTGGAATGGGGCAAAAGGTGACTGGGGTAAAAATTGCCCCAAAGTCGAAGAAATAGCCAAATAATCCACCATCCAGCAGTATGGCTCAGGGTGGACCTGAAGACAACTGACGAATGATTGCAGCTACTTTGTGCCAGATCGGCATTTTTATTTCCCTTTCCCCCTCCTCGCCACCAAAGTTAAATGCCCAAGGTGAATTCAAAACCCGCAGTCCAAACTGTGATCGGATCAACGCAGCTGCCCCAGACAAAACTGATCTTATCTGAATGGTGACTTTATCCACTTTGGAGAGCAGAACGCATTACAATAACAAGGAGCGACAGCAATGGGAGGAAGAGCAATCACAGCAGAGCCAGGAAAGAATTCACTTTACTATCATTTTGGAGGATTAATTCTGATTCCCTCCTATAAATGTCATTTTTCACTTCAGCAGGAGGTCTGGGGTCTGAAATTATTCTAGCCAATTTGCAGAATGCATCACTTTGCACCTGATTTGCAATCCATTTCCGCTACCTCCTACCACGTTCAGTGATGTTTAATGGTCACTTGGGCCCCTACATTCTCCACCATGCTGCTGTGAGGAGCTACACACACTGGAGGTCAGGTAGAAGAATACAGGTGTTTGGGTAAGAAAATAGTATGTGAGATTACAGGCACAAAAAAGCACACACATTCTCACAAAGAATAGAGTTGTATGGCTGCAAGAGGAAGAGGGAAAGGAAAATGTATAGAAACAAATATGTGTGTTTAAATAATGCATTATATCTAGACCTAGACCGTCTAGGTTTCTCACCCACTCACTAGTTTAAGCGAGAGGATTATATTATTACCTGGATAGTATTTCCAGTCTCGTCTCCTTAGCAGCCCCCTAAATTCTAGCCACACTGGATCAATTGCCTTTTCTCAGACTTGCGGCGTATGTATACACCTCCATGTTTTTACTCACACTATCCCCTCCTCCAAAAATTCCCTCCTGACTCCTTTCTCCTCTCTACCTCCCCACCCAATTAAAATCATATTCACACTTCAAGGCCCATATCAAAGGCCACCTCTTCCAAGACCCTAACCCCCTTTCTCTCACACAATTACTATTCACATTTTCACCTTTGTGTTCACAACAGGCTATTTTAAACTCATATCAGAGCTATTTTCTTGCATATTTCTCTCCCCTCTAAACTGTAAACTCCTTGAAAGCAGGAGTCTTTTTTATCTTTGTATTCATGGCAGTACATTACTGTTTTTTGATCACATGTACAACATAATACATTTGAGTAAATGCATGATTAAACAGAATTAACAATATAAAGCACAACCCAGAATATCTTCCTCAGTCATTTTTTACTGGATGTTTGTATTATAAATAACTTGGAAATAGCTGAGTCTTTCCAGTACTGATTTTCCCCAACCAGCTTAGCAACTGGGAGAGGCAGGGAGAATTGACCTGAAGACTCTAGTGTGCCTGGCTAGGCCTATATCTACAGTCCCCAACAATGAACAGGATGGAGCACACCTCAGTGACTCTTACTTGTGTGACTGGTGACATCTCTCCTACTGAGGGTCAGACACTACTTTTAACCCCAAGGTGCTAACTTGAAATTTCCTACCCTGGCAGACTTTACTGAACTTAATTTATGGACTTTTAAGAGTTACAGTCTCTGATGTTACAAGTTCTAGCTTTCCCCTCAAAATTCATACTCTTCCCTACCAACTCTCTCCTACCCCACCAAACCCCAGGTCCTGGACCCTTAGAAGCACCTCTGTGCTGAGTGCTGATGTGTCAGCTCAGAGTAACCATGTGTGAGTGTAGATGTGAACACGACTAAACACAGCAGTGTGTGTACTGCTGTTTACACTCAGCATCACTCTGTGTGCCATTATACAAAGCTGGGAGCATACTCCCACTTGGAACAGGGCATTCCTCAACCCCTCACGGGAAGAATGTTGATAAATTTGGTGTCAGAGAAATGCCTCCCCTGCCTTTCTCATAAACCTTCTGTGTGTGCTTAGTCACTCCGTCGTGTCTGACTCTTTGCAACCCCATGGACTGTAGCCTGCCAGGCTCCTCTGTCCATGGGAATTCACCAGGCAAGAATACTGGCTGGAGTGGGTTGTCATTTCCTTCTCAAGGGGATCTTCCCAATTCAGGGATGAAACCCGGTCTCCCACGTGGCAGGAGGATTCTTTACCAGCTGAGCCAAAAGGGAAGCCCTGCATGCCACAACTCATAAACCTATCTGGGAGCAAGTTTCAGTTCTCCGGACCTGTGTCTTCCACATCCAGCACTCCTAGGATTGAGTCTGACCAAAGGAGGAGGGAGTGAAGGGTGTCGAGTCTCAGATAGAACCACCTCATCACTGGCAGCCTTTGGAAGAGTCTGGTGCTGAGCTTCGTTTCCCGTTTCCCAGTTTCCCCACTCCATGTGTCTCCCCTCACTGACTTCTTCACATACTGCCCCACACCTTGCTCAGTTCCTTTCAGGTTTCTTGGCTGAATCTTGATGGTGGATTATGACCCTTCCCATCTTGCTCAGCCCACTGGTCTGTGCCTTTGATTTTCACCTATTTGCTTCTTGAGTCTTGAGATGTAAGTGGGCTGTGTCTCCTGGGTTAGTCCAGGAATATTACTTTTCCTGCCCCTGACAAGATGAGGAACATGAGATTGTTGGATGGTATCACCGACTCAACGGACATGAGTTTGAGCAAACTCTGGGAGATAGTGAAGGACAGGGAAGCCTGCTGTGCTGCAGTCCATGGGGTCCCAAAGAATCAGACATGACTTAGTGACTGAACAGCAGCCCAAGATGGGGAAGATGCAGGGCACTTGAGCTGAGAAGGAAGAAAAGGTGATAGTAACACCATGGTCTAGTAGACACAACAGTCCTGCATCCTGAATGATCCTTTTGTCTCACTGTGATCGCTTTCTAAAAACTGAGGTTTTCCACTGCTTCGGGAGTCTTTCTCATTTTTCCCCCAGTAGCCACCATTACCGGAGAAGGCAATGGCACCCCACTCCAGTACTCTTGCCTGGAAAATCCCATGGACAGAGGAGCCTGGAAGGCTGCAGTCCATGGGGTCGCTGAGGATCGGACACGACTGAGTGACTTCACTTTCACTTTTCACTTTCTTGCGTTGGAGAAGGAAATGGCAACTCACTCCAGTGTTCTTGCCTGGACAGTCCCAGGGACGGGGGAGCCTGGTGGGCTGCCGTCTATGGGGTCGCACAGAATCGGACACGACTGAAGTGACTTAGCATAGCATAGCATAGCATAGCCACCAAGTTAAAGAAGCAGCCAATATTAGTGGAAGAAGTATTATGCTGAGTTTGAGTTTATCTCTACTTAATTCATGCTCTGGGGCCTACCTATCTTGAGCCTCAATTTGCCCATCTGCAACGCATTTAACCCAGGATTCTGATGACTAAATCAAGCAGCAGAAGTGACAATATGCAGGATGATGCCTGGCCCATGAGACAAAAAAATCTGTTCCTGAGTCCTGTGGGGCAGTCCTCAAGGATTCTATGGTTAGCGTGGACTTGAGGCAGGTGGGGGGCAGCAGAGGGCCACTGGGGGACCGGAAGAAAAGGTAGGAGGCCCAGGTCTGAATCCTTGATTCTGGGAGACAGGTTCTAAGAGCAGGCATCTCAAGACAGCTCAGGTCCTCTACCAAGGAAATGCAGGAGAGAGAGCAGGTAGGTGCACAGAGGCCCATCTGAGATAAGAGGGTTGTGAGGTCATGAGGTCAGGATATCAAGGATTCATTAGAGAACTGGCACCACGGGCCAGCCCTACCAGCTGGGGAGCCGAGGAGTACCAGAGAGGCTGGCAACCTGCAGTTACAGGGGTGGCCTCCTTTAGAGGCTTCTCAGAGCTACCGCACCACTGGAAACAGATTTTCCTTGGCCTCAACAAAGCCAGCCCACATCAACAAAACTATTGTGTTGGGGGAAATTCGTTTATACATATAATTCACACCCTTGGCTGAACTGTCAAGATTTAAGAGTTTCTTCTGGCCTGATAATGCCCCCGTCTTGAGGCACTTGCTAAAAAGCTCGTCCTTAAAATTCCCTTGTCTCTTATTCCCAAGCTGCAAAACTGATTTTCAAATAGGCTGCCTCAGGGTGCTAGGGCAGGTGTTGAACATCCACCCTCAGAAATCACGAAGGCATCTGAACCTGTTTCATTGTAGGTAAAAGGTGGGGTGGGGTTGGGGGGCTGGATAAGTTCTTCCTTCTGAAGCCTCTCAGTCTAAAGCTGAGAGCTTCTCCTTCCGTCACCCTGTGCCAGGCAGCAGTTCTGCTTTGTGTGACCCTGATTGGCAATGACATCACCTTACAGCCAGGGACTCCAGGCGGGGCATTTGAGTGGGAGTTCAGCTGCCCCCCCCAACATTGGCTCCTAGGCTTTGGTGGCACTCAGGCCTTAAAGCATGCATACTACATAGGGAGCTTGCCCCCACAAAACCACCCCTAGCTGCATATTAGTATCACCCGGGAAGCTTTCGCTTATTATTTATTATTTATTTATTTGGCGCATCCAGTGCTAGCTGCAGCAGCATGCAGCATCTGTCGTTGGGGCACATGGACTCTCTAGCTGTGGCCCACCAGCTCTCCAGTTGCAGCATAGGGGCTTAGCGGCTCTACGGCATGTGGAATCTTACTTCCCCGACCAAGGATCGAAACCACGTCCCTTGCGTTGAAAGACAGATTCTTCTATTTGCAGTTTTTTAAGGAATCTCCACACAGTTCTCCATAGTGGCTGAACTAGTTTGCATTCCCACCAGCAGTGTA
>SJYT01021780.1:34442-45364 GCA_006410635.1 Cephalophus harveyi | reverse complement strand
TTTTTTTTTTTTTTTTTTGACCCTTTAATCAATAGAAATTGATAGGTGGCCAGATGAGAAACTCAGGCAAGGCTTTACTGGTACTAGTGCTGCAGCATCAGTGGAGAAAGACAAGTAACATGTTCCCTTGCTCCCTCCCTGAGGCAGGTGGTGGGGAGGTGAATGTGAGCCAGGGCCTAGGTGGTCTTCTTGCCCCTCTTTGTGGTGCTATGTGGAGGGATCATTCACAGTACCTTACTTTTGTTCCTAGTGCTTCAGAGGAGGCAAAGCTGGGTTTTGGCCTTTTTGTTTAATTGCTGTGATTGCATGTGTATAGTCATTTTTAGATCCTTGTAATTTATTTGCATTCTGTTGCTGAAGGAGGCATTTGTTCAGCTGCAAGCACTTCAGTAAAGGATTCCATATCCCAGTTTGCCTGTACTGATACCTATGTCACTGGTGTCCTTGTGGTTGCCAATTCAGGAATGGTTGCCTTAGTAACCTTTGTTCTCTTGTTTGGGTCCTATGTCATTGTATTGTTCACCTTAAGAAACCATTCAGCTTAAGGAAGGCGCAAAGCCCTGTTTACTTTTGGGTCTCACATCACTGTGGTTGTCTTATTTTTCGGTCCTTCAATCTTTGCCTATTTAAGACCCCCTAAAACTTTCCCTGAGGACAAATTTTTTTCTCTCTTTTATACCATCATTGTTTCTATGTTCAATCCCTTAATCTACACTCTGAGAAACACAGAGATGAAAAAGGCTATTAGAAAAGTTTGTTGTCAAGTTATTTTCAGAGGGAAAACATAATTGATTTCTTCTACTCGATCAGTCCTGGGTATTCATTGGAAGGACTAATGTTGAAGCTGAAACTCCAATACTTTGGCCACATGATGTGAAGAACTGACTGATTTGAAAAGATGCTGATGCTGGGAAAGATTGAGGGCAGAAGGAGAAGGGGATGACAGAGGATGAGATGGTTGGATGGCATCACCATCTCAATGGACCTGGGTTTGGGTGGACTCTGGGAGTTGGTGATGGACAGGGAGGCCTGGCGTGCTGCAGTTCATGGGGTCATAAAGAGTCAGACACGACTGAGTGACTGAACAGAACTGAACTCTATATGTTAAAACTTTATGCAAGAGTAAACGGGGGCTTGGAATCATAGAGTTCTATGGCTTTGAGAATGATCTGAACTCAAATTGTCCACTCTATAAATGTCAGAGGTGATGAAGAAATATGTGTCATTTTCTCTAACCCATAGTGAACCATGAAGCTAAAGAGAATTTTCATAATCATTCACATGTAAACTTGGGGACAAGTCAAGTTGCTGATATTCTCTGAACACAGGGAAAATTAAGAAAATGTAAGTTCATAAAGCTCTTCTCTGGTGTCTCAGCAGTAAAGAATCCACCTTCAATGCAGGAGACACAGGTTTGTATCCCTGGGTTTGGAAGATTCCCTGGAAAAGAAAATGGCAACCCACTCAAATATTCTTGCCTGGGAAATTGCATGAACAGAGGATCCTGGTGGGCTACAGTCCATGGGGTTGGAAGAGTCGGGCCCAACTGAGTGACTAAACCACCACAAGTTCATAAAGGAGACATTAATTTTCAGTTTTGAGTTCTGTTTGGTGAAATAGTTAGAAATTAAAGAAAGTGGAAAAAACCACTAGACCATTCAAGTATGACCTAAATCAAATGGCTAATGACTATATAGTGGAAGTGAGACATAGATTTCAGGGCCTAGATCTGATAGGTAGAGTGCCTGATGAACTATGGACGGAGGTTCATGACATTGTACAGGAGACAGGAATCAAGAACATCCCCAATAAAAAGAAATGCAAAAAGCAAAATAGCTGTCTGAGGAGGCCTACAAATAGCTGTGAAAAGAAGGGAAATGAAAAGCAAAGGAGAAAAGGAAAGATATAAGCATCTAAATGCAGAGTTCCAAAGAATAACAAGGAGAAATAAGAAACACTTCCTCAGCAATCAATGCAAAGAAATAGAAGAAAACAACAGAATGGGAAAGACTAGAGATCTCTTCAAGAAAATTAGAGGTACCAAGGGAATATTTCAGGCAAAGATGGGCCCAATAAAAGACATAAATGGTATGAACCGAACAGAAACAGAAAATATTAAGAAGAGGTGGCAAGAATACACAGAAGAACTGTACAAAAAAATCTTCATGACCAAGATAATCACGATGATCTGATCACTCACCTAGATTCAGACATCCTGGAATGTGAAGTCAAGTGGGCCTTAGGAAGCATCACTACGAACAAAACTAGCATAGGTGATGGAATTCCAGTTGAGCTATTTCAAATCCTGAAAGATGATGCTGTGAAAGTGCTGCACTCAATATGCCAGCAAATTTGGAAAACTCATCAGTGGCCACAGGACTGGAAAAGGTCAGTTTTCATTCCAATCCCAAATAAAGGCAATGCCAAAGAATGTTCAAACTACCACATAACTGCACTCATCTCACACACTAGTGAGTTAATGCTCAAAATTCTATAAGCCAGGGTTCAGCAATACATGAGCCATGAACTTCCAGATGTTCAAGCTGATCTTAGAAAATGCAGAGGAACAAAAAATCAAATTGCCACCATCCACTAGATCATCGAAAAAGCAAAAGAGTTCCAGAAAAACATCTATTTCTGCATCATTGACTATGCCAAAGCTTTTGACTGTGTGGATCACAATATACTGTGGACAATTCTGAAAGAGATGGGAATATCAGACCATCTGACCTGCCTCTTGAGAAACGCATATGCAGGTCAGGAAGCAACAGTTAGAACTGGACATGGAACAACGGACTGTTTCCAAATAGGAAAAGAAGTATGTCAAGGCTGTATATTGTCACCCTGCTTATTTAACGTATATGCAGAGTACCTCATGAGAAACTCTGGGCTGGAGGAAGCACAAGCTGCAATCAAGGTTGCAGAGAGAAACATCAATAACCTCAGATATGCAGATGCTGCTGCTGCTACTGCTGCTGCTAAGTAGCTTCAGTCATTTCTGACTCTGTGCGACCCCATAGACGGCAGCCCACCAGGTTCTGCCATCCCTGGAATTCTGCAGACAAGAACACTGGAGTGCCTTGCCATTTCCTTCTCCAATGCATGAAAGTGAAAAGTGAAGGTGAAGTCGATCAGTCATGTCGAACTTTTCGCAACCCCATGGACTGCAGCCTACTAGGCTCCTCCGTCCATGGGATTTTCAAGGCAAAAGTACTGGAGTGGGTTGCCAGTGCCTTCTATGCAGATATGCAGATGACACCACCCTTATGGCAGAAAGTGAAGAAGAACTAAAGAGACTCTTGATGAAGGCGAAAGAGGAGAATGAAAAAATTGGCTTAAAACTCAACATTCAGAAAACTAAGATCATGGCATCTGGTCCCGTCACTTCCTGGCAAACAGATGGGGAAACAGTGGAAACAGTAGCTGACTTTATTTTTGGGGGGCTCCAAAATCACTGCAGATGGTGATTGCAGCCATGAAATTAAAAGACGCTTACTCCTTGGAAGGAAAGTTAAGACCAACCTAGACAGCATATTAAAAAACAGAGACATTACTTTGTCAACAAAGGTCCGTCTAGTCAAGGCTATGTTTTTTCCATTGGTCATGTATGGATGTGAGAGTTGGACTATAAAGAGAGCTGAGAGCCAAACAATTGATGCACTTGAACTGTGGTGTTGGAGAAGACTCTTGAGAGTCCCTTGGATTGCAAAGAGATCCAACCAGTACATCCTAAAGGGGATGAGTCCTGGGTGTTCATTGGAAGGACTGATGTTGAAGCTGAAACTCCAATACTTTGGACACCTGATGTGCAGAGCTGACTCATTTGAAAGACCCTGGTGCTGGGAAAGATTGAGGGTAGGATGAGTAGGGGATGACTGAGGATGAGGTGATTGGATGGCATCACCATCTCAATGGACATGGGTTTGGGTGGACTCTGGGAGTTGGTGATGGACAGGGAGGCCTGATGTGCTGCATTCCATGGGATCGCAAAGAGTCGGACACAACTGAACTTCAGTTCACTCAGTTGTGTTCAACCCTTTGCAACCCCATGAACTGCAGCAGACTGGGCTTCCCTGTCCATCAGCAACTCCCAGAGCTTACTCAAACTCATTTCCATCACGTCGGTGATCCCATCCAACCATCTTATCCTCTGTCATCCTCTTATTATCACTAATTATTTGTTTGTTTTGTTTCCTTCTGGATTTTTCTCCACTTCCCAAAACTGTTCCCAAGCACATAGTTTCTCAGCAAGTTCACAGCCCCAGGACAAACTTGCCCATCACCTTGCTGCACCATCAGACCCTAGTGGAGCAGACATTTGCATCCCAGGCCTTGTGCCTGCCTGTCCATGACAAGGCTCCAACACATATGCTCTATCTGAGCATTCACCAGTCAACATCTTCCAGTCTAGGTCCAAGTTGTCATTGTTTTTTTCCTAGTTTCTTCTCTAAAGTTTATACACACCTCAGACCACAGGCACCCTGTATCCAGCTTGTTCTCTACAAGGCTCCAACACATATGCTCTATCTGAGCATTCACCAGTCAACATCTTCCAGTCTAGGTCCAAGTTGTCATTGTTTTTTTCCTAGTTTCTTCTCTAAAGTTTATACACACCTCAGACCACAGGCACCCTGTATCCAGCTTGTTCTCTGTACTCATTCTCTGCATAGGCTCTGGCCAACCTTAGCCTTTCTACTCTCTACAGACACTTCCTGCTTGTTCTGTGATGGTGGCAGTTCTGGCTGAAGCTACAACAACACGTGCTCCAATTTTGAATTGCGCCAATGCTGACTCCCAATTTTGAGGAGAGATCTTCTCTACATTCATTCTTTAGTTATTAATCCTCAATCTTAGGTTACTTTCAACACTTCTAATGGGATATCATAAATTGAACATATTTAAACTACACAATTTGATTAGTTTTGACAAATGTGTAGTCCTCTGAAACCATCCCCACAATCAAAATAATGAGAGTGTCTATCACTCCAGAGTTTCCTTGTCCTCAGTGTAGCCCTCCCTTTTGTGCTTTACTGGACCCCTTCTCTCTGGCAACTGTTGATTTGCTTTCTGTCTCTATAGATTAATTTGCATTCTCTAGATATTTATATACATTTAATCATACAGTATAAATTCTGTGTGTGCTAGTTACAGTGTAGCCCTCCCTTTTGTGCTTTACTGGACCCCTTCTCTCTGGCAACTGTTGATTTGCTTTCTGTCTCTATAGATTAATTTGCATTCTCTAGATATTTATATACATTTAATCATACAGTATAAATTCTGTGTGTGCTAGTTTCTTTCATAATGATTTAAAGATTAATCCATATTGTTGCATGCATCAATTGTTCATCCCTTTTGATTGATAAGGAAATGAATGCAAATCCCATGAATGCAAATTTTACAATTTGTTTCTTCACTATGTTCTTAATAGATATTTGGGTTAGGTCCAGTTTTTTCCTATTACAAATAATGCTGCTATGTTCATTCATGTACAAGTTACTGATTTGGGATATAGTCTTGAAAGGTAAATATGTAGGAGTGAAATGGCTGGTCTTATGTGTACTTAATATTTTAGGAAACTGCAAGCTACTTTGGAAAAGTGAATGATTGTACCAGTTTACCTCCCCACAAGAAGTTTAAGAGTGTTCAAGATGCTCTTCAGTACTTGATATGTCACTTTTCTCAATTTTAGCCGTTATTAGAGTGGTGGACTGCTATCTCATTATGGCTTTAATTTGTATTCATAGATGACTAATGGTGTTAAGCAAATTTTCACCCACTAATTTGACATTCAAATATCTTTTTTGGTGAAGTGTCTTTTCAAATCATCTGCCAATTTTTAAAATATTTATCCAGATTGTTGAAATTTTAGGCATAACATTGCTTATATTATTTACTACATTGTATAGACTTTGTTATATTTTGTTTTTATTTTAATTTATATAAAACTACTTTGTAATCTCCTTTGATTTCTTCTTTGCCCTTGAGGTCCATTTGTACAGATGATTCTGAGTGTATACACCCTGCAGGACTAAAACTACTGAATGGAAAGTGCTCAATAGTAATGGGAATAAAAATACATACATTTTGTTGGTTTCTAACTTCATTAAGCTATTTAAAACTTCAATAAACAAATGTGGAGCCTATTCCAACCTATCAGTAACAGGAATTTTGTTTTAAATTTCAATTATTTTGACAATTTTCTTTTTTAAAAATATTTATTTACTTCCATTTTTGGCCACACGACGAAACTTGTGGGATCTTAGTTCCCCGACCAGGGACTGAACCCGTCTTCTGCATTGGTTGCACAGAGTCTTAACCAGTGAACTGCCGGGGAAGTCCTAGAGATTATTCTTTTTGCTTTGTCTCTCACACACCAACGCTTCATTGCAGCCATGGCACTGCATTGTTTGTTGCTGTTGCTGGTCCCAGAAAGTAGTGAAGTGAAAGGTGATTGGTTAAATTGTTAACTGACTCATAGGTATCTTATGTTGTTTTTGTTCATAAAAAATGTTGGGACTCTGAATATCTCTTTCTGATTTTCCTCTAACTTCTTTTCTTCTTTGGTCTGGAAATAGAGGCCTTCTTCAAAGCAAACTCGGTGCTCCCAAGGGATTACCTAGGTTCCTTTCTGTTTTTCACAGGAGGAAATTAGACAGAACTGGCAGAATTTACTGAGCTTTTTTGGATCTGAATAACAGTACTGACCTCTAGAGACAGTGCCCAGAGCTTCGCTAACACAAAAAGTTAAATACATTTTTATTCTGAGAATTCTCAGAAGGCTGTGAAATATAATCTTGGACAACTGATTAGTGTTCCTTGGTTAGAATATTTAAGAAATGCCTTTGGGAAAGCAATTTCTTTAACTTTTTAAGTCAAAATATTCTTATGGCTTCCTCTCAGGTTATGTTTGGCTTATGTAGAACAAGTTTTTTCAGGCACAGGCATCATAGAGATGACTCTGAGGGCATGGATGTGAGTGTAAAATATCTGCTGCTTTAGCAGATATTTTAAAAAATTATTGTTTACTCTTTAGTATGAGCAGGTGTTGGTGAGTCATCAGCATTTAAAATCCTAGATCATCTTCCTGTGGAATGAACAAATGTTTCTCTGTGGCATGGATGTGAGTGTAAAATATCTGCTGCTTTAGCAGATATTTTAAAAAATTATTGTTTACTCTTTAGTATGAGCAGGTGTTGGTGAGTCATCAGCATTTAAAATCCTAGATCATCTTCCTGTGGAATGAACAAATGTTTCTCTGTGAACACAGGATAGTTTTCAGGGGTATTCAAACCACCACTCACTCTGTATAACAGTAGGATTTTTCTTCCTGAAAATCCAAGCAATATTTGAAGATATTTTTAGAGAATTGATTTAGATTTGTCTGAATCACTGCTTTATAGACTTACATTTAATTTTAAGTCTATATGTAAATGCTAGTGAATGGTGAGCAAACTGTGTAAATGAAGTGTGGGGGGGGGAGTTGTGTGACCAACACATTTTCCTGAATAAGTTAAAACTAACTTGAAGACCATCTGCAAATTATGTGCAGGTAATCATCTTTACAGTACTTGTTTTAGGCTCACCAGCTTTATTTGGCATTAATTGTGTTACTTTAAGGGCATATATCCTGATGTGATATATAAAACATTTTAGCAAGGGTTAAAATGAGTTCTGTTTTGATAGTATATTACAAACAGCATGTGTGCTTTGGATAATACATTTAAAAATGATGAAATTTTCAGTTTGTCAGTGATCCTCCAAACTCTAATATTTGAAGAAATTCCTGTTTTTTAAAATATCAGTTGCCTATAATTGTCTAGATTCATCAGACTTAGGTTAAGCAAATGTATGGTTAGCAACAGGCTGATTATATATATATATATTTATAAAACAGATCCTACTTCACTTCCTGAAGAATAGTTTCACAACACTGATAGTACCTCATGAAGGGTGAATAGGACAGTTAAGCAGTACTACAGCAGGTGCAAATTAACTTTTTAACTTAATATTGGTGGCATGAACTAATGGATTACTTATTTCAAATTAAATATCAAGAAATTTTGCAGGTAACCACTGATATAGGTTAAGTTTATTTTTTCAACAGAAATTCAATTTGGGTTTTGTTTGGGTTTCGTTTATTTCAAGTGATTTCATTGAAATGTATGTCTGTGCCTTTATTCAAAGAAAGAAAAATGTAAAGAAAAGATACAGCATTGTTACATATGAATTTTGTTTTATAAACTCATTTGTTCTTCTCTCATTGTTTGCTGGAAAGATGTGTCTATATCACAGATGTAGTTGTTGTAATTCAAGTTTAAAGTACATTGTGTTATACAACCAAGAACAACTTGTGTGAATGAATAAATCCAAAGCAGTTCTTTTTATACTTAAGATTTCATTATAAATAGTAAAATAAAAGAGAAGGCAATGGCATCANCAAGTTTAAAGTACATTGTGTTATACAACCAAGAAAAACTTGTGTGAATGAATAAATCCAAAACAGTTCTTTTTATACTTAAGATTTCATTATAAATAGTAAATTAAAGGAGAAGGCAATGGCATCCCACTCCAGTACTCTTGCCTGGAAAATCCCATGGATGGAGGAGGCTGGTAGGGTGCAGTCCATGGGGTCGCTAAGAGTTGGACACGACTGAGCAACTTCACTTTCAATTTTCACTTTCATGCATTGGAGAAGGAAATGGCAACCCGCTCCAGTGTTCTTTCCTGGAGAATCCCAGGGACGGGGGAGACTGATGGGCTGCCATCTATGGGGTCGCACAGAGTCATACATGACTGAAGCGACTTAGCAGCAGCAGCAGCAGTAAAATAAAGTAAAACATATAAAGCATCAAGAATAAGGTGTGACAATCACCCAAAGGATGATTGATTATCCAATCTAAACTGGACGGTCTTTTTAGATTTAAATGTCCTCCTCTATATAAAGCATAAATACAAAAAACAAGCAAAAAAGTAACTTTCAGTTTACATTATTTCACTTGATATCAAACATCTGAATATCAGAAACATCTAGGTGACCAATATCCTCTCTCTAGCATCAGAAGTTTACCAATGCTTGGGTAAAAGTGGTTTGTCCTCCATTTTATTTTGTTATCTTCATCATATCTAATTTTGACCTTATTGCTTTTGCATCTCACTTTTCATGTTAATAAAAAGGAGACTATGGATATAGTCTTCATGTTAAAAAATGCATCTTAGGGATACAGTGACACAATATGATTAAGTTAATACTTTCCATTTTTAATGTAGACAAAGATATTGAGCTAAAATTGAAAAAAAGAATTACTCTCAACATATTTTGCAATGTGCTTTAAAGCCACATCTGTTTATCACCTAAGATAATATTAAATATCACTAGCAATACAGCTACACAATTTGGAAAATAGTGAACATGTTGACCTATTCATTTTGTTACATTGAATATTTTGTATTATTAAAAATTTACCTATGGAGCCCAGCATGGCTACTACATCTGACAGAGGAGTCAGGTAAACAACTACCTGCATGCTACCTATTTCCTCATGAGTGACTGGAGTAAAACTGAGAAGTGTGTGTTCTCACTAGTACATTCCTCCATCACCTTAGTGTTAAGTCCTACCTTGATCAAAAAGAATTATACTACATGCAAATCCATTAAAAAGCCATGCAACAGAAAACAACTGAGCACTTCTTGACCACAAATTTTGCCTTACATTTACATTGAGGTGACATCATTTTCAGATTTTTGCTATCCATAATTTATTCCAGCAGAGAGCACAAATACCAAATTTAAATTATTTGTTCATTTCAATTATTGTACCTCTTTACTTGCGCTGTTAATTTTAATGACTATAAAATTCAACTTAAACCATTATTTTACATTAAATTTAAATATGAAATATAGTTTCTTTTTTTAAATAAAAACCACTGACAATTTTTGCTATATTTTCAAATAATGTCAGTCTTATAAAATAGCTAGCAAGATTGGTTTCCCAAGTTCAATATGCAGTACTTACTCTACCTTCACTCTTCTATTTCAAGGGACAACACATAATCCTAATCACACAGCTCAGAATTTAGGTGACTTTTATTACATGTACTGTATTCCATGATCATATGACTACAGACAAGTCCAGGAAAGTGTTCAATATCATGGTAGGGGAATGGAGCATCATGTAATTAAAAAAAAATTACCTTTCTGAAGGACACATTTGAAAATAATAAGTTAAAAAATGTCCTTTATTAAATTATATTATTAGCACTGTTGTTTAAGTGTTAAAAGTAATAATGGTATAATTTATCTGTGGGAAATAGTTCAGATATTCATGATGTTCAATGAGATTACATCCCAATAAATTCATCATAACCTGAAAATACAAGTTGAAAATGAATTGAATACAAAACTGGTTTTAGAAAAGGCAGAGGAACCATAGATCAAATTGCCCAATGTAATAATGGTATAATTTATCTGTGGGAAATAGTTCAGATATTCATGATGTTCAATGAGATTACATCCCAATAAATTCATCATAACCTGAAAATACAAGTTGAAAATGAATTGAATACAAAACTGGTTTTAGAAAAGGCAGAGGAACCATAGATCAAATTGCCCAACATCCACTGGATCATAGAAAAAGCAAGAGTGTTCCAGAAAAACATCTATTTCTGCCTTATTGGTTATATCAAAGCCTTTGACTGTGTGGATCACAATAAACTGTGGAAAATTCTTAAAGAGATGGGAATACCAGACCATGTGACCTGTCTCTTGAGAAACCTGTGGCAGGTCAGGAAGCAACAGTTAGAACTGGACATGGAACAACAGACTGGTTCCAAATAGGAAAAGGAGTACATCAAGGCTGTATATTGTCACCCTGCTTATTTAACTTATATGCAGAGTACATCATGAGAAACTCTGGTCTGGAGGA
>SJYT01021780.1:20724-33774 GCA_006410635.1 Cephalophus harveyi | reverse complement strand
GCTCCCCTATCCCTGGTATTCTCCAGGCAAGAACACTGGAGTGTGTTGCCATTTCCTTCTCCAATGCATGAAAGTGAAAAGTGAACGTGAAGTCGCTCAGTCATGTCCTACTCTTAGCGACCCCATGGACTGCAACCTACCAGGCTCCTCCGTCCATGGGATTTTCCAGGCAAAAGTACTGGAGTGGGGTGCCATTTCCTTCTCCAGGACATTGTTTAGTTGATTAGAAAAATAAAACCAAAACTGAGATCTAGAATAATTTTGAAATGTAGTTCTATACTTAATCACTTCTTAAGTATTTTCTGTTTTGAGCTATAGGGGTAGTTAATTTTGACTAAGTCTAAAAAATTTTAGACTGTCCATGGGATTCTCCAGGCAAGAATATTAGCGTGGGTTACCATGCCCTCCTCCAGGGGATCTTCCCAACCCAGGAATCAAACACACATCTCTTATACCTAACCTGCTTTGGCAGGCAGGTTCTTTACCACTAGCACCATCTGGGAAACCCTTATGAAGAATAATTGATGGGAAATATATTCTTTGGGCTCTTGCATATTCAGACTTTTTTTTCTAATGGCTTTTATGATTTGGCCTCTAATGGTTTAGCTAGGAATACAATGTTTGGGTCACTCTGTCTTTTGGCTTTTGAAGGACTTGCTCCAAAGTGGTTTAGGGTTGAATGTTTCTTTGTAGATATCTGAAGCCTGTCTGCTTGTTTTCTCACCATAGATTATAAAGGATTCTTTACTGTAGTATCCAAAGTTTTAGATTTCCCTGATGGCTCAGCAGGTAAAGAATCTACCTGTAATGCAGGAGACACAGGAGACGTGGGTTAGATTCCTGGGTCAGGAAGATCCCCTGGAGGATGAAATGGCAACCTATTCCAGTATTCTTGCCTGGAGAATCCCATGGACAGAGAAGGCTGAAGGGCTACAGTCCATGGGGTCACAAAGAGTTGGACATAATTGAGTGCACACACACTCCAAAAACTTTCCTAGGAAGTATCTTGGTGCCCTCCCCCATCTTTTTTGGTTTTGGATACAATATGCTCTTTCAATCAGTAGGTTCAACTCTTCTTTTCTTTCTGGCCAGTTTTCTTGAAATTAACCTTTAAGTATTTGCTGTTTTCACTAGTTCAGTCCTCTTGCTTGTGAACTCCAATCATGTACATATTTTCCATCTTTTGCCCGTCTGCCACATTATTTACCTTTAACAATATTTTGTCCATATATGTTATTTACTTTTCTCAACTCTGTCTTTATATGACTCACTGCATTCTCATCTGCTTTCTATATGCTTCTCGACTTCCATTTCTAAAATATTTTTATCTTTTCTTCCTTGAATTCTGCCAGCTTATGTTTCATCTCCTTTTGCTTTCTCACCAACCTAAGCCCTTACATATCAGTTAAGGCTCTTTTTAATTTTTAAAAAGTTTGCATCAGTAAATTAGATTGCATTTAAAATTTTTTTTCCCTGACAATTCTCTCTTCTAGTTTCCTTATCCTTTATTTTTGCTATTTTTGTCTTTTTTTCCCCCTTACATTATTTTCTGTAATGGTTGTGTTGGTTCTTTATTTATTTAATTTTTATTTTATATTAGAATATAGTTGATTTATAATTTTCTATTAGTTTCAGATGTACAGCAAAGTGATTCATTTATACATATACATATGCCTACTCCTTTTCAGATTCTTTCCCCATATAGATTATTACAGAGTACTGAGTAGAGTTCCCTGTGTTATACAGTAGGTCCTTGTTGCTTATCTCTTTTATATATAGTAGTGCATATCTGTTAATCCCAACCCTTAATTTACCCCTCCCCCAACCTTTCCTCTTTGGTAACCATAAATTTGTTTTCTGAGTCTATGAGTCTGTTTCTATTTTGTAAATAAATTCATTTGTATCATTTTTTAGATTTAGCATATAAGCGATGTAAGTTCCTTTTTATGTATGCATATATGAATCCCTTGGGCATTTTTCTTCCAAAGATCAACCAGGATTAGCACTGCAGGGCTGATAATAAGGCAGATGGTCTCAGTCCTGCCTCCTCTGCTCCTCAGAGCTGCATTGCAGGTAGACAAGCTCTCCCCGCCAGATCTCTCATCCTTTTCCAGGTGTCATGATCAGAAGTTGCTTGTGTTGAAATCACTTTTTTCATTTTTTTTGGAAGAGGGAGCTTTGCGATTATTTTCTGAGAATGTGGACCATAAGGGTTTTGCCTTCACATCTTCCCTCGTGCCTGTTTGACCTGTACTGCTTTTGGTAGCCCTTCTGCTTCTGTCCTGATTTGGGATTTTATTTATTTTTAAGCATGGAGCCTGCATGTTGTTTCTTGTTCTACTTCCTGGATTTGGGTGATTTCTAAGAGGGGATGGGGAAAATCCAAATGTGTTAGAAGTCTGGCTGTAAACATAAGTGATTGCTTCTTATTTGCATTCAGAAAATAACTGTGGTAAGGAAGCAACAGTTAGAACTGGACATGGAACAACAGACTGGTTCCAAATAGGAAAAGGCTGTATATTTAACTTATATGCAGAGTACATCATGAGAAATGCTGGGCTGGAGGAAGCACAAGCTGGAATCAAGATTGCCAGGAGAAATACCAATAACCTCAGATATGCAAAGGCACCACCCTTATGGCAGAAAGTGAAGAGGTCCTAAAAAGCCTCTTTATGAAAGTGAAAGAGGAGAGTGAAAAAGTTGGCTGAAAGCTCAACATTCAGAAAACAAAGATCATGGCATCTGGTCCCATCACTTCATGGGAAATAGATGGGGAAACAGTGGAAACAGTGTCAGACTTTATTTTTGGGGGGCTCCAAAATCACTGCAGATGGTGATTGCAGCCATGAAATTAAAAGACGCTTACTCCTTGGAAGAAAAGTTATGACCAACCTAGATAGCATATTCAAAAGCAGAGTCATTACTTTGCCAACAAAGGTCCGTCTAGTCAAGGCAATGGTTTTTCAAGTAGTCATGTATGGATGTGAGAGTTGGATGGTGAAGAAAGCTGAGTGCTGAACAACTGATGCTTTTGAACTGTGGTGTTAGAGAAGACTCTTGAGAGTCCCTTGGACTGCAAGGAGATCCAACCAATCCATCCTAAAGGAGATCAGTCCTGCGTTTTCATTGGAAGGACTGATGTTGAAGCTGAAACCAATACTTTGGCCATCTCATATGAAGAGTTGACTCACTGGAAAAGACTCTGATGCTGGGAAGGATTGGGGACAGGAGGAGAAGGGGATGAAAGAGGATGAGATGGTTGGATGGCATCACCGACTCGATGGACATGGGTCTGGGTAGACTCCAGGAGTTGGTGATGGACAGGGAGGCCTGGCCTCCTGAGATTCATGGGGTCACAAGGAGTCAGACATGACTGAGCGACTGAACTGAACTGAACCTACTGGACATCATAGTTTAGTCCAGCTTATCCTAAACATACTCAGAATACTAGCATTAGCCTGCAATTGAGAGAAAACATCTCTAATACTTTGACTACCTATTGCAGAGAGCCAACCCACTGGAAAAGTCTCTGATGCTGGGAAAGATTGAAGGCAAGAGAAGAAGGGGGAAACAGAGGATGAGATGGTCAGATGACATCAGTGACTCCACGGAAATGAGTTTGAGGAAACTCAGGGAGATAGTGAAGGACAGGGGAGCCTGGAGTGCTGCAGTTCATGGGGTCCTAATGAGTTGGACATGACTTAGCGATTGAACAGCAACAATAATCTAACACAAAGCCTATTTTTAACAATCTAACACAAAGTCTATTTCTAACACAAAGCCTATCTCATGTAAGTTACTGAATACTCCACTAAAAGTGAAAAACAGAATGGCTGTCTGGTACAGAATGGTTGTAATTGCATCAGTTCTTTGCCTATGTGATCACCAGGCTGCCTGAAGGCTACTATGACTCAGTGCTAGACCCAGCATTATAACAGAGTATCATGTCACCTATAGCTATATCAGGGAAAAAATCAAAATTCAAGTACAGTTTCTTCTTGATGCTTACTATTATCATACTATCATAAAGTCAATAAAGTTGCAACATGCACCACCATGAGTCAAGGAATGTCTGTAATGCCTGTTCTGTACTGTAAACCATGTGCTCAGTCGACTCACTGTGGACCCATGGATTCACAGCCCACTAGGTTCTTTTTTTTATATAAATTTATTTATTTTAATTGGAGGTTAATTACTTTACAATATTGTATTGGTTTTGCCATACATCAACATGAATCTGCCACAGGTATACACATGTTCCCTGTCCTGAACCCCCAATTTTCCAGGCGAGAAGTCTGCATTGCGTTGCCATTTCCTACTACAGGGGATATTCTCGACCCAAGGATCAAACCCATGTCTATTGTGTCTTCTGCATTGGCAGATGGGTTCTTGATCTCTAGAGCCACCTGGGAAGCCTAAACAATTATATTTTGAAAATTTAATAAAATTTATTTTTATTACTACCAATGTAACAAAATATTTGAAAACAATACTGAAGAAATGAGCTATGATTCCTAAGAAAAATATAATATCATTAATTTATTAACTAGTTTCAGTAATTTGTTAAAATTAACTTTAATGGCTTGTTAGCAGCTTTTATATGACTGTGATCATATTGTAAATATTTTCTTTCTTTTTTTTTTTTTCAGTTACTCAACTGATTGCAGATAGCATACAATACATGGAAAGTCAGAGGAACATCTCAGAATTTAATTTTTGGAGACTTTCCTGTAACAAAAACATACAAATATTTTGCTTTGTGTTCTTATTTTGTTACATTGCCATCTTGGTGGGAAACCTTCTGATCCTTGTCTCCATCTGATGTAGCCCTCTTTTTCACCAACCAATGTACTATTTCCTCAGCCACTTATCCTTCATGCACATCTGCTATACCTCTTGTGTGACACCCAAACTGATCAGTGACCTGCTCCTGGGAAGGAAAACCATCTCTTATGGTAACTGCATGTTATAGGTCTTTTCCTTGCACTTCTTAGAAATGACTGAAATGTGCATCCTTACAATCATGGCTTTTGATCGCTGGGTTACCATCTGCAAGCCTCTCCACTACATGATTACCATGAACAGGAAAAGGTGCAATATTCTCATCCTGGCAGCTTGGGCTGGTGGGGCTGTCCATGCCTTTTCTTTGTTCTCTATGATAATCAGTTTGACCTTCTGTGGCCCCAGTGAAATTGACCACTACTATTGTGACATTTTTCCTTTGTTGAAAGTTGCCTGTACTGATACCTTTGTCACTGGTGTCCTTGTGGTTGCCAATTCAGGAATGGTTACCTTAGTAACCTTTGTTCACTTGTTTGGATCCTATGTCATTATATTATTCACATTAAGAAATCACTCAGCTGAAGGAAGACACAAAGCCCTGTTTACAGTGATGGGTCTCACATCACTGTGGTTGTCTTACTTTTGGACCATCAATCTTTATTTAAGAACCCCTACCACTTTCCCTGAGGACAAAATATTTTCTCTCTTTTATACCATAATTGCTCCTATGTTCAATCCCTTAATCTACACTCTGAGAAATACAGAGATGAAAAAGGCCATGAGAGGGTTTGGTACCAAAAGATGTTTTCAGAAGAGAAGCATAATTAATTTCCCCTACTCAATGTGTTAAAACCTCTATGTGGAAGTAAAAGTGGACTTGGGAATCAGAGAACTCAATTAACTTTCAAATCACAGAGCCCAAATTATTTACTTTATAAATGTCAGAGATGATGAGCTGAAAAATTATGACAAAAATGACAATTCTGTTGGTCACTCTGAGATTTGGTAGAGACCTATGTGATTAAAAATGTATTAGCTTAAAGAAACAGTTGCTATGTTATATAGAGTAGGCAATTCTGAGTGTGAATTAAAAAAATAATTTGGTTATGATATTTGTACATGAAGACTAAATAAGAAATACCTAAATTTGCTTTCAAGTACAGTGAGGCCTGGCGTGCTGCGATTCATGGGGTCGCAAAGAGTCGGACACGACTGAGCGACTGAACTGAATTGAATCCTTGGAAGGAAAGTTATGACCAGCCTAGATAGCATATTGAAAAGCAGAGACATTACTTTGCAAACAAAGGTCCATCTAGTCAAGGCTATGGTTTTTCGAGTAGTCATGTATGGATGTGAGAGTTGGATGGTGAAGAAAGCTGAGTGCTGAACAATTGATGCTTTTGAACTATGGTGTTAGAGAAGACTCTTGAGAGTCCCTTGGACTGCAAGGAGATCCAACCAATCCATCCTAAATGAGATCAGTCCTGGGTGTTCATTGGAAGGACTGATGTTGAAGCTGATACCAATACTTTAGCCATCTCATATGAAGAATTGACTCATTGGAAAAGACCCTGCTGCTGGGAAGGATTGGGGACAGGAGAATAAGGGGATGAAAGAGGATGAGATGGTTGGATGGCATCACCAACTCGATGGACATGAGTCTGGGTAGACTCCAGGAGTTGGTGATGGACAGGGAGGCCTGGCCTCCTGAGATTCATGGGGTCACAAGGAGTCGGACATGACTGAGCAACTGAACTGAACTGAACCTACTGGACATCATAGTTTAGTCCAGCTTATCTTAAACATACTCAGAATACTAACATTAGCCTGCAATTGAGCAAAATCATCTCTAATACTTTGACTACCTATTGCAGAGAGCCAACCCACTGGAAAAGTCTCTGATGCTGGGAAAGATTGAAGGCAAGAGAAGAAGGGGAAAACAGAGGATGAGATGGTCAGATGACATCAGTGACTCCATGGAAATGAGTTTGAGGAAACTCAGGGAGATCGTGAAGGACAGGGGAGCCTGGAGTGCTGCAGTTCATGGGGTCCTAATGAGTTGGACATGACTTAGCGATTGAACAACAATAATCTAACACAAAGCCTATTTTTAACAATCTAACACGAAGTCTATTTCTAACACAAAGCCTATCTCATGTAAGTTATTGAATACTCCACTAAAAGTGAAAAACAGAATGGCTGTCTGGTACGGAATGGTTGTAATTGCATCAGTTCTTTGCCTATGTGATCACCAGGCTGCCTGAAGGCTACTATGACTCAGTGCTCAGACCCAGCATTATAACAGAGTATCATATCACCTATAGCTAGATCAGGGACAAAATCAAAATTCAAGTACAGTTTCTTCTTGATGCTTACTATTATCATACTATCATAAAGTCAATAAAGTTGCAACATGAACCACCGTGAGTCAAGGAATGTCTGTAATGCCTGTTCTGTACTGAAAACCATGTGCTCAGTTGACTCACTGTGCACCCAAGGATTCACAGCCCACTGGGTTCTTTTTTTTTTTTAATATAAATTTATTTATTTTAATTGGAGGTTAATTACTTTATTGTATTTGTTTTGCCATACATCAACATGAATCTGCCACAGGTATACACGTGTTCCCTGTCCTGAACCCCTAATTTTCCAGGCAAGAAGTCTGCATTGGGTTGCCATTTCCTACTACAGGGGATATTCTCGACCCAAGGATCAAACCCATGTCTGTTGTGTCTTCTGCATTGGCAGATGGGTTCTTGACCTCTAGAGCCACCTGAGAAGCCTAAACAATTATATTTTGAAAATTTATTTTTATTATTACCAATGTAACAAAATATTTGAAAACAATACTGAAGAAATGAGCTATGATTCCTAAGAAAAATATAATATTAATTTATTAACTAGTTTCAGTAATTTGTTAAAATTAACTTTAATGGCTTGTTAGCAGCTTTTATATGTCTGTGATCATATTGTAAATATTTTCTTTCATTTTATTATTTTTTTCAGTTACTCAACTGCTTGCAGATAGCATACAATACATGGAAAGTCAGAGGAGCATCTCAGAATTTAATTTTTGCAGACTTTCCTGTAACAAAAACATACAAATATTTTGCTTTGTGTTCTTATTTTGTTACGTTGCCATCTTGGTGGGAAACCTTCTGATCCTTGTCTCCAGCTGATGTAGCCCTCTTTTTCACCAACCAGTGTACTATTTCCTCAGCCACTTATCCTCTATGGACATCTGCTATACCTCTTGTGTGACACCCAAACTGATCAGTGACCTACTCCTGGGAAGGAAAACCATCTCTTATGCTAACTGCATGTTATAGGTCTTTTCCTTACCCTTCTTAGGAATGGCTGAAATGTGCATCCTTACAATCATGGCTTTTGATTGCTGGGTTGCCATTTGCAAGCCTCTCCACTACGTGTTTACCATGAACAGGAAAAGGTGCAATATCCTCATCCTGGCAGCTTGGGCTGGTGGGGCTGTCCATTACTTTTCTCTGTTCTCTATGATAATCAGTTTGCACTTCTGTGGCACCAGTGAAATTGACCACTACTATTGTGACATTTTTCCTTTGTTGAAAGTTGCCTGTACTGATACCTATGTCACTGGTGTCCTTGTGGTTGCCAATTCAGGAATGGTTGCCTTAGTAACCTTTGTTCACTTGTTTGGGTCCTATGTAATTATATTATTCACCTTAAGAAATCACTCAGCTGAAGGAAGACACAAAGCCCTGTTTACCTGTGGGTCTCACATCACTGTGATTGTCTTACTTTTGGACTGTCAATCTTTTTCTATTTAAGAACCCCTACCACTTTCCCTGAGGACAAAATATTTTCTCTCTTTTATACCATAATTGCTCCTATGTTCAATCCCTTAATCTACACTCTGAGAAATACAGAGATGAAAAAGGCCATGAGAAGGATTGGTACCAAAAGATGTTTTCAGAAGAGAAGCATAATTAATTTCCCCTACTCAATATGTTAAAACCTCTATGTGGAAGTAAAAGTGGATTTGGGAATCAGAGAACTCAATTAACTTTCAAATCACAAAGCCCAAATTATTTACTTTATAAATGTCAGAGATGATGAGCTGAAAAATTATGACAAAAATGACAATTCTGTTGGTCATTCTGAGATTCAGTAGAGACCTATGTGATTAAAAATGTATTAGCTTAAAGAAACAGTTGCTATGTTATATAGAGTAGGCAATTCTGAGTGTGAATTAAAAAAATAATTTGGTTATGATGTTTGTACATGAAGACTAAATAAGAAATACCTAAATTTGCTTTCAAGATAATTCTTTAAAAATGTATCTAACCTAACACTCTGCCTCAGGTAGTTTCACTGACTTATGTATGGTTTTAAGGCATCTTACATATTTTTTCATATATTAATTATTACATATAATCCATAAAGAAATAAAACAAAAACAAAACAGAGAGACAGAACTATGAAGGAAATAAACTTGTGCTCTGTACCTAAATCAAGAAATAGAGCACAGTAATCATCTCCAAAGTCCATCACCTGTTCCTGTCCTCACTGCTTCCTTCCCCTAGAACTAGCTGCCCTTCTGACTTTTACAGGTGCTATCCTTTCTGCCTGGTGTCGGTCATGGAGAGGACATGACCACTGCTAGAGCAATGAGATGGGCCTGGACATCAGAAGTTCCTCATTTGTTCACCCATTATTGAATTTGAGTTCTATTTATTGTCCAAATTTTTACCTTTTCATACTGTTCATGGGGTTCTCAAGGCAAGAATGCTGAAGTGGCTTGCCATTCCCTTTTCCGGTGGACCACATTTTGTCAGAACTCTCCTCCATGACTCCTCCATCTTGAGGGGTCGTACATGGCATGGCTTATAGTTTCATTGAGTTACACAAGGCTGTGATCCATGTGATCACTTTGTTTAGTCCATGCTAAAGGAAATCAGCCCTGAATATCCATTGGGAAGATTGATGCTAAAGCAGAAGCTCCAATAATCTGGCCACCTAATGTGAACAGTTGACTCATTGGAAAAGACTGATGCTGGGAAAAATGGAAGGCAGGAGGAGAAGGGGATGACAGAGGACAAGATGGTTGGATGGCATCACCCACTCAATGGAAGTGATTTTGAGCAAGCTCTGGGAGATGGTGAAGGACAGGGAAACCTGGCTTGCTGCAGTCATGAGGCTGCAGAGTCAGACACAACTGAGCGACTAAACAACATCTCCCCATAGGTGGAGACATTTTCAAGGATGCAGACTTGAGATAAGAAGGTCTTGTTGAGACCATATGGACTGAATATGTGAATGAACCCAGGAAAGGCCTCTATATGATCTTAAATTTTCTGACATAAAGAGGCAAAGATCTGCTTGTCTTGTAGCCATCCATGATGAGCGCCCCTCCCCCCTCGCGCCCCATGTAAGTCCCCTTGTTTATTAAAATTGCCACCTTACAATCTGGAGTCGTCTGCCTCTTTTTTCAGTCTTTCCCTGCCTCCTTAATGGGGGTCAGTTTGCCAACCAACACCTGGAAACATTAGGCAAATTATAAATTAACTTACCTCTTATTGATTTTACTCGTAGGTAAATTTAGGAGACTTAGTGACTTTCTCACTAGGACCGTGTTAAGATGAAAGAGAACCCTTAGTATAGGACACATATTAAATCCTCACTCTGCATTTGCTATTATTTATTTTGCTCATATAGCACATTAGAACACAACTGAATCTTCAGAAACACATGGGAAAGAAGAAAATAAGAAAGGCATTTGGAAAAGATATGTTTGGGAAAAATTAAAACATGTTCAACTGAAAAAATTTTATATTTTTTGGGAAGTTTTCTAAATTCATAAAAATAATACCAACGTTCATTAGTTTATAATTTTCTAGGAAATCAATACTTGAAAATAAAGTAAAACCCATTCTAACTCTCTCAGGGAAGACAATCTTTTTGAGGGGAGATGAAAACTATTAATTGCCATAAGTTTTAGGTCAACTCAATGCTTAGTCATGTCCAACTCTTTGTGACCCCATGAACTGCAACCCACCAGTCTCCTCTGTCCATGGGATTTCCCAGGCAAGAATACTCGAATGGGTTGCCATTTCCTCCTCCAGAGGATCTTTCTGACTCTGGGAGTGAACCCTAGTACCACAGCTGTCCTTTGTTTCTCACTCAGATTACAGAAATTGTGGAAAGGATAAGCCCCCTCAAGTCAAAAGCCCCACAGTGTTGTTTATATCAGAAAACTCTGAGTGAAATGCAAGGGAATTCAGTCACTGAGGCCCAGGGGGAATGAATGTCTAATAACTGAGCTTCCTAAATCACACACAAAAGCTAATGGTGGTTTTCATACTATTTATAATCCAGATTTGATATTCACTTCAGTGGATCTGATGACTTGGATCTAGAGGAAATCCACCTGGTGAACTCGTGATTCTGGGACATAAATCCAAACAACTTGCAAAAAATAGTGTTCTGGAATAAGATATATATAGTTTTAGAATGTACACTTTATTTTTGTTTATTAGTTATAATTTGCTTTGTGGTTAGAGTATCAATAAATTCAAGGAGTTGCCTGTTGAGTGTGCTCCAACATTCCAAACGGAAATCAGACAGTGATAGGGAAATCATGGTTTGCTGAACAAGAGGAAAATAGTATTAAGACTTTGGTAGAAAATGGGCAAAGTACTCATTAAAAAAACAAATGACTCACAGATTACCAAGAAAGTGAGAAAAAAAACAAATCCAAAAGAAAAAGAAAATCCTTCCAGTACTCATTGTCATGATCCATGATCACCATCCTGACAAAAAAAAGAAAAAAAAGATGGCTCAAGAATTAAGTTAACCAATACAATATTGTAAAGTAATTAACCTCCAATTAAAATAAATAAATTTATATTTTAAAAATTAAGTTAACCAAAGACTCTAGGCAGGCCACAAAAAATCAAAAGGAGATATCTCAAAATTTGAGTCTGTTTTTCTCCATGTACCTTGCTCTCCACCTGTGTTTCCTGTAATAAATGTGATGTCGATAACTTCAAGTGATTTGAATGCTTTATATACTATTTATAAAAAAAATGAAGTTATTTCAACAAATAGTTATTGATTATTGGTTAAATAAATGGTATCTTGTAATCATTTAGGCTCCTCACATTTGGGTAGGATCATGGAAAGGAGGAGATATAATTTCCCACACATGTTCTTCCACTTCAATTGTTGTGAATCCATTCATATCACTTCCTTTCAGTCCTGCCATTCTTTCCTCATTCTGGTCATTCACCTATTGTTCAGAGAATTTCATTCCATGGCTTCAATTCACATTTCTCTCAACGTCATACATTAGCCATTCATAGAAGAAAAAAAAAAAGATTACAGAGATACAGCAAAGATAAAATCACTTGAAATATTTACTGAGCTTCTAATACATACTGGCTGATTCACACCTCTTATCTAATCAATTCTCACAATAAATATGGAGGTAGATATGCTCTTCAACAAAGTGCAAGTTTTGGGAACTATGTTAACTGTGTAACATTTTACCAAGTGTATTTCTAAGTAAGATATATGCTGTTTTAGATCTTGACTCTGCCACTTATTAAGACCGTCTTGCACTAATTTTTAATTTTTCTAAAACTCAATTTCCCCATTTGTAAGCTAAGTTTACTACTAATATTTATTTATTAGAGTTATAGAGATGATTGAAAAGTTTGTTTAGACAATGTTTAGAAGAATGTTAGGCGCATGCAAATGTGAAATTGTAAACTAATAAAAAATTATTAAACTGCTGTTAGTGTAATTAAATAACATATTGAGGCCATATACTCACTCTTAGCAAAGCCAGAATATAAACCCATGCAATTTCACTTCCTTGATTTTAATGTTTTCCCAAACTTTACCTATAATAATAGTAGAGAACCCCAGGGTTGTGTAAAATCTTAACTGAAGAATATTTTATTAAATTGTCAAGACTGTGTTCAACATTTGGTATATGTATAAAATTGAATTGAGACTGTTTCATTTGCTAACTTTTTTGCTTTTTTCACAGTTTCCATCTATTTTAAAATTTGAATCTCATAATTCTCTGAATTATTTATGGAAGAAGCTATTTCTCTACAATTTAGATACAGAAAGATGTTACAGGAAATGTAGTTAAGTGTTCACACTTGAAACTGATGACTGTGTCAAAAATAAAAGTTAGAGATCTTCCCCCACTAAAATTAAGAAGCTAGAAATCTAAGCACTAGTTTAAGCATTGTGGGATACATCTGTATGGGAAGTTAG
>SJYT01021780.1:9135-20694 GCA_006410635.1 Cephalophus harveyi | reverse complement strand
CGAGGGTGGGATGATTTGGGAGAATGGCATTGAACATGTATAATATCATATGCAAAACAAATCGCCAGACCAGGGTCGATGCATGATACAGGATGCTTGGGGCTGGTGCACTGGGATGACCCAGAGGGATGGTATGGGGAAGGAGGTGGGAGGGGAGTTCAGGATGGGGAACATGTGTGCACCTGTGGCAGATTCATGTTGATGTATGGCAAAACCAATACAATATTGTAAAGTTATTAGCCTCCAATTAAATAAATAAATTTATATTAAAAAAGAAAACAACAACAACAAAGAAATAGAAAGTCAAATTTAATTAGAAGAAACTAATACTGTATGAAATGGAGACAGACAGTTGGCTTTGGTAAATTATTGTAAAAGCCTTAGTTTCTTTATAGGCTAAAAATTTTAAAAAGTGTATAAACTAAAATGTTCTTGTTTAATTTGGGTGTGAGGAAAAATTTTCAGCTGGTTGTTTTTTTCCCATGCCCATAATTAAAATAATGGCTTTGTTTATGTCTATTCAAATGAACAAGTGATTGCTTCAAGTTGACCAAATCAGTATTTTAAATATCATTATATATTAACCTTTATACAGGGAAGAGAGAGAGCGATGAAGAAATATTTCTATAATATAACTGGAGACATGAAAACTTACTTTTCAATAGCTATACTGTAAATTAATTTTAAATCTTAAAATTTTACCATAGATATAATTTAATTGTTTTAAGACTCTATTGCAAAGGACTTTTTCTTTTCGGATATGACAGAATTAATTTTGTCTGTAAAGAGAGTGATAAGCAGAGAATTTATAAATTAACTGATAAAATATAGCTACAAGATTAGGGCAGAAGATATGTAACAAAGTTTAAAAAAGGTTTTAATTACTTATAATATATTTTTGGGATCCACATTGATAGTAAGACTACTTGGAGTATGTAGTTACCAGTTCTATGTAATATTTGTCAGTATTGAAACACAAACTACATTGTTAGAGGCTATGGTCAACCACAAGTGAATTGTTTGTATTTCCATATGTCAAATCCATATTAAATCCATATGATTTAGCAGATTGTTTATGAAGTGTTTCAAGCTAACTTGATTATTTTTTAAATATTTTCCATAAGCTTTTAATTAAAATCCGTCCTATGATTTGTCTGGTATACCTCAACATTTTCTGCCAGTTTAAAATAATTGTATGGCTTTAAAACTTCAATTTCTATATGAAAGTTATATTTAGTTAACTTTATTATTGACAGCCTCACTGGTAACACAAGAATACATATAATAAAAATATCAATTAATACTTCAATGGCTAATAAAACAATGAGTGAGTGAGTGAGTGAGTGAAGTCGCTCAGTCGTGTCCGACTCTTTGCGACCCCATGGACTGTAGCCTACCAGGCTCCTCCGTCCATGGGATTCTCCAGGCAAGAGTACTGGAGTGGGTTGCCATTTCCTTCTCCAAATAAAACAATGACTATTTATTAATGTGAGTGTTTTGTGACAAAATAGAAAATATTTCACCATTTTACAAATGTTGTTCAGTTGTTAAGTCATATCTGACTTTTTGCAACCCCATGGACTGCAGCACGCCAGGCTCCCCTGTCCTTCACTATCTTCTGGACTTTGCTCAAATTCATGTCCATTGAGTTGATGATGCTATGTAACCATCTCATCCTCATCCACCAACACTCTTCTCTTTTTGCCTTCAATCTTTCCCAGCAACAAGGTCTTTTTCAATGAGAGATAGCCTAAATTTACAGGACTAAAGTGTTTTGTACTGATTTCACACACCACAGTGTAATTAATAATGGATTCTAGACCCCAAATGTTTGTCTTCAGAAAGCCTTTCCCACACACCTCCCATGAACTTTTTCTCTGAACTATACAGTGTAAAATTTTTATATGTGGGTTCTAAAAAAGTCTTAGATTGGACAAATAAGGAGGAAAAAGTCATACTTCAATTCAAACCACTGAGAAAAATATTGCTCTTAAATTATTATACAGTGAGTGAAGGGCAAAGATGTGAAGGTAAAACTTCCTTTTGCTTCTCTGTTTTTAGTTTTAGCTACTGTTCTATTCTGTAGTTGATTTAGTATATGATTTTTATTGATGTGCCAGAAATAAACATACTTCTCTAGATCTGATTTAGGTCATACCTGAATGGTCTAGCGGTTTTCCCTACTTTCTTCAAGATGTGTATAAGAGACAGGTATAAGATGGCCTGGGATCACCTTATTTCTAACAGTGAAGTGCTTTCACTTGAGGCCTACCACTTTAGAATCCTATGATTCTTATTGAAGAAAAGAAGTATATTTCTTGGGACTTACTGATCAATCATAGATTGCTATTCACAGTAATTGGAGCCCTTCTTTATTTTATAAAATTTTTGTTACACTATCTGGTACCAACACTAAGACCTAAACCAGTGACAATACCAGTGAAGTTTATGCCCCTTAAACTGTATGGACTGCCACATAAACTGAGAAAAACAATCTTCTTTTAAATAATAAATAAGATTCACATGTGACAAATTTCTATAGCAATGACAGAAATGAAAATTTCCAAAATTTCAGAAGGGGAAAACAAACAAATTTCTTCTTAAAAGACACAAAAAGAGGACAGATTAAAAATAAAAATATATTAAAAATATAAAACAGATATAGAACTATAGAAATTAATTCATGAAAATACATCAGACTGCTTGATTTAAATTATTCAGCTAAAAGATAATAATTATCAGACTAGACTTTTAAATATAGTCATATATTTTAAAGGGGCTTCCTGCTTAGCTCAGTCCATAAAGAATCTACCTGCAATGCAGGAGACCCAGGTTCAATTCTTGGGTTGGGAAGATCCCCTGGAGAAGGAAATGGCAACCCATTCCAGTATTCTTGTCTGGAAAATCCTATGGATAAAGGAGACTGGCAGGTAACAGTCCATGGAGTTGAAAGAGTTGGACACAACTTAGCAACTAAACCACAACCACCATACATTTTAAAAAGATTAACCTAAACAATAAAGATGCCAAGTGGTTAAAAGTAAAGGAAGACGATCGATTGGGTAAGTACTAATGAAAAGAAAGGTAGTATTCATATTAGTGTCAGAGCAAAATTAACAGAAATAGTTAGCTAAGAGTGTTGATAGTGTTAATGACATTTCATAATATTAAGAAACTACAAAAATTCTATGGAAATAGAAGTTTATAAACCTGATGAGATCTCATGGACAGCTACAGTTCACTTGAACCAGAGACTCTGGAATGTGTATTCCATTTAAGCACACAGAGATTACTTTTAAAAATATCATATATTGTGCTATAAATTAATTTTCTTCAAATACACATTACTTTGACCACCTTACCCGATTGCAATGCAGTTAAGTTTCTACTGCAATAAGCACATATTTTGAACAAGTTGAAAATTAAAACTATACAATAAAGCATCTAGTGAGGTTGGGAGGGTGCTTTAAATTTGAAGCAACAAAGAGAATTTTTTTCATTCTCTTTCCAAACAGTTGATTCCATAGTAAACCAAACTTCCAAACTTGGTCTGGAGTTTCCCTGACAGCTCCAGCTTTACCTTCCAGTGCAGAAAGTGTGGGTTCTGTCTCTTATACACATCTAATTAAAATTCCTCCTATTTAGAAATAGAGGATTTGTCTAGTATACCTCAACATTTTCTTCCGGTTTAAAATAATTGTATGGCTTTAAAACTTCAATTTCTATATGAAAGTTATATTTAGTTAACTTTATTATTGACAGCCTCACTGGTAACACAAGAATACATATAATAAAAATATCAATTAATACTTCGATGGCTAATAAAACAATGACTATTTATTAATTTGAGTGTTTTGTGACAAAATAGAAAATATTTCACCATTTTACAAATGTTGTTCAGTTGTTAAGTCATATCTGACTCTTTGCAACCCCATGGACTGCAGCATGCCAGGCTCCCCTGTCCTTCACTATCTTCTGGACTTTGCTCAAATTCATGTCCATTGAGTTGATGATGCTATGTAACCATCTCATCCTCATCCACCAACACTCTTCTCTTTTTGCCTTCAATCTTTCCCAGCAACAAGGTCTTTTTCAATGAGAGATAGCCTAAATTTACAGGACTAAAGTGTTTTGTACTGATTTCACACACCACAGTGTAATTAATAATGGATTCTAGACCCCAAATGTTTGTCTTCAGAAAGCCTTTCCCACACACCTCCCATGAACTTTTTCTCTGAACTATACAAGTGTAAAATTTTTATATGTGGGTTCTAAAAAAGTCTTAGATTGGACAAATAAGGAGGAAAAAGTCATACTCCAATTCAAACCACTGAGAAAAATATTGCTCTTAAATTATTATACACTGAGTGAAGGCCAAAGATGTGAAGGTAAAACTTCCTTTTGCTTCTCTGTTTTTAGTTTTAGCTACTATTCTATTCTGTAGTTGATTTAGTATATGATTTTTATTGATGTGCCAGAAATAAACATACTTCTGTTATAAATGTTAGAACTTTACTATCTCACATCAGTAATAAAAATATAACTAAGCAATTAAAAATTTTCAAACCAATTGCATTGGCGTCTTGCATAGTTTTCATCTTCCTCTTTGTAAATGTACATGTATTATATAAATAAATATTTAATTTTATATTCTACCTCATTTTAAAATTATTTTGAGGCAGGATATTTTCTTCTAGTGAATATTTTCAGGTTTTATACTTTCTTCTATATCATTAAAGGTCCCTCAAAATATTTTTAGGTTTTATACTTCTATATCATTAAAGGTAAACTTTGTAATACTTATGCTTGATTGTGTCTTTAACAAATTTGAGTTTGTAGACATACAGAACAATGTTTCTTTTCAACAACTTGTATATTTTTTTAGAAGTGGGAAATATTTGCAACTAATTATTTTTAAATAATTTGACTGATTAATCAAATGTATTTATATTTATTAACATTTATTTTGAACCTAATATTCTTAAAGATGGACTTGTGAAAATCATGAAACAAAAAATGCTATCAAATTTTCATTTTGTGAGGCTGGAATTATGTTAATTAAATATAGATTCATGATATTAGTGTGCTTTGATTAATTTTTATTGGACTAGGGTTGATTTACAATGCTGCATTTACTTTCTGCTGTACAGCAAAGTTAATCAGTTATACACATAGATACAGCCATTCTTTTAGATTCTTTTCCCAATAGGTCATTATAGAGTACTGAGCAGAGTTTCCTGTGATATAGAGCAGGTCCTTATTAATATCCATTTTATTTATAGTAGGTTGTTTATGTCGATTTTAGTCTCCCAGTTTATGTCTCCCTCCTTTCCCCTTTGTAACCATAAGTTCTTTTTATCTACATCTAAAACTCTATTTTCATATTTGCAAATAACAGAAATAGCAGACTTTAGTGTTATCATAGGTTTTTCTCCTTGAATATTTCTGATATCAACTTATGCACTATGTCCTTTCAGGGGACTGTTATGCCTTTTTACTGCACTGGACCATGGAAAATAGAAATAATGTCACTGTTTATTCTCTTGGGACTATCTTAAAATAAGAACATTGAAATCTTCTGCTTTGTCTTATTTTTATTTTGCTACATTGCTATTTGGATGGGAAATTTGTTCATAATGATTTCTATTATATGCAGTCCTCTCACTGACCAACCTATGTATTTCTTCCTTAATTACCTCTCACTCTCTGACCTTTGCTACACATCGACGGTGACACCCAAACTAATGACTGATTTACTGGCAGAAAGAAAGACCAATTCCTATAGTAACTGCATGACACAGCTTTTTATCCTTCACTTCCTTGGAGACATCGAGATTTTTATCCTCACAGGGATGGCCTATGACCACTATGTGGCCATCTGCAAGCCCCTGCACTACACCATCGTCATAAGCAGACTAAAGTGTAACACAATCATCATAGCTTGTTGTACTAGGGGGACTTATACACTCTGCCAGTCAATTTCTTCTCACCATCTTTTTACCATTCTGTGGCCCCAATAAGATTGATCATTACTTCTGTGATGTGTACCCTTTGCTGAAATTGGCTTGAATGGATACGTACAGGATTGGTCTCCTGGTGGTTGTTAATTCAGGTCTGAGTGCTTTGGTGACTTTTGTGTTTTTGATGACTTCTTATTTTCTGATATTACACACAATCAGGGATTACCCTGCAGAGAGCCGCACCAAAGCTCTTTCCACTTGCAGTTCTCACATCACCCTTGTGGTCCTATTTGTGCCTGTCCTCTTCATCTACACTAGATCAGCTGAAACTTTTCCGGAAGACAAAGTGTTTGCTCTTTTCTACACCGTCATTGCTCCCATGTTCAACCCTTCAATCTGTACATTGAGAAACTTGGAGATGAAGAATGCTGTGAAGAAAGTGTGGTATCATCAATTTCTTAAGAAAGGGCAGTAACCTTGCATGAAAAAGAAAATATCAGAAAGTCACTTTAGGTCTAGAAATATCATGAGCCCTGGATAATATAGGATGATATACAAGAAGTTTACAGTGATTGCAAAAGCTGGGTATAGAATCTTCAGGATTTTCTCAGGTCTCTCCTGGTTGGGAAATTTAATTTTTTTCATGTTTATTTTCCCTCTTTTCTCTTCTCATACCTGTCTCAAGAATTCCTTAATTTGACATTGTATTTTGAGTGTACAACAAAATATTTTATTTCTTCATATATATATATATATGAAAGTTTTCTTTTTTTCTTTTGAAATGCTTAATTTTCTAGGAAATGGTAGGTGGAGAATAGTGGGAAGTGGATGTATTGATAAGTTTTATTCAAATTTACTAGATTTGAGTAAAATAATTATGTCGGTTCTTAAAGTGAAAGTGATAGTTTGTCATGTCCATCTCTTTGCAACCTCGTAGTCTGTAACGTGCCATGAAATTCTCTGTCTGTGAAATTCTCCAGGCCAGAATACTGGAGTGGGCAACTATTCCCTTCTCCAGGGGATACTCTCCACCCAGAGATCTAACATGGGTCTCCTGTTTTGCATGCAGATTCTTTACCATCTGAGCTAACAGGCAAGCCCTCTTAAAATATCAAACCAATATTAAATAAGCATCCTTAATTACTGAAACATAAATTCTCTAGTAGCATATAGCCAATTCTCTAATTCTCTCCTTTGGACTGCCAGTGTTATTCTAGGGTACTCTTAATGACATAAACTAATAGGAAGTCATCTAATAGAGGACAAGTATTGTGAGATTTTACTTCCAGCTTCTCAGAGGAGAGCATTTAAAGGCGGATTTTTGAGCTGGGTTCCCTTACCCTACTGCTCTCCACTCGGGTGCCCTTTCCCAATAAAATCTCTTGTTTGTCAGCACATGTGTCTCCTCAGACAATTCATTTCTGAGTGTTAGACAAGAGCCCAGTTTCAGGCCCTGGAAGGGGTCCCCCATCCTGCAACAAATGGCGACTCTGGCGGGACAAATGGCGTCTGACATCCTGACCACTTGGGGTACTCAGGGGCCAGCTTGCCTGCCAATGGACCAGACCCAGCGGCCGCAACTGGGACCCTTTGGTCCCTGGTCTCCTCCTGACCCAGACAACTGGCCAGAGTGCCCCGACTGGTAAGGAACAAGAGACTTTATTGACCTCACTCGCCTTCTGCCTCTCTTTCCTCTCCTTAACCCTTCCTATCCTTCCCTGTTTTTCTAGTCCCCCAGTCCTGGATGCAGGAATCTGGTCGAAGGGCCCTCAGCCTGAGCTGAGGATTGGAGACTGGTTACCTCCTCTTGGCAGAGAACTCGAATTCTGGTTCTGGTCTGGTTTGACTTCTGGTAGGGCTAAGTTCCAGTCCTCCCTTCTCTGGAGGCCCAGGGAAATGTCCCATATCGCCTGGGCATCTGTAGGTGGCAGGAGACATCTGTAAGGCCACCCCTTTCACTCCCCCCTCCTGCCTCCTCCCCCTTCTTCTTTCAACCTGGATTCCTTTCCTCCCTTGAATCTTTGATGTTAGTACTTGGATCTGAAGTTCTGTGTCTCTACAGGAGGTTTTCTGAAAGACTGTATTCTTGTATTTAAGGGCTTCCCTGGTGGTGCAGAGGTTAAAGTGTCTGCCTGCAATGTGGGATACCTGGGTTCGATCCCTGGGTCAGAGAAGATTCCCTTTAGAATGAAATGGCAACCCACTTCAGTATTCTTGCCTAGAGAATCCCATGGACAGAGGAGCTTGGTGGGCTACAGTCCATGGGTAGCAAAGAGTCGGACACGACTGAACGACTTCACTTTCATTTTTCACTTGAGTTGAGGCTAATAGGTAAATGAGTGTAACATTGAACTCCTTTGGCTACTTAGAGTATTCTTGTATTTAAGGGCTTTCCTGGTGGTGCAGAGGTTAAAGTGTCTGCCTGCAATGTGGGATACCTGGGTTCGATCCCTGGGTCAGGGAAGATTCCCTTTAGAATGAAATGGCAACCCACTCCAGTATTCTTGCCTGGAGAATCCCATGGATAGAGGCGCTTGGTGGGCTATAGTCCATGGGTAGCAAAGAGTCGGACACGACTGAATGACTTCACTTTCATTTTTCACTTGAGTTGAGGCTAATAGGTAAATGAGTGTAACATTGAACTCCTTTGGCTACTTAGAGTTTATTACCACTCTTCTACATTAAATTTGAATCTCCTTATAAAAAACAATAACATCTCTATGTTTTTGCCAAACAAGATGCTTCTACAAAGATAGTCTCCCTTTCTCTCTCCCAAAAAGGAAATGCAAATCCTAATCCTTCTGGAAAATGTTAGTTTCTCTTCTAGTTCAGGTTGCAATCTTTCTTGAATAATCTGTCACAATAATAAGAAGAGATTGTAAAATTAATACTCAAAACTTAAAAAAGAAAAAAATAGTATGTAATTAAATGTATGAAAAATATACAATGCTAAATTAGTCTTTGTTTCTGTGATTGGGATCTGGAATTTAGATATACTGAAGATGGCTTATCTAAGTTCCACGATGTCTGAGGTTGCAGCTTAGATAATTCAAAAGTTGGGAGGGAGCTAGAAGAGGGGATATATGTATACCTATTGCTGATTCACGTTAGGTTTGACAGAAAACAGCAAAATTCTGCAAAGTAATTATCCTTCAATAAAAAATAAATTAATTTTTAAAAAGTTCATTAACTGGAAGCTGAAATCTTTTAACACCTTGAATTGCATTCCTGGAAGTTGAGGTTGGCTGTGAGCTGGGACCTCAGCTGAGCTGCTGGCCGTAAAACTCTGCATCTGTCCTGTATGTGTTGGTTTTCAATGGACTAGTTTGGGCTTCTGTATAGTACAGAAGCTGTGGAAAAATATATCTTATTTTCACACCTTCTATGCTATGCTTTCTAAATATTTTCCCAGTGAAACCATTAACAAACGCTATGTTTAGGAACAGTCTTACACATCTAGACATCTTGTTGTCTCTGCAAACTAGACAATCAAGTGTATTGGCTGAGGTTTTGACTACTGAGAAGAATTTCTTCCATGTTATCTTTTTGGGAATATTCATGTTTGAGGCTGTAATGCTATAACATTCCATGTTGAGTCAGTGCCAGATTTTCTGGTAGAACTAAATGCAAACAGATGCAAATGTGTGTTTTCTCCCTGGCCAACTCACCATAAGATCACAGTTGTTGACTGAGGGAAAAGAGACAATTTGGCAAGGGTTTCATGAACATTTCTTAAGTGTATGAGACATGTTCAAACCTAACCTCTTAGAGATCATTCTCACTTGATGATGTGTTGCTGGCAATCACTGAGCTTCTTCATGATGGAAAATTTACCACTTTGTTTTTCAGTTCAGTTCAGTTCAGTTCAGTTGCACAGTTGTGTCTGACTCTGCAACCCCATGAACTGCAGCACGCCAGGCTTCCCTGTCCATCACCAACTCCCAGAGATTGCTCAAAATCATGCTCATCAAGTCAGTGATGCCATTCAACCATCTCATCCTTTGTTGTTCCCTTTCCTGCTGCCTTCCATCTTTCCCAGCATAAGGGTCTTTTCCAATGAGTCAGATCTTCACATCAGGTAGCCAAAGTATTGGAGTTTCAGCTCCAATATCTGTCCTTCCAGAGAATATTTAAGAATTATTTCCTTTAGGATTGACTGATTTGATCTCCTTGCCATCCAAGGGACTCTCAAGAGTCTTCTCCAACACCACAGTTCAAAAATATCAATTCTTCAGCACACAGCCTTCTTTGTGGTTCAACTCTCACATCCATACATGACTACTGAAAAAAGCGTAGCTTTGACTAGATGGACTTTTGTTGACAAAGTAATGTCTCTGCTTTTTAATATTCTGTCTAGGTTGGTCATAGCTTTTCTTACAATTTCATGGCTGCAGTCACCATCTGCAGTGATTTTGGAGCTCAAAAAAATAAAGCCTCTCACTGTTTCTATTGTTTTTCCATCTATTTGGCATGAAGTAATGGGACCAGATGCCATGATCATAGTTTTTTGAATGTTGAGATTTAAGCCAACTTTTTCACTTCTCCTCTTTCACTTTCATCAAGAGGCTTTTTAGTTCTTTACTTTCTGCCATAAGAGTGGTGTCATATGCCTATCTGAGGACACATTTCTCAGGAGGCAGTTCAGGTGATCTGGTATTCCCATCTCTTTCAGAATTTTCCAGAGTTTGTTTTGACCCAGACAGTCAAAGGCTTTGGCGTAATCAATAAAGCAAAAGTAGATGTTTGTCTAGATTTTTTTTTTTTTCATTGATCCAGTGGATGTTGGCAATTTGATCTCTGGCTCCTCTGCCTTGTCTAAATCCAGCTTGAACATCTGGAAGCTCATGGTTCATGTACTGTTAAAACCTGACTTGGAGAATTTTGAGCATTTCTTTGCTAGCGTGTGAGATGAGTGCAATTTTGCTGTAGTTTGAACATTCTTTGGCATTGCCTTTCTTTGGGATTGGAATGAAAACTGAAATTTTCCAGTACTGTGGCCACTGTTGAGTTTTCCAAATTTGCTGACATATTAGTTTTTCAGGTGGGAGGGTTTATACTCTTTTGCCTCAGAGACCCTAATCCTTAGACATTAACATGAGTTTTTGTTCAAATTACTGAATCTGAAGCAGGGGATACAGTTGAAGTCATCATCTAAGTAATTTATGAACATCCATTGTCAGTGTTCAAGGTATATCTATCCACAAGCTAAACAAGTAATTTGAGAAGTACTTGTAATAACAATTAATGCCCCCTATTGTTTAGGTTTTGTTTTTGTTGTTGCTATTATGGTGACCTTAATATATGCATGTCCATCAGAGAGAACGGTGTTATTTTGGCTACATAGTAATTATAGAGAAATTATGTTCCATGGGCTTACATTTGGGCATAATAAGAATCAAAAATTCAATGAAAAGATTCTGCCATCAAGAATGTCTATTTTAGCTGTGCATTTAGGAACTGTAGAAACAAACATAGTGTGAACCTTTGTTCCCATGGAGACCAGTATAAGATGGCCTGGGATCACCTTATTTCTAGCAGTGAAGTGCTTTCACTTGAGGCCTACCACTTTAGAATCCTATGATTCTTATTGAAGAAAAGA
>SJYT01021774.1:7073-24368 GCA_006410635.1 Cephalophus harveyi | reverse complement strand
GATGAGATGGCTGGATGGCATCACTGACTCGATGGAGTCTGAGTGAACTCCGGGAGATGGTGATGAATAGGGAGGCCTGGCGTGCTGCAATTCATGGGGTCGCAAAGAGTCGGACACGACTGAGCAAATGAACTGAACTGAATTTTTGAGAGAGGTGCGAAAGTAGTTCAAAGGAGGAAAGACAGACTTTTCAATAGGCTACAGCTATGACATTACAGGCCAAAAACTTGGAATACTGGGCCAGTGAAGAACGAATATAATGGTTTCATTGACGTTCTATCAGGGGGTGATGGGTAGGGAGAAAGAATGTACACTCAGCTCAGGGTGAAAGCTCCAAGTGCTGGATAACGGTTTATTTCATCTTCCTGAATTCAGCTTCTTCTGATTGATTAGCGTCACAGGTTCTGGTGATGCTCCCATAAGCTCCCACACTGCAAAGCCAGGTTACCCCTAACTGAGCACACAGTCCTCCAGACTCCATGGGCCTTTCCAATAAGCATCATTCTCAGGCGATATGAGAGAGCAGGATGGCTCTCGGTAGCTCCAAAGGTACAGCCTCTTGCGTTTAAGTCTGCCGGAAAAGAGAGCTTTTTCTAGGTTTTGCGACTCCCATCCAACTCCAGGGATTCATTCTTATTGTACCAACCGGGTCAGCACCACGACTTCACACATACACACTTGAAATGTAGCTAGGGTGATTTTGTGTGACTGGCGCGGAGTAGGCGCTCAATAAATATTTGTTGAGTTGCTGAATAAGACTGAGCCCCAACTCACTGTTAACACTGACACTTGTTTCTGGCTGGATACTCTGTCCTTCACACAACGCTGAGGATCCTGCCAGCTCTTCCGCCTTGAGTTAATTACAGTTATAAAATTCCGTGACGAGCTGTGGGAACCAAGTGGCCTTCCAAAGCAGAGAAGACTACACTTCCCGGAGAGCATTGCGGTGCTCTCTTGCGTCAATTTCAGTTTACTTTCCCCGCTCAGGGAATTTCCGGGTTGTGTGGGCGGGGCCAAAGGAGTGATCCAATTTGAAAGCTCCAAGTGCTGGATAACGGTTTATTTCATCTTCCTGAATTCAGCTTCTTCTGATTGATTAGCGTCACAGGTTCTGGTGATGCTCCCATAAGCTCCCACACTGCAAAGCCAGGTTACCCCTAACTGAGCACACAGTCCTCCAGACTCCATGGGCCTTTCCAATAAGCATCATTCTCAGGCGATATGAGAGAGCAGGATGGCTCTCGGTAGCTCCAAAGGTACAGCCTCTTGCGTTTAAGTCTGCCGGAAAAGAGAGCTTTTTCTAGGTTTTGCGACTCCCATCCAACTCCAGGGATTCATTCTTATTGTACCAACCGGGTCAGCACCACGACTTCACACATACACACTTGAAATGTAGCTAGGGTGATTTTGTGTGACTGGCGCGGAGTAGGCGCTCAATAAATATTTGTTGAGTTGCTGAATAAGACTGAGCCCCAACTCACTGTTAACACTGACACTTGTTTCTGGCTGGATACTCTGTCCTTCACACAACGCTGAGGATCCTGCCAGCTCTTCCGCCTTGAGTTAATTACAGTTATAAAATTCCGTGACGAGCTGTGGGAACCAAGTGGCCTTCCAAAGCAGAGAAGACTACACTTCCCGGAGAGCATTGCGGTGCTCTCTTGCGTCAATTTCAGTTTACTTTCCCCGCTCAGGGAATTTCCGGGTTGTGTGGGCGGGGCCAAAGGAGTGATCCAATGGGCATCTCCTCAGGCTGAGGCGGGGTGTGGGGTGGGAAATTGTCCAATGAGCATCTCCATAGAGGGGCCAATCAGCGGGAAGCTGGGGCCGCCGCGGGTGGCGTCACTGAGCTGCGCCAGCTGAGCCTGGTGGAGCCCAGCCCCTCTCTCCTTATTTCTCTCCCGCTCACTCTTTCCTCAGGCGTCCGTCGACCAGGCTTCCATGTCTCCGGTGGACGCACCACCCCGAAACCTCCACACCCATGGCTGCTAGCCTGAGGAGGCCCTCTTTCACCACCTGTTCTTCCCCTACCGACACGGACGACGAGGGCGTGCGGGGCACTTGCGAAGATGCTTCTATATGCAAGAGGTGCCTGCTCGGCGCGGGGTTAGGGGCCAGCGTTGCGGGGGTCTGGGGCCTAGGTCGGGGGTGCTGGTTGTGTCTAAGGAATACGCTTTTACGCCAAAAGGCGTCGGTCAACTCGTGTGACATCTGTGAAACGCTCAGAACAGGGATTCACCTACTTAACTTTTAATTATCCAACTTTTGCCGTTTGCCAGGCACGGTACAAGCCTGGGCTTATTGTGCCTGGGACATGGCGCCGAACCAGGCAGACATGGGCTTGGCCTTCTCGGAGCCACATTTTTGTTGGAAACACGTGAAGCGAGTAATAACTGCAGTTTTGATGGGTTATGAGGAGAAGTGCAGGTCCTCCCTCTTTCATAGGTTACGTTTCACTGGGACTTGTCATGATCCCCATTGTGCACCTGAAACTCAGGCCAGTTAATGGGGGAGATGACCTGTCCAGGGCCACTTAATATTTGCGTGCAGAGCCAGTATTTTCCAGAGCTGTTACCTGTGTGTTATGGGAGTCTACACTTTCAGGGGTGTGGTGAGGGCTGTGTGGGGGACGCTGTGAGCAGAGATATGTGTCAAGTACCTGAAAGCATGAAAAAGAAAACATGCGGCTTGAGTGTATGCTACTCTTTCATTCATTCAGTAAAATTTATTGAGAGCTTACTTTGTGTCAGGCTTTTCCTTTTGGTTGATAGGTATTCAGTGATTGAGAACAAAAGATGAACAAGATTGACATATGGTGTCTGAACTCACCTGCCTGCTTAGGAAAGGCAGGAAGCAAGTAATTACTCAGGAAGTAGCATAATTACAGTTTTGTGTTGTGTGCTGAGAAAAACAGTGAACCATTAGAGTTTGTAATTTAGTTGATAATGTTTGAGCTGGGAACAGAAGACTTAAAAAAAAAAAGAGAGAGAGAATAAGCATGTAGGAGGGTGTTCAGGCAGAGCAAAGAAGGCTCATGGACTGTTAGAGGAACTGAATAAATGCTTTGGAAGCTGGGGCCCTGTAAGGACTGAGTCCAGAAAACCAAAGTTTTGAGTTAGGGCTGGTGCTTTGTGTCGGTTCTTGGAGACCAAGCATAGTGATTGAGAACATTGACTCTGAAGCCAGACTGTCAGGCTGGTCCTGGATGTGGAAACTTGTGCAGGCTGCTAACCTACTCTCTGTCTCAATTTCCTGATCTATAAAGTGGGGATGAAATGATATTCAGTCATCTGTAAAGTAAAGATGAAATGATATTCAGTATTAGTAAAGCACTTAGAACAGCGTCTGGCATGTACTAGGTGTTAGTGGTGGTTGATTACATAAATAAATACGTTCATAAGTGTTAAAGGCGTGAAGGCCGTTCTTGGTGGAATTTGTGAACTTAAATGAACTATACCGAACTTATTTCTTCTCCAGCTTTTGATTGCTGTTGACTACATCTGTGGTACTGTTGAGTTAAGAGCAGTTTTTCTCATATTGGCTGCTGTTTGCTAAGAAAATCGGAAGTGTCTTCAGAATTATCAGAGGAAAATAAAATACTTTTCAAGAGCAGGTTAGGATTGCTGCTGCTGCTGCTGCTGCTAAGTCGCTTCAGTCCTGTCCGACTCTGTGCGACCCCATAGAGGTTTACTTAATATCAATTGGTAATGATTGGCTGATTTAATATTTGTTGGTGACATTTGTGGCCAACTTGCTTGCTCGCATGTGTGCTAAGTTGCTTCACTTGTGTCCGACTCGTTGTGACCCCAATTCTGTAGCCCACCAGGCTCCTCCATTCCTGGGATTCTCCAGGCAAGAATACTGGAGTGGGTTGCCATTGCCCTTCTCCAGGGGATCTTCCCGACCCAGGGATTGAACCCACGTCTCTTAGGTCTCCTGCATTGACAGGGGGGTTCTTTACAACTAGCACTACCTGGGAAGTCTGGCCAACTTGCTTACTTAAAGCTAATTAGCTACTATATATAAAAGAGATAACTAAGAAGAACCTACTTTATAGCACAGGAAACTCTATTCAGTACTCCATAATGACCTTTATGGGAAAAGAATCTATATGTCTATGTATAACTGGTTCACTTTGCTGTAACAGCAGAAACTAATGCAACATTATAAATCAACCATATTCCAATAAAAATGATTTTTTAAAAAAGCAAATTAGCTATAAAATAGTTCAGACACAAAAAGTACAGAGAAATAATGTAACTAGAGCGTTTCTTTCCTTGGCTCTTTCTTGGATAGCTTTATAATCTCAGCTCTTCTCTGCTTCGGTGTTTAGTGCTCTCAGTGTTCTTCAGCCATCTCTCAACATTGTAGAGAAAGTTTGGGTTTGGAACTGCAGAGAATCTAAGGCTGTGGTTCCCAGCCTGAACTGCACACTAGCACACTAGCATAGCCTGTGGCGCTTTTAAAAGATATGCAGTTACTTGGGCCCAATTCTGGATCCACTGAATCAGAACCTTCTGGGATGGGTCTTCACTTGTGTCCGACTCGTTGTGACCCCAATTCTGTAGCCCACCAGGCTCCTCCGTTCCTGGGATTCTCCAGGCACTGAGAAACAGCAGAGCAGTGGGAGCCTAACCAGACCTGTTTGCCATCTGGATGCATTTCTTCAGAGCCTTTTTTTTTGGGGGGGGGGGCACCAGGTTTTCTCTCATCTGGAAAAAACATGCAATGAGATGGTGAGAATCCATAAGTTAATGTTTTAAAAATGTTTTGCAGGATTCAAGGACTTTCAAAGTCTGTGATACTGTGACCTGCACCTTCCCTGTAACGTTTGGAACCCATAAGTCTTGACACAGATTCATCTTGTTACATAGGGGTTCCTTGTGTGAATTGTGAGCACATTATTGTGTTTCTGCCTCAGTTTCCTCATCTTGAAAATGAGGATAGTAATAGTCACTGGCCTTTTGGATGGGAGGATTAAGGATTAAATGAGATCATGCAGAGGTGAGCACAGGATCTGTCATGAAGAAAAGCCTAAAGTAAATTCTTATTGCTAGTTTTAATTTGCCTCCAGCCTGAATGTTATTTGTTTGAAGTTACTGAAATAGCTATGGGTTCGACTGGTTCCTGCCACCCTGAGTTATAGCTGTAAGATCCCTAAAATAATGTTCAAAGAGCCACTTAGCTCCCCAGGGCTCCTACTGCTCTGCTGTTTCTTTCTTTCTTTTTTAAAATTAATTTATTTATTTGGCTGCATTGGGTCTTAGTTGTGGCCTGCCGGATCTTTCATTGCAGCATGCAGGCTCTTGATTGCAGTGCACAGATCCTCTAGTTGTGGCTCGTGGGCTTCGTTGCTGTGTGGAATGTGGGATCTTAGTTCCCCAACCAGGGATCAAACCGTTCGTTCCGCTGCATTGGAAGGTGGATTCTTAACCACTGGTCCACCAGGGAAGTCCCTGTTGTTTTTGTTTTAATTTGCTCTCTTCTTTGGTACAGGGCCCTTCCTGGTGCTAGAGAGCTGTTGTGAGGATTGAATGTGGAGTGCCTCCAGCAGTGCTTGGTACATAGTAGGTGTTCAAAATTGGTAGTCGTTGTCATCAGCAGCATCCCATTGTCCCCAGTCTTCATCATCATCACTACCACAGACTCTGTCCCTCCTACAGTCCAATAGTTAGAACTCTTGTGATCAGGTATACTAGCTTTATGCCTAAGAATCCCGTCTGATTCAACAGCTATCTATAAAGCACTTAGCGCTCTTGCTAACTTACCCCCACTCCCCATTCCTACTCTCCTATCGCCCACTTTGCCCCGTGCCCCTCAGTCAGTTTCCCACTCTTGTTTACCTTTGATCCCCAGCCCCCTCCTGCAGCCCCCACTGAGTCCTTTGAAATTACTGCTCTGATCACCAGCCACCTCTGTTTCCTTAGCCTCTCTTTACTCCTTCCCTCCCTCTCTTTGCACTGACCCTGGCCCTTCCCCAGGAGCATCATTTACTTGAAGCCAAGTCACACCTGTTTTCTCATACCCCGACTGTCCTAGCACGTGTGCGTGCTTAGTCGATTCAGTTGTATGTGACTCTCTGCAACCCTATGGACTATGGCCTGCCAGGCTCCTCTGTCAACGGGATCCTCCAGCAGGAATACTGGAGTGGGTTGTCATTTCCTTCTCCAGGATCCTAGCATTAGGACGGTCAAAATTTGTGTCCTACTGCCCTTTGTCTCCTCCCCCCATTTCTTTGAGACTCGTGTCCCCAGCATCCTCTCCTTCATATTACTGTTTTCTTTGTTTGCTGGTTACTCACCTAATTCATTGACGACTTGGGCACCTGGCCCACAAGCCTTCCTCTGCCTCAGTTCATGCCATCATCCTAGTTGACTTTCCAGTGTGTGAGTGCAGGACCCACCCTATAGGCGGGGCACTTGCTTTCTTGAACACCTCGCCTGCAGTGATTACCTCTGCTCATTCGCCTCTATTACCATTCCTGCCATAATCCCCTGGATTTCCAGGTGCTGTGTATACCACCTCACAGATGAACAGTGCAGCACCCTCCAACCCCAGTCTCTTTGCAGCATGCTCGATCAGTTATTTCTGCTCTGCCTTCAAAACCCTAGGACGTCCATGGTTTTCTCCAGCGTTTAGATGCTTCCCTATAGGCTCCTGCTTGTCAGTTGAGCTCAGAGTTCATAGTCTATTCCCTGGTAATTCTCGTGGCAGTGCCTTTATCTCCCTTGCCCTTCATCCTAGTAAACCTCAGACCCTGGATTGAACCAGACTCTCCATTTCCAGCTTGAATACTGATGGTAGAAATTACACAGCAGGGCAACTTGGCCCTGTGTGGATTCGTGTCAGCCAGCCTCATCTGCACCCTTACAGAGCTGACTCATTCATTCCAGTATGATGCTTTGGCTAGCTCCCTTTCCCACTTTCCAGAGACTTAAATCAGACATTTTTCACTTTCCTCCAACTTTTGATTTACTCCTCCCTCCCTCTCTTTGCACTGACCCTGGCCCTTCCCCAGGAGCATCATTTACTTGAAGCCAAGTCACACCTGTTTTCTCATACCCCGACTGTCCTAGCACGTGTGCGTGCTTAGTCGATTCAGTTGTATGTGACTCTCTGCAACCCTATGGACTATGGCCTGCCAGGCTCCTCTGTCAACGGGATCCTCCAGCAGGAATACTGGAGTGGGTTGTCATTTCCTTCTCCAGGATCCTAGCATTAGGACGGTCAAAATTTGTGTCCTACTGCCCTTTGTCTCCTCCCCCCATTTCTTTGAGACTCGTGTCCCCAGCATCCTCTCCTTCATATTACTGTTTTCTTTGTTTGCTGGTTACTCACCTAATTCATTGACGACTTGGGCACCTGGCCCACAAGCCTTCCTCTGCCTCAGTTCATGCCATCATCCTAGTTGACTTTCCAGTGTGTGAGTGCAGGACCCACCCTATAGGCGGGGCACTTGCTTTCTTGAACACCTCGCCTGCAGTGATTACCTCTGCTCATTCGCCTCTATTACCATTCCTGCCATAATCCCCTGGATTTCCAGGTGCTGTGTATACCACCTCACAGATGAACAGTGCAGCACCCTCCAACCCCAGTCTCTTTGCAGCATGCTCGATCAGTTATTTCTGCTCTGCCTTCAAAACCCTAGGACGTCCATGGTTTTCTCCAGCGTTTAGATGCTTCCCTATAGGCTCCTGCTTGTCAGTTGAGCTCAGAGTTCATAGTCTATTCCCTGGTAATTCTCGTGGCAGTGCCTTTATCTCCCTTGCCCTTCATCCTAGTAAACCTCAGACCCTGGATTGAACCAGACTCTCCATTTCCAGCTTGAATACTGATGGTAGAAATTACACAGCAGGGCAACTTGGCCCTGTGTGGATTCGTGTCAGCCAGCCTCATCTGCACCCTTACAGAGCTGACTCATTCATTCCAGTATGATGCTTTGGCTAGCTCCCTTTCCCACTTTCCAGAGACTTAAATCAGACACTTTTCACTTTCCTCCAACTTTTGATTTACTCCGCCTTCCCTTCATCCTCAAGATAACCAGGGTAACGCCAGGGTATTGTGTCATAGAAAGTGGAAGCCTTCAGATTGGCACTCAGTTAACTTCCCTCCTAGAAACTTTACCATCCTTTCCTACCGTGAGAGTTGTCAGTGTCCTCTAGCAGAGACCATTAGAAATACATCTAATTTAGTTAAACAGGGTTTTTTTTCTTTTAATTTGAGTATAGCTGCTTTCAAAATCACTGCAGATGGTGACCGCAGCCATGAAATATAAAGACGCTTACTCCTTGGAAGAAAAGTTATGACCAACCTACATAGCATATTAAAATGCAGAGACATTACTTTGCCAACAAAGGTCCATTGGCCAAGGCTATGGTTTTTCTAGTAGTCATGTATGGGTGTGAGAGTTGGACTATAAAGAAAGCTGAGTGCCGAAGAATTGATGCTTTTGAAGTGTGGTGTTGGAGAAGACTCTTGAGAGCCCCTTGGACTGCAAGGAGATCCAACCAGTCCATTCTAAAAGAGATCAGTCCTGGGTGTTCATTGGAAGGACTGATGTTGAAGCGTAAACTTCAGTACTTTAGCCACCTGATGCAAAGAGCTGACTCATTGGAAAAGACCCTGATGCTGGGAAAGGTTGAAGGCAGGAGGAGAAGGGGACGACAGAGTATGAGATGGCTGGATGGCATCACCGACTCGATGGACATGAGTTTGAGTGAACTCTGGGAGTTGATGATGGACAGGGAGGGCTGGTGTGCTGCGGTTCATGGGGTCGCAAAGAGCCAGACACAACTGAGCGACTGAATTGGACTCAACTGATAGCTGCTTTAGGGGCTTCCCAGGTGGCTCAGTGGTAAACAACCTGCTTGCAATGCAGGAGACGCAGGTAGACTCGGGTTTGATCCCTACGTCGGGATGATCCTCTGGAGGAGAAATTGGCAACCACTCCAGTATTCTTGCTGGGAAAATCCCATGGACAGAGGAGCCTGGCGAGCTACAGTCTCGGGGGTTGCAGAGTTGGACACAGCTACACACGCGCACACATAGTAGCTTTACACTGTTGTGTCAGTTTCTGCTGTTCCATGTAGTGAATCAGGGATGTATATGTGCATCCCTTCTTTTTTGGATTTCCTTCCTATTTAGATCCCACAGAGCACTGAGTAAAGTTCCTGCACTGTACAGTGGGTTCTCATTATTTGTTTTATACATAGTGGTGTCTATCTGCCAATCTCCTACTTCATCCCACCGCCTCTTCCCACCTTGATGTCCATATGTTTGTTCTCTACATTTGTATCTGTTTCTGCTTTGCATATAAGTTCATCTGTACTTTTTTTCTAGATCCCCAATATATTCATTAATATACGGTATTTATTTTTCTCTTTCTGACTTCACTGTGTATGACAGTCTCTAGGTCCATCCACATCTCTGAAAATGGCACAATTTTGTTCCTTTTTATGGTAAACGGATTTAATGACTCATTCTTGTGAGAGAGAGCTCACCTCATGGGGAGCTTAGGGGTCTCTCCATAAGGAGTGTTAGAAAGAACTTACAGGATTTAGGCTTTGGTTGGATAATTTGGTGGGGGGTGTTTCAAGGAAGCAGGGATTTGCCCAGGATTGGGTGCTCACAAGAGGCAGAGACAGTTTTGTGATTGCGTAGTTAGCTTAGTCTTTTCGAGGAGGTGTGACAGACTTCCCTAGTGGTGCAGTGGATAAGAGTCCACCTGCCAATATAAGGGACACGGGTTTGATCCCTGGTCCAGGAAGATCCTGCATGCTGCGGAACAAGTAAGCCTGAGCGCCGCAACTGCTGAAGGCTGCGCACGTAGAGCCCACTCTGTGCAACAAGAGAAGCCACCGCGACGCGAAGCCCGAGCACGGCATCAGAGAGTAGCCCCTGCTCACCGCAACTAGAGGAAGCCTGCGCAAAGCAATGAAGACCTAGCACAGCCTGAAATAAACTCCAAACAGAAGAGAATTAAGATAAATTACAAAATTTATATAAAAAGGAAGGAGGCGGCATTGGAGTCAGACACGCTGTGGTTAATAAAGAAGCCACAGTCACTCAACGTCAGCTGGGGGAGAGGAGTATTTGGGACTGTGCAGCGGGCCTTGGTTTTGTCTGGACAAAATGATGAAGGAGTCCTGGTTTTGTCTCCTTTCATCACTGTTTTAGTGTGACTGTGTGCGGGTTGTCCTGTGAGATTGTTTCTGTTCACCTGGAGAACAGGGTGGCCTCTGTGAGCACCAGGCAAGCATCTAACAGCAGTGAAGCCTGGCTAGCGGTGCCAGGCCTGCTCCTAGGGTTTAACACCACTTTTCTTTATTTTCATCGGGGAGGAGTTGAGTCTTAGAAAGACAGGTGTTGGCCAGGCAGAAGGTAATAAGAGACGTTGAAGAGCATAGAGACTGAAGCTCTTGAGATTGAAGTGTTAGGGGAACTTGGCCTTTGGTGGGGGCTAGGTAGAAAGAATTCTGGAGAGGTTGTCAGAGCACAAAGCAGGAAAGGTCCTGGGGGTTTTAAAGTGGGGGAACTGACATGCTCTGAGTTTGTGTTTTAGAAAAATCCCCAGGGGCTTCCCTGGTGGTCCACTGGTTAAGAATGCCTGCCAGTGCAGGAGACACGGGCTGGATCCTTGCTTCAGGAGGATCCCCCATGCTGTGGGGCAGCTAGGCCTGTGAGCTACAACTACTGAGTCCACATTCTAGATCCCGTGCTTCGCAACAAGAGAAGCCACTGCAACGAGAAGCCGGCTTGCTGCAACTTGAGAAAGCCTGCGTGCAGCCTTGAAGACCTAGCCCAGTCAAAGCTAAATAAAAATTTAAAGAAAAGTCCCCAGCAGCTGTGGGGGAGACAGGCTGGCAACGGATGGAAAGTCTGTTCCGTTTTCTTCCTGTTGCCCGTAGCCCTTGCTCACTTGACCTGGCGCATAACGTCCTTATTGTTTTGCCCGCTTCTAGTCTGTCCACTCCCCTGTCCCAAGTGGTTATGCTGTGGCCAGGGTGATTTTTCAGAATCACAAATGTTACCCCATCACTTTGTTACGTGAACTTTTTTGATTCTCTATCCGCCACAAGGTAAAACGTGACACTTGGTGGTAGGACATGCCTCACCTTTCCTGATCAAATCACACTGCTCCAGATCTGTCCCTGCCAACCGGAAATCTCTGTTTGGTTGTCTCAGAATGACCTCGGGCTTCCAGTAGCTCAGCTGGTGAAGAATCTGCCTACAGTGCCGGAGACCTGGGTTCGATCCCTCGGTTGGGAAGATCCCCTGGAGAAGGGAATGGCTACCCACTCCAGTATTCTGGCCTGGAGAATTCCATGCACAGAGGAGCTTGGCGGGTTACAGTCCATGGGGGTCTCAAAGAGTCGGACACAACCAAGCAACTTTCACTTTCAGAATGACCTCAAATTCATTATTTCCAAAACCGCACTGTAGATCATCTTCCCCAATTTTCTGACAAGCCATCCCTCCTCCACCCTCTGCCCCCAAGTCAGTGGATGGTGCCCCTTTCCACTTGGCTCACGAGTGAAAAAGATTGGCCTCATCATGGAACTGCCCTTTCACTTACCCTCTCTGCGATGAATTACTCAAACCTTGGAATGTACCTGGAAAGTATTTCTGAAATCTATTTCCTTCCCTCCACCTCCATGGCTGCTGTCTCAGTCCACACTCAGGTCATCCGTGATCTGAGCCAGGGCACTGATCTGCCAGCTGAGCTCCCCAGTGGTGCTTCTCTTCCCAAATCCAGTTTTCACACCGAAGCCAGAGGTTTGGGAAAGGTGCCCGGGCCCATGTCACTCCCTGTTTTAATGGCTTTTTATTGCTGGAGTAGGAAATGGCAACCCACTCCAGTATTCTTGCCTGGAAAATTCCATGGACAGAGGATCCTGGCGGGCCTCAGCCCATGGGGTTGCAAAGAGCTGGACACGACTGAGCGCACACACGCTATTGCTGTTAGAGAAATAGCGAAGTTCCTCACGTGGTTCCCCCGGCCCTGCCTGCTCCACCCTGCTTCTCCAGTTTTGCTTCCCCTAACTCTTGCCCTTCTCTCCACCTCCCTCTCAGTTCCTCCAGCGTGCCCTGTGCCTGCCTTCCCTGGGGCCTTTCAGCAGGCCAGCCCCTCCCGAAATGCTTTCTCCCTCCCTCCCTTGTCTGATCAGCTCCACGTCATCCTTCAGACTAATTTCTCCACCTGATGTTCTTTATTGAGACCCTGCTGGGTTTACGGAGGCCCTGTGGTAGTGGCGATGTAGCAGTGAATGAAGTAGGCACGAGCGGCGCTCTCGTGGGGCATGTAGTGGGGGAAGCAGCCAGGAAACAAACCAGCAACATACCTGGCACCTGCACTGGTGGGCGCTGCCGCAGGAGTGTTGGAGGGAGTTGCCCCGTGAACTGGGATGCCCAGGAACAGTCCCACCAAGAAGGTCAGTGCTGGGGAGAAAGTGAGCCCAAGGATGGACAGCTGGAGAAGCAGTGTCCCAGGCAGGGGGTACGAAGGCCTTGGGGCAGGAGCTGGCCCAGCTGGGCCAGGAGAAGAAAGACCCTGGTGAAAAAGGAGGAGAGGAGCTCTTGTGAGGACCCAGCTTTCAGTGTCAGCGAGATGGGAGCTGCCAGGGGTCTTGGGGAGGAACAGGATCCTCTCAGCGTCTGTGTTGAGAACAGGCTGTAGGGGGCAGCATGGAGGCAGGGAGACGTGCCCTCGGAATAGCTCAAGTCAGACGCTGAGGGCTTGGATGAGGATTGTAGCGGTAGAGATGCTGGGAATCCATGATTCTGGATACACTGAAGGCCGAGCTGATAGAGCGTATTGACGGATCAGATATACGGTAAGACTGAGGAGTCACAGATGGCACCGAGGCTTTTGGCTTGTGTCAGATATGGCTTCTTCAAGGAGGCCTCTCAGGCACCTGCAGACAATATACAGCCCCTGTTCCATGTTCTTGTGACACTCTATGTGTCTCCTTGGTGGGAATCAGCCCAGGTGTAGTTCAGACATGTTGTTTAATGTTTGTCTTTCCTCAGAATGAAAATGAAACCAGACCAGGGGCTGTAAGGCTGAAATTCTGTTGTGCAAATTGTAGAAGTTCATCTGATTTCTCAACTGAATCCAAAAATCCACTCCCCCCCCTCCGCCCCACCATCACTGTCATGAAAGCAGGTTACAAGATCACCTGTTAGGAAAGCCGGTGTTTTCCTGAGGGCCCTGGCCCGACCAGCCTACTGATTGCATCTTTACAGCTGTACCCGAGAGAGCAGGGCCCAGCTTCTGATCTGAAATATTTTGAAGGCAAATGCCAAGTTGCTTTCCTATTTTTAATTTGCATTTCTAAAATCACAAGTGAGACTGAGCATTGTCTATCCGCTCACACTCGTGGATACTTATGAGAATCCACTCTCCTATGTCACTGCCCTACTGGGTTGTTGTCTTTTTTTGTTTGGTTATTTGTATTTTTATTACTGATTTGTAAGGACCTTTTGTATCTGCAATAGTGGTCCGTTGCTTTGCTATTTGTTGCAGTGTTTTCTTTCAAGCTGTTGCTTGTCTTTCAGTGTAGCTGGTACTGTCCATTTCATAATACAGAAATGGTGACTCTTCAGGTTGTAGAGTCTTGACAATGTAACTTTATGGCTTGTGGTTTTTGGGTAAAGCGTTGAAAGGCCATTCTCAATCCTTACAGCATTTTCTTTTAGCACTTCTGTGGCTTTGGCTTTATGGTTAGATCATTCGTCTATCATTATTATTTTGTACATCATAAGATGGCAGTTTTAACTTATTTTTTTCAAAGCTTATTTGTCTGGCTTCCCTGAGTCTTCCTTGCTGTGCACGGGCTTTCTCTAGTTGGGGGCGAGCGGGGGCTACTCTCTAGCTCGGTGCACAGGCGTCTCGTTACAGTGGCTTCTGTTGTCATGGAGCGTGGACTCGGGCTTGAGGGCTTCAGTAGGTGCTGCATGTGGGTTCAGTAGTTGTGACTTGCAGGCGCTATGCACTTGGGCTCAGTAGTTTTGGCACCTGGACTTCGTTGCCCTGCAGCATGTGGGATCTTCCCGGACCAGGGATTGAACCAGTGTCCCTTGCATTGCAAGGCGGATTCTTAACCACTAGACTACCAGGGAAGCCCTTAATTTTGTTTGCAATTATTAGCCAGTTGTCCATACACTGTCTATTGAGTGGTCTGTATTTTCCCCACTGATTTGAAATGTCCTTTGTATCATATACCAAATTCTTATATATATTTTAATGCAGTAATGCTGAGTGCCGAAAAATTGATGGTTTTGAACTGTGGTGTTGGAGAAGACTCTTGAGAGCCCCTTGGACTGCAAGGAGATCCAACCAGTCCATTCTAAAGGAGATCAGTCCTGGGTGTTCTTTGGAAGGAATGATGCTGAAGCTGAAACTTCAGTACTTTGGCCACCTCATGCGAAGAGTTGACTCATTTGAAAACACCCGGATGCTCGGAGGGATTGAGGGCAGGAGGAAAAGGGGATGACAGAGGATGAGATGGCTGGATGGCATCCATGGATGGACGGCTCGATGGACGTGAGTTTGAGTGAACTCCGGGAGTTGGTGATGGACCGGGAGTCCTGGTGTGCTGCAGTTCATGGGGTCACGAAGAGTCAGACACGACTGAGGGACTGAACTGAACTAACTGAATGCGTATGTCATTCTTGTAGTTGAATTTTTTTTTTCATTTTTATGTCTGAAAACTTCTGAGTAACAAAATTATTCAGTTGTGAATTGATTCAGAGCTTCCATAGCTTGCTTCACAGGGGATGGGTAGATTTATAGCAGGGTTATCAGAATTTTTTAAGTCCATTTGAGCAGCTGTGGTCTAGGAAGAAGGAAAATGAAGGAATGCTAGCAAGAGACACATTTTGTGTCTGAAACTGCCCCTTTTCATCAGGAAAGCAGTAGCTCTTTGGGAAGGCCTACCCTGTAGACTTCCATGTGCTTCTCATCAGCTAAGGTTAGGACACACGGCTCCGCTCCTGGGTGCAGGAAAGTGTCACCTACTAGGGCAGATTGCTGCCTCAAACCAAAGTGCGGTCCTCTTAGGCAAGGGGCGAGTGTGCATCGCAGAAGGAACTTGGGTCCTCCATCTTTTTCCCCTCGAGAGTTTCCTCAGATAGTCCTATTTTTTAAAGACCATTTTTTATAGCTTTATTTACTTTTGGCTGTGCTGGGTGTCTGTTGCTACGCAGGCTTTTCCCTGGTTGCGGCGAGTGGAGGCTACTCTCTAGTTGCGGTGCACGGCTTCTCACAGTGGCGGATTCTCTTGTTGCCGAGCCTGGGCCCTAGAGCATAGGCTCGGTAGTTGTGGCACACAGGCTTAGTTGCTCTGCAGCATGTGGGATCTTTCCAGATCAGGGCTCAAACCCGCATCTCCTGCATTGGCAGGCGGATTCTTTACCACTGAATAACCAGGGAAAGCTCCCTCAGATGTTGTTAGAAGGGAGGCAAGGAGAGGGAGATAATTTATACAGAGTAAGATACTCAGTTTGATGAGTGTTGGCAGTTGCATATATCTGTGCACCACCACCTGAAACAAGATATAAAATACATCTGAGACTCCAAAAAGTTCCCTTGTATCTCTAGTTGGTCTCTTCACCAACTCGAGATGGTTGGTAACCCAGCAACCATGTTTCTGATTTGGGCCCTCACAGATTTCCCAATTCTAGAATGTCATATAAATGGAATCATACAAAATGCATTCTTTTTGTGTCTTCTTTCACTCAAGATGGTCTTTGAGATTCATCCATGTTGTGCACATTGTCAAAGATAAAGCTGGATGCCAGTTAAAGTGGTAAGGTCAGATATTTTAATACGTAATAACTGTTGCAACAGGGAAAAGAATCCAGCATGAACTGAATTCAACTCTGATTTGTATAGAGTGTCTTTGAGATTCATCCATGTTGTGCACATTGTCAAAGATAAAGCTGGATGCCAGTTAAAGTGGTAAGGTCAGATATTTTAATACGTAATAACTGTTGCAACAGGGAAAAGAATCCAGCATGAACTGAATTCAACTCTGATTTGTATAGAGGGTATCCCTAAGGGGAGAATGAGGGAGGAAGCAGGGGAATGAGCCAGGAGTCAGTAGAATCAGAGAAAAATTATAGAAAGTGTGAAAAGGGGGGATAGTCCATGTGAAACCATCTGGATTTGCTAACTGGGAGACAGCAAGGCTCTATCTTCAGGTGTTGCCTGGAACAAACAGTAAATTCTTCTTGAGTTTTCTCAGGTCGACACCCTAAGGGGGATTGGAGACATCCTTAGGGGTGTGACCTTGAGCTGTTAGAAACTATGCTTTTGCTCAGGTCTTTATATTGTAGGCCAAGATCAAGGTCTAATCCAGGAGGGCTCAGTGGAGCCTGGCTAGAGTTTGGTCAATGAGAGAATCTTTGTCAGTGTAAAATGGCTTGCTCCTTTGTGTGTTGTGTAAATACACCAAGATTTATTCCTCCATTCAGCCGATGACGAACATTTGAGTTGTCTCTAGTTTTTGGCCATTCTGAATAGACTGTAATGAACGTTCTTATATAAGCCTTAAATTTCTCTTGGATCCAAGAGTAGAATTGGTTAGTCATAGGTTGAGTATGCATTTAACTGCAGACTAATTTCCAAAGTGGTTTATCAGATTATACTTCCCACCAGCAATGTGTCAAAGCTCCGGTTGCTCCATATCCTCATTTAACATTTGTCAGTGGGTGTGCAATAGCATCTCATTATGGCCTTCAATGGCATTTCCTTGGTGACAGATGTATACTTATTGGCTATTCCTACATCTTCATTTGTGAATTACCTATTAAAGCCCTTGCCTGTTTTTGCTGATGATGATAATGTTGATTTTGACTTGTTCGGTTCAGTTCAGTCTCTCAGTCCTGTCCGACTCTTTGCGACCCCATGAATTGCAGCACGCCAGGCCTCCCTGTCCATCACCAACTCCTGGAGTTCACTCAAACTCATGTCCATCGAGCCATCCATCCATGGATGTCATCCAGCCATCTCATCCTCTGTCGTCCCCTTTTCTTCCTGCCCCCAATCCCTCCCAGCATCAGAGTCTTTCCCAATGAGTCAACTGTTCGCATGAGGTGGCCAAAGTACTGGAGTTTCAGCTTTAGCATCATTCCTTCCAAAGAACACCCAGGACTGATCTCCTTTAGAATGGACTGGTTGGATCTCCTTGCAGTCCAAGGGACTCTCAAGAGTCTTCTCCAACACCACAGTTCAAAAGCATCAATTCTTCGGCCCTCAGCCTTCTTCACAGTCCAACTCTCACATCCATACAT